>CM061752.1:50995932-51542327 GCA_030979885.1 Lolium multiflorum | reverse complement strand
CGCCATCTCCACCGCTGCATCTCGTCACCGTTTAATGATTTGGGTTGGATCTTGATTGTTTGATAGGAGAAACTCTCAGTGTTGATTACTACTTGTTATTGATGCTATTGGTGAAACTATTGAACCAAGGTTTATGTTGATTGTTATTCATCATCATATCACCTCTGATCATGTTCCATATGATGTCTCGTGAGTAGTTCGTTTAGTTCTTGAGGACATGAGTGAGAAGTCTAAATGTTAGTAGTGAATTATTGTTGAGTAGTATTCAATGTTATGATATTTAAGTTGTGGTGTTACTCTTCTAGTGGTGTCATGTGAACGTCGACTACATGATACTTCACCTTTATGGGCCTAGGGGAGTACATCTTGTATTCGTTTGCTAATTGTGGGGTTGCCGGAGTGACAGCAACCTAAACCCCCGTTAGTATATCGGTGCAGGAGGGATAACAGGATCTCAGAGTTTAAGGCTGTGGTTAGATTTATCTTAATTACTTTCTTGTATTTGCGGATGCTTGCAAGGGTATAATCACAAGTATGTATTAGTCCTAGGAAGGGCGGTGCATTAGCATGGGTTCACCCACACAACACTTATCAAAACAATGAAGATTAATCATTAGTACGAAAGCACTAGACTAAAATCCCTGTGTGTCCTCAAGAACGTTTGGTCATTATAAGTAAACAAACCGGCTTGTCCTTTGTTACTAAAAAGGATTGGGCCACTCGCTGCAATTATTTATCTCGCATTTATTTACTTGTACTTTATTTATCTGCAATATCAAAACCCCTGAATACTTGTCTGTGAGCATTTACAGTGAATCCTTCATCGAAACTGCTTGTCAACACCTTCTGCTCCTCGTTGGGTTCGACACTCTTATTTATTGAAAGTACTACGATACACCCCCTATACTTGTGGGTCATCAAGACTATTTTCTGGCGCCGTTGCCGGGGAGTGAAGCGCTATTGGTAAGTGGAATTGGTAAGGAAAACTTTTATTCGTGCTGATTTTGTTTCTGCTTGCTACTATAAGTCATTATGGAGAGATCCTCCCTTGAATTTCTATTTGGGAAATCTACTACTACTGCAACGGTAGTGGATGAGGCGCCAGGTGAGGAAGTAATACCATATAAAATACCTATAAAAATTATTGAACGTGTTGTGGATAACCGCTATGAAGGGGATGGAACTGTGCATCCTGGAGATCATTTATTGTTTTTACATGAATTATGCGGGTTATTCAAATGTGCAGAAGTATTTCAATGGATGAAGTTAGGAAGAAATTATTTGTTATGTCGCTATCTGTGAAGCGGCGCATTGGTATAAACTGCTGAAGGATGGGCGTTCTCTTGATTGGAAGGATATGTGCCTGTATTTTACTCTAAATTCTATCCTCCAAGTGAAATTCACAAAGGCCCAAACCGTATATATAATTTTTGGCCTCATGATGGAGAAAGTATTGCCAAGCTTGGGGAGATTGAAGTCTTTAATACTTAAATGCCCCATTCATGAGCTTCTGGTAATATTATTATTGATAATTTCTATGCAAGACTGTCTTTTCAAGATAAAACCTTGCTGGATACTTCTTGTTATGGATCATTCACGCGCAATAAAGAAGAGTTTAAATGGGACCTTCTTGATCGAATCCAAGAAAATACTGAAGGATGGGAGAACGACAAAGGTAGAGTGTCAGGTATAAATTATAATTATGAATGCATTGAAACTTTTATGGATACTGATGAATATCGTAATATGAGTGCTACATATGGTCTTGACTCTCAAGTTGTTGCAAATATTTATAAAGCCTTTGCCTCTCATTTTGAATTGCCTAGGAAGAATTTTGATAAGTATCATGAACCATATAAAGATAAAGTTGATTCACCTAAAGGTAAATGTATTGAAATTAAAACTGTTGATCATGTTCTTCCTGAAGCTTATATTGAAAAACTCCTTTCCCTGCTAAAATGAAGGAGTATTCTGTTATAACTAGTGTAGTTAATAAAAGTGCAAAGAAACCCATAGAACCTGAAGAACAAATAAAAGTTGAACCTGTTGTTGCAATAGTTAAAGATCTTGTTACTGAAAATGTGGAAGATGGTCATATTATTTTTTGTGAAGATGCTTCTAATATTGTTTCGCATCCTAATAAGTCTATGAAAGCCAGTGTTCATGTGCTCTCTGTTCGAATTGGTGATCATTGCTATTATGGTTTATGCGATATTGGTGCAAGTATTAGTGCCATTCCTTATGAGCTCTACACAGAAATTATGCATGAAATTGGTTCTTGTGAACTTGAAGATATTGATGTGGTTATTCGGCTAGCTAATAGAGAAACTATCTCTCCCATTGGTATTGTTCGAGATGTTGAAGTTCTATGTGGTAAGATTAAATATCCTACTGACTTTTTGGTACTTGGTTCTGCTGCTAGTAAGTCTTGTCCTATTATTTTTGGTAGACCTTTTCTAAATACATGTGGAGCTATTATAGATTGCAAGAAAGAGAAAAATTGTTACTAAATTTGCTAGTGAATCTTATGAGTTTAACTTCTCTAAATTTGCCAAAACTCCTTATAAAGCTGATTTGCCTAATGAAGATTTTAGAGTTGAACAGTGTGCATCTATTGCTCTTGCTCCTAGTAATCCTTTGCAGCAACATTTGGAGAATAGTGAGAGTGAAGTTTTTAGGGAAGAAAGGGATGAGCTTGATGAAATTTTCTTGATAAATACTATTCTTAAACCTTGACTTACCGGTTGAAGATTTAGGTGTAACACCACCACCAAAGGAAGATCATGTATTTGATTTGAAACCATTACCTGATAATCTTAAGTATGCTTATATTGATGAGAAGAAAACATATCCTGTTATTATTAGTGCTAAGCTTTCAGATATTGAGGAAGAAAGATTATTGGAAATATTGAAGAAGCACCGAGGAGCTATTGGCTATACTCTTGATGATTTGAAGGGGATTTCTCCCGCTATTTGCCAACATGCTATTAATATAGAAGATGGTGCAAAACCTGTTGTTGAACATCAGCGTCGTCTAATTCCTAAGATGAAGGATGTGGTAAGAAATGAGGTATTAAAACTTCTTGAAGCGGGTATTATATATCCTATTGCTGATAGTAGATGGGTTAGTCTTGTGCATTGTGTTCCTAAGAAAGGAGGTATAACTGTTGTGCCTAATGATAATGATGAGCTTATTCCTCAAAGAGTAGTTGTAGGGTATAGAATGTGTATTGATTTTGAAAAGTTAATAAAGTTACTAAGAAAGATCATTACCCTTTACCTTTTATTGATCAAATGTTAGAAAGGTTGTCTAAAAATACTCATTTCTATTTTCTTGATGGATATTCTAGGTTTTCACAAATTGCTGTTAGAGCTAAAGATCAAGAGAAAACCACTTTCACTTGTCCCTATGGAACTTACGCTTATAGGCGTATGCCTTTTGGTTTATGTAATGCTCCTGCTACTTTTCAAAGATGCATGTCTGCTATTTTTCATGGCTTTTGTGAAAAGATTGTTGAGGTATTCATGGATGATTTTTCTGTCTATGGGAATTCTTTTGATAATTGCTTGCGAAACCTTGATAAAGTTTTGCAGAGATGTGAAGAAACTAACCTTGTTCTTAATTGGGAGAAATGCCACTTTATGGTTAATGAAGGAATTGTATTGGGACATAAAATTTAGAAAGAGGTATTGAAGTTGATAGAGCTAAAGTTGAAGCAATTGAGAAGATGCCCTATCCTAGGGATGTTAAAGGTATTCGTAGTATTCTTGGTCATGCTGGTTTTTATAGGAGGTTTATTAAAGATTTCTCTAAAATTTCAAAGCCTCTTACTAATCTTCTTCAAAAAGATGTACCTTTCGTTTTTGATGATGATTGTAAGGAAGCTTTTGAAACTCTAAAGAAAGCCTTAACAACTGCTCCTATAGTTGAACCTCCTGATTGGAATTTACCTTTTGAAATTATGTGTGATGCTAGTGATTTTGCTGTAGGTGCTGTTCTTGGACAGCGAGTAGATAAAAAATTAAATGTTATTCATTATGCTAGTAAAACCCTAGATGCTGCTCAAAGAAATTATGCTACAACTGAGAAAGAATTATTAGCAGTAGTTTTTGCATGTGACAAGTTTAGACCCTATATTGTTGATTCAAAAGTCACAATTCATACTGATCATGCTGCAATTAGGTACCTTATGGAAAAGAAAGATGCTAAGCCAAGGCTTATTAGATGGGTCCTTCTTTTGCAAGAATTTGATTTACATATTGTAGATAGGAAAGGTGCTGATAATCCTGTTGCTGATAATTTGTCTAGATTGGAAAATATTACTTATGATCCTGTTCCTGTTAATGATAGTTTTCCAAATGAACAATTGGCTGTAATAAAGGTGAGCTCGCGAGAGAGCCCTTGGTATGCTGATTATGCTAACTTTATTGTTTGAAGTATTTGCCTCCAACCTTTTCAGCTCAGCAAAGGAGGAAATTCTTTTATGACTTGAGGCATTATTTTTGGGATGACCCACACTTATATAAAGAAGGAGTGGATGGTATTATGCGAAGATGTGTCCCAGAATATGAACAACAAGAGATATTGAGTAAATGCCATGGTAGTGTTTATGGAGGACATCACGCCGGAGATAGAACCGCACAAAAGGTTCTACAATCAGGTTTTTATTGGCCAACACTTTTCAAGGATGCAAGGAAGTTTATCTTATCTTGTGATGAATGTCAAAGAGTTGGTAATATCTCTAGACGCAATGAAATGCCTATGAATTATACTCTTGTTATTGAACCATTTGATTGTTGGGGATTCGACTTCATGGGTCCTTTCCCTTCTTCAGAAGGTAATACTCATATACTTGTCGCTGTTGATTATGTTACTAAATGGGTAGAAGCTATACCTACAAAAAGTGCTGATGGTGAGACCTCTTTAAAAATGCTTGTAGATGTTATATTTCCTAGATTTGGAGTACCTAGATATATTATGACTGATGGAGGTTCTCATTTTATTCATGGTGGTTTTAGAAAAACTCTTGCCAAATATGGTATTAATCATAGAATTGCTTCAGCTTATCATCCTCAAACTAGTGGGCAAGTAGAATTATCAAATAGAGAAATTAAAGCTATTTTGGGAAAGACTGTTAATAAATCTAGAAAGAATTGGGCTAGTAAGTTAAAGGAAGCATTGTGGGCTTATAGAACTGCTTATAAAAATCCTATGGGAATGTCTCCTTATAAAATGGTTTATGGAAAAGCTTGTCATTTACCTTTAGAACTAGAGCACAAAGCTTATTGGGCTGTAAGAGAACTTAATAAAGATTTTAAACTTGCCGGTAAGAAGAGGTTGCTACAATTGAGTTCTTTAGATGAATGGAGAAGTGAAGCTTATGAAAATGCTAAACTTTTTAAAGAGAAAGTTAAGAAGTGGCATGATAGAAGAATTATTAAAAGAGAATTTAATGTTGGAGATAAAGTCCTATTGTATCGGTCTCGTCTCAGATTTTTTGCAGGGAAATTACTCTCAAAATGGGAAGGACCATATGTTATTGAGGAGGTATATCGTTCAGGAGCAATAAAAATTAGCTCTTTGGAAGGTAACCCACACAAGTAGTGAATGGACAAAGACTCAAGCATTATATTTCTGGAGATTCTTATAATGAAGATATTGATATTATTCAAGTGATAACTCCGGAAGCTTTCATCAAAGATCAAATTGACAGTTCTGCAGAGTCCGACTTTGAATAGGTAACAGTTTTAGTAATAAAAAGTCCGCGTTTAGCTTTCCGAACAATATTTCTGCTGTTTTTGGAAAATATGAAAAATTACGGGATCGAAACGGAGTGGAGGAGACGCGCGAGGGCCCGTCACCATAGGCCGGCGCGGGCCCCACCGGCCGCAGCCATTGGCCGCCTCGTTCCCCTTTCCACTCGTTTCGGCCTGGAATCTTCCTTTTGCGTAAAAATATTGCCTATATAATCCGGATCTCGGAGGTCCGTGCTCGTTTTCTCGTCGTGTTTTGTTTCGAAGCTTTTCTGCCGGGATCTGTTTTGATTTAAAAGCACCATGGTCTCCAACAACAAAGACAAGGGACCTTTGGAGGAAGATATTCAAGACCCCGAATTGAAGGAAGAAGTCGAGAGCGAAGATGAGGAAGAAGTGGAGGAATTCCGCAGTACACCCCGTGCCACCATTGCAAGCATTGGCGTGATATCAAATCCGTCCAACACCAAGAGAAGTGCACGGATCGCTACCGGAGGAGCAGTTCCACGTCGCTTCTTAGCTCCAAGGACATCTTCTCCAGCAATTACCACCCTTTCCGCAATCTAATCTACGATCGTCAAACTGAAAGGACCCCCAAGGTAGTGTTGCCAAGTGGTTGGGATATAGATCGTTCTAACATTGCAGGAGAGACGAAACCTGAAGCTGAAGGGTGGGGAAACAACTCTAAGAGCTGGGACTACCACCTGACATGATTATGAGCCGCGTTGAGCACAACTCGGAGCTGATTCGCAACCTCACCTATGAGATTGAAGATTTAAAGGAGCTGGTTAAGAAGCTTGTCGAGAAGAATCCACCATCATCTTACCGAAGGAGTAATTCATCATCATTATTGGCATCCCCTTGGTTTGTTCCAAGCTTGGGGGAGTGCCGCGGTATCACATCATCACTACCTTTATCTTTTACTATCAAGTAGTGTCATATCATGAGTAGGGAAGTTATCATATGGAATAGTTTGCAATGTGGAAGTATCTCTCTTAGTTGGTTATCTATGTATCCGTTGGTGTGAGTTATCGTTATGGAATATTAATGAGAAGTCTTATCATTTACTTTTTGCACACTTTATTTTAGTTTGCAATCTCCATTATATGATTACTCTTGACATTAGTATTGATATCACTTTGGGAGCATCAAGTAAATCTATTTGGTTTTGGCAAACTTAGCATTGGTCAATAGCAACAACACTTTGAGGTTTAAGTAGAAAAGGGAAATACATGTAGATATATTACTCTATTATCTTTATGCTAATGAGTTAGTATTCTGAAGTTAAAATTGCTTGTGCTTATGAGAAAGATGCATGATTGTTTCTATCACATGTATATTTGTTTGTTTCCTTCAACCTTTATGCTTGCTATCAAACCTTGCTAGCCAAAGACCTGTATTGAGAGGGAATGCTTCTCATACATCCAAAACCTTAGACCAAACCTATGCCATTTGTGTCCACCATAACTACCTACTATGTGGTATTTCTGCCATTCCAAGTAAATACTTCATGTGCTACCTTTAAATAATTCAAACTATATTACTCCTTATTTGTGTCAATGTTTTATAGCTCATGAGGAAGTATGTGGTGTTTTATCTTTCAATCTTGTTGGGCGGACTTTCACCAATGGACTAGTGGCACATCCGCTTATCCAATAATTTTGCAATAAGAGCTGGCAACGGGGTTCCCAGCCCCAATTAATAACTTTCATTAATAATTCTTTCACATGTTTTTCCCTGATTATCAGTAGCAACTTAATTTTTAATAGACACTTGATACGTCTCCAACGTATCGATAATTTCTTATGTTCCATGCTACATTATTGATGATATCTACATGTTTTATGCACACTTTATGTCATATTTGTGCATTTTCAGGAACTAACCTGTTAACAAGATGCGAAGTGCCCGTTTTCTGCTGTTTTTGGTTTCAGAAATCCTAGTAACGAAATATTCTCGGAATCGGACGAAATCAACGCCCAGGTTCCTATTTTCCCCGAACCATCCAGAACACCCGAGAGCCGCCGGAGGGAGCCACAGGGGCCCCACACCACACTGCCACAGCGCGGCAGGGGAGGGGGCAACGCCGCCCTATGGTGTGGTGGCCCAGACTTCTCAGAGCTGCGCTTTCCTATATAAAGCCCCATGAAACCCTTACGGAGGGGAAGCCACGGACAGCGAAACCTTCCGGAACGCCGCCATCGAAGCCAAGATGGGGGACGGGGAGTCTCTGTCGGCACCTGCAGGACGGAAGTGCCCCGGAAGGCTTCTCCTCACACCCGCTGCCATCTCCACCGCCATCTTCATCACCACTGCTGCTCCCATGGAGGGAGTAGTTCTCCATCGAGGCTCGGGGCTGTACCGGTAGCTATGTGGTTCATCTCTCTCCTATGTACTTCAATACAATAATCTCATGAGCTGCCTTACATGATTGAGATTCATATGATGATGCTTGTAATCTAGATGTCATTGTGCTAGTCAAGTGAGTTTTACTTATGTGATCTAGACTCCTTGTCCCACGTGTGTAAAGGTGACAGTGTGTGCACCGTGTGGTCTCTTAGGCTATATTTCACAGAATACTTATTCACTGTTATGAATGGCATAGTGAAGTGTTTATATCTCTTTATGATTGCAATGTGTTTTGTATCACAATTTATCTATGTGCTACTCTAGTAATGTTATTAAAGTAGTTTTATTCCTCCTGCACGATGTATGGTGACAGTGTGTGCATCCGTGTTAGTACTTGGTTTATGCTATGATCATGATCTCTTGTAGATTGTGAGTTAACTATTGCTATGATAGTATTGATGTGTATTATTCCTCCTACATAGCATGAAGGTGACCGTGTGCATGCTATGTTAGTACTTGGTTTGGTCGTATTGATCTATCTTACACTCTAAGGTTATTTAAATATGAACATTGAATTGTGGAGCTTGTTAACTCCGGCATTGAGGTTCTGTAATCCTACGCAATGTGTTCATCATCCAACAAGAGAGTGTAGAGTATGCATTTATCTATTCATTATGTGATCAATGTTGAGAGTATCCACTAGTGAAAGTCTATTCCTAGGCCTTGTTCCTAAAATACGCTATCGCCTTATTCAGTTTTCTTTGCGTTACTCTTGCTGCGTTACTACTTGTTTACTTACAATATTACTACCATCAACTGCATGCCAGTAAGCTATTTTCTGGCGCCATACTACTGCTCATATTCATTCATACCACTTGTATTTCACTATCTCTTAGCCGAACTAGTGCACCTATTAGGTGTGTTGGGACACAAGAGACTTCTTGCTTTGTGGTTGCGGGGTTGCATGAGAGGGATATCTTTGACCTCTTCCTCCCAGTTCGATAAACCTGGTAATCCACTTAAGGAAACTTGCTGGTTCTACAAACCTCTCTCTTGGAGCCCAACACTGTCTAAGAATAGAAGCCGTAACATAACACTCCTCCATGGTATGTGAATGTTGGAAGGCACCCGAGGATTCGGTTAGCCATGTTGTGAAAGCAAAGGTTGGGGGAGTGTCATCCATAATAAAACTAAAATACATGTGTAAACAAAAGAGAAGGGGGATGATCTACCTTGCTGGTAGAGATGCCGTCCTCCATGGGAGCCGCTCTTGGAAGGTCTGTTTGGCAAGGGGGTTAGAGTGCCCGCTACCATTCGTTGACAACAACAAACACCGCTCAAAATCTTACTTTTATGCTCTTTATATGATTTCAAAACTTGAAAAGCTCTAGCACATGATTTAATCCCTGCTTCCCTCTGCGAAGGGCCTATCTTTTACTTTTATGTTGAGTCGGTAAACCTATTTCCCTCTATCTTAAGCAAGCAATTGAGTTGTTGTGAACCAACCATTTATGCTATGATTCAGTTAATCATGTCTTTTATGCTTTCTTGTTTAGTACAAATTTTATCTGAATGAATATGACTTTGAAAGTTATCAATGATTATGAGGAGATTGTTATGATTGAGAATGAAAGCCCTGCTATATAAATTCTAATATGAAAGCTTTGCTTAGAAGATAAGTACAATCCGTTAGTAGTTCTCTGACCAAGAACAAAGTTTGCCATAACCATTTATGATTTCCTATGCACCTTTACTTGTGATTTCTCTTTACTTATTTCAAGTTGAGTTATATGAAGAGAATGTTTAATATGTTTATTTATCAACTCCTCCTCCATAAACATGTGGTCTTGTTTATTGAGCTCGCTTGGGGACAAGCGAGGTCTAAGCTTGGGGGAGTTGATACGTCCAATTTGCATCACTATTTTATATCATAATTTGTTGTTATTCATTGATATATTTCATATTTAGAGATGATACTTATGTTATTTCATCTATTTTGCATGTTTCGTGATCATTGGAAATTAGCTGTGAGTCAGGATTCTGCTGGAAAAAGCACCGTCAGACACCATATTTCGAAGATCAACAATTGACGGAAGTTATACGAAAAATCCTATTTTTCCAGGGGACGAAGGAGCCAAAAGGAGGACCGAGAGGGGACCATGGGCCCCCCATAGGCCGGCGCGCCCAGGCCTAGCCGCGCCGCCTTGTGGGGAGGGGGCCCACTCGCCTCTCCTTCGCGTACTTCTTCATCCCGAAACCTAAGCCCCGGGAGTTACGGAGAATTGATGAGCCGCCTCGCGGGCGGGAGAAACACGAGAGAGAAGAGCTCTCGGCGGGCAGGAATCCGTGGGAAATTCCCCCTGGGAGGAAATCGCCGCCATCGCCATGTCATCGAGCTGGACATCATCTCCATCGTCATCACCATCATCTCCATCATCTACACCGCCATCTCCACCGCTGCATCTCGTCACCGCTGTAACGATTTGGGTTGGATCTTGATTGTTTGATAGGGGAAACTCTCCCGGTGTTGATTACTACTTGTTATTGATGCTATTGAGTGAAACTATTGAACCAAGGTTTATGTTCAGATTGTTATTCATCATCATATCACCTCTGATCATGTTCCATATGATGTCTCGTGAGTAGTTCATTTAGTTCTTGAGGACATGGGTGAAGTCTAAATGTTAGTAGTGAATTATTGTTGAGTAGTATTCAATGTTATGATATTTAAGTTGTGGTGTTACTCTTCTAGTGGTGTCATGTGAACGTCGACTACATGATACTTCACCTTTATGGGCCTAGGGGAGTGCATCTTGTATTCGTTTGCTAATTGTGGGGTTGCCGGAGTGACAGCAACCTAAATCCCCGTTAGTATATCGGTGCAGGAGGGATAGCAGGATCTCAGAGTTTAAGGGTGTGGTTAGATTTATCTTAATTACTTTCTTGTATTTGCGGATGCTTGCAAGGGGTATAATCACAAGTATGTATTAGTCCTAGGAAGGGCGGTGCATTAGCATAGGTTCACCCACACAACACTTATCAAAACAATGAAGATTAATGAGTAGTATGAAGCGAAAGCACTAGACTAAAATCCCTCGTGTGTCCTCAAGAACGTTTGGTCATTATAAGTAAACAAACCGACTTGTCCTTTGTGCTAAAAAGGATTGCCACTCGCTGCAATTATTTCTCTCGCATTTTATTTACTTGTACTTTATTTATCTGTAATATCAAAACCCCCTGAATACTTGTCTGTGAGCATTTACAGAGTGAATCCTTCATCGAAACTGCTTGTCAACACCTTCTGCTCCTCGTTGGGTTCGGCACTCTTATTTATCGAAAGTACTCGCACACCCCAAACTTTAAGGAACGACAGCTTAGGTTTCTTCCCAAACCATAATTCATACGGTGTCGTTTCAACGGATTTAGATGGTGCCCTATTTAAAGTGAATGCGGCTGTCTCTAAAGCATAACCCCAAAACGATAATGGCAAATCGGTAAGAGACATCATAGAACGAACCATATCTAAGAGAGTTCGATTACGACGTTCGGACACACCATTGCGCTGTGGTGTTCCCGGCGGTGTCAACTGTGAAAGTATTCCGCATTTCTTTAAATGCATGCCAAACTCATAACTCAGATATTCGCCTCCGCGATCAGAACGCAGAAACTTAATCTTCTTGTTACGTTGATTTTCTACTTCACTTTGGAATTCCTTGAACTTCTCGAAAGTCTCGGACTTATGTTTCATAAAGTAAATATACCCATATCTACTCAGATCATCCGTGAAGGTTAGAACATAACGATAACCACCGCGCGATGCTACACTCATTGGTCCGCACACATCGGTATGTATGATTTCCAATAAGTCTGTAGCTCGCTCCATTGTACCAGAAAATGGAGTCTTAGTCATTTTTCCCATTAGACATGCTTCGCATCTGTCAAGTGACTCAAAGTCAAGTGACTCAAGAAGTCCATCGGAATGGAGTTTCTTCATGCGCTTCACTCCAATATGACCAAGACGACAGTGCCACATATAAGTAGAATTATCATTCAATTTAATTCGCTTAGCATCAATGTTATGAACATGTGTATCACTACTATCGAGATTTAACAAGAATAAACCATTCATCTCAGGTGCATGGCCATAAAAGACATTACTCATATAAATCGAACAACCATTATTCTCAGACTTAAACGAATAACCGTCTTGCATCAAACAAGATCCAGATATAATGTTCATGCTCAACGCAGGTACCAAATAACAATTATTAAGGTTTAAAACTAATCCCGAAGGTAGATAGAGGGGTGCCGACAGCGATCACATCGACTTTGGATCCATTTCCAACGCGCATCGTCACCTCGTCCCTCGCCAGGCTTCGTTTATTCCGCAGTTCCTGTTTCGAGTTACAAATGTGAGCAACCGAACCAGTATCAAATACCCAGGCACTACTACGAGAACCAGTAAGATAGACATCTAACATGTATATCAGATATACCTTTCTTCTTGTCAAACTTATCTATAATTTCTTATGTTCCATGCTACTTTTATTACAATACTTGAATGTTTTATACATACTTTACAGCATTATTATACATTTTCCCGGCACTAACCTATTAACAAGATGCAAAGTGCCAGTTCCTGCTTTTGGTTTCAGAAATCCTAGTAAGAAATATTCTCGAATTGAATGAAATCAACGCCCGTTCTATTTTTGCCCAAGCTTCTTGAAGCCGGGGGAGGCAGGTGGCGACAGGCGACCACACACACCGGCGGCGCGCCCAGGCCCACCACGCGGCCCTAGTGTGTGGGCCTCGTGATTTGACCTACCCTTCCGCCTACAAATAGCCTTCTTCGTGAAGCCCTGTACCGAGAGCCACGATCCGGAAAACCTTCCAGAGACGCCGCGTCGCGAATCCCATCTCGGGGGATTCAGGAGATCGCCTCCGCGCCCTGCCGGAGAGGGGAATCATCACCGGAGGGCTCTACATCATCATGCCCGCCTTCGGATTGATGCGTGAGTAGTTCATCCTTGGACTATGGGTCCATAGCAGTAGCTAGATGGTTGTCTTCTCGCTTGTGCTATCATTGTTTAGATCTTGTGAGCTGCCTAACATGATCAAGATCATCTATTTGTAATGCTACATGTTGTGTTTGGCGGGATCCGATGAATATAGAATATTATGTTAAGTTGATTATCAATCTATCATATATGTGTTGTTTATGTTCTTGCATGCTCTCCGTTGCTAGTAGAGGCTCTGGCCAAGTTGCTCTTAACTTCAAGAGGGAGTATTTATGCTCGATAGTGGGTTCATGCCTCCATTGAATCTGGGACAGTGACAGAAAGTTCTAAGGTTGTGGATGTGTTGTTGCTACTAGGGATAAAACATTGATGCTTTGTCTAAGGATATTTGTGTTGATTACATTACGCACCATACTTAATGCAATTATCTGTTGGTTACAACTTAATAGGAAGGGGGATGATAACTGAAGGTGGATTATTTAAGCATAGATGCATGCTGGATAGCGGTCTATGTACTTTGTCGTAATGCCCTGATTAAATCACATAGTAATCATCGTTGATATGTATTGAATCTTTATTTGTCAATTGCCCGCTGTAATTTGTTCACCCAACATGTTAGTTATCTTATTGGAGAGACACCTCTAGTGAAGTGGGACCCGGTCCATTCTTTTACATCTGAATACATTCTCTGCAATCTCTTTTTTTATTGTTCTTTGCAAACAAACACCATTTTTCACTCGATACGTTTAATCCTTTGTTTTCAACAAGCCGGTGAGATTGACCCTCACTGTTACGTTGGGGCAAAGTACTTTGATTGTGTTGTGCAGGTTCAACGTTGGCGCCGGTTTCCTGGTGTTGCGCCGCACTACATTTCTCCACCAACAACCTTCACGTGCTTCTTGGCTCCTACTGGTTCGATAACTTGGTTCTTACTGAGGGAAACTTGCCGCTGTGCGCATCATACCTTCCTCTTGGGGTTCCCCAACGGACGTATATGTTACGCGTCAAGGCTTAAATTTACGCGCCGTTGCGGAGATCAAGACACGCTGCAAGGGAGTCTCCACTTCAATCTCTTTACTTTATTTTTTGTCTTGCTTTACTTTATTTTATTTACTGTCTTGTTTGCTTCATATTAAAAACACAAAAAAATTAGCTACTTTACTTATTGTCTTGTTTACTAGCTCTATATCAAAAACACAAAAAAAATTAGTTACTTGCATTTACTTTTGTTTATTTCATCATGTTTCCTCCTAAGTACACTCTAAAAGACATACCGGTAGGCCGAGGGTCTATAATTGGAAGAGATAATATAGAAGATTTTTTCACTCATGTTAGTATAGCTGAAGATTTTGAAGATAGACACTTGGTAGAACTTGCTCCTCTAGTACACATGTTGGAAATTAAATTTGTTAATCTCAATCCTATAATTCAGCATATGTTTCTTACACTCTCTGATATGGAGGAAGGAGAAAAGAAAGATTTTGTCTTAGAAACTCTTCTCAAAGAATTTGGTGGTGTAGCAAGAGAGGCTAGAAAAGTCTTTACTAAATATAAAATGCTTGGTTCTTACACCAACTTTGCTAGTACCCTTAAAAAGATGGACATTGATAGGATAAAGTACACTAATAATGTTAATGATGGAGGGGATATTAAGACATCAATACCCTGCAAGCTTGTAAGATATTGAGACACTAGAAAAGAATTGTGATTGGACTAGCAAAGTGCCCATGCGTTGCAGGAGAAAGAAATACCAACCTCAGCAACTCATTTGTTAATTACCGCCCCTAACAACCAATCTAGGTTGCCACTACAGTTCTTTGCCAACATCATCGATGATTGTCAGTTGTTCATACTCTTTAACGTGTGCTTCCGAGCCTCGTAATCACAGTTGTACTACCAAGGCATGATAGAATGAAGTTTTTGATATGTACTTGAGCCTTTCCACGAGGGTGCACTTCTCTTTATATAACTTTGGCATGACTACAGGCGAAGAGTGAAAAGGTGTATTATCCGGAGGTGACAACCTTAACTGGTTTAAATTAAATTTACCTACTAAGAAGGATGATTCCATATGGGTATAGAAAATCACTACATGAGGTCTGAGCATTTTAACAAACTGCTATTATAAATGTAACATGACACAAGTAAATTAATTCCAGTTAGTTTTAATATGAACATAAATAAGGTCAGTGCTATGACTTACAATTTTATGAACGGTGGCTTCACGTAGAAACAAGTATGTTAACAAGTTCCTGCGAGCCGTACAAACTTAAATGAAAAATGGCTATTATTGTAAACCTAGTTTTGTATTTTCTTACTCCATCACCAACACTCAGTTCATGCTACTAACTCAAGCCGTGAAAAGGCTTGCTTGACTGTTCTTACTTCTTACATAGATATACTGAAATAATTTCTCTGCATTTTAAAATGACAAACTTAGTTTCTTTAGTAGCAAGGATCATTATGCAATTCCAAATTGATTTTCTCTCAAACTATGGTGATCAAACTATGGATTAGACCATATAAAGTTCTGTCTCCAAACCAGGAAGATACATGCATAAGTGGAGATAACATTCTACATACAGACTCCATATGACCTTTGGTTATGAAATTCCTTAGTTCACTATGATGATCAAAGATGGAATTTAGAATTAGATGGCAAGTTTCAAATCTCTGTAGCTGAATGAAAATAGCACCATAACTTCTGTTTCTCAAATATCATTTCATCAACACTAATCGGAAAAATAAACAAAGCTGAAACAAAAGGAGCATTTATCGAGCAGCTTCTGATCATCACGGGACTTGAAAGTGTATGTTATACGGGCAATAAGAAAAATCCTGGTGCTATCTCCCCGTCCACCATTATGCTGCTCAGCCCACAATAAGTGTACTGTGCTAGTAGTACAACAAGTGGGCTTCTAGGAAGCATAATTCGAAAAAAAGAACCACCTTCTGAATCTGCATTCGTGGCGTCCAGCAGGACGTCGAAGATGATGGGATCTCGCTGCCAATGATATCATCTGCGTATGTGGTGGAAGTTTAGTGTGTGTCTTGGTGGCGTTGTGGACTGAAAATTTGCATAATCTCCTGCAGGAGCTGCTCCATCGAGAAGAGAGGAACTTAAATAAAGCTAAGCACTGATCTTCATATCGGTCAGTAACTTTTCATGTAGATTTCTCGGCGCGGCCTGGGGGATCTGGATTGGCCTGCAAGAGTGCACCAGTTCCTCTGAAGACTCGGACATGATAGCTTGCCGACAGAAGGAATATCAAACAAGCTGTTTGAGGACGGTGGACAGCTATTCCCCCATATCTGAGCTGAAGAAGGTATGGCGTTTGATCATACCAGAAACAGCTGCAGGTGAAATTCGTCAAGTGCACTTCGAGCCAGCTGGGGCTCATGCATGAAATCCTCTCACTGGAATATGACACCATGATGACCACGTTTGTTTTGTTAGATCGAGCAACAATTCTATCAGTCCAGTAATCCGATGGAACAGATCGAGTTTATAAGGCAAAAGAGTCAGCCAGTTTGAGTCTTCCGTGCCAGTTCTTGGCCTTGTCGTGCGTCAGCTAACATAACCAGTTCGAGGTGAAAATCTGACATCAGTATGAGTAAAAGCAAAGTTGCTGCAGAATTGAAATCACGATTATTGGCCAGCAACAATGGATGAATAAATAGGTTAATGATGAACCACAGAAGATTTCACCAAGGATTGTGACTTACGGATCCTCCGCGACCACTCGCCCTGCGGCGCGAATCATGTCCGACCACGCAGCTACCCTGCTGTCGGCTTCGGCGAGGCAGCGGGCCATCCTCGACCCCTAGATGGCTCCTCCAACTCGACTGGCTCAATTTCGTCGTCCCGCGCGTCTCCAAAGAAGACTCCTGGCAGGCAGTCTGTTTTTTTTGAGATGTACCGATCGGTGGATTGTAATATCGAACTAAATCTGCATTCACGCGCTGCAGCGCGCACACACGCGCAAAGCGTGAACTACAACTACTGGCAGACGCGCATATTTGTGATTTGACGGTTGGCACGAATATACGTGGGAGGCGCTGAAGATTATTACCGCGAACACTGCGCGGGTGAGACACGGAAAATTCGCTCCCGCAGGTCGAACCGGGCGGGTGGGCTGGCCACCGCAACCACACCACTGCGCTACGAGCGCATCCTCTCAGGCAGTCTGTTGTAAGCGCGCGAACGGCAGCAATGGCGACTATGATGAGGACGAGGAGTTTCAGACTTTCTGTTCGACCAGTAGGCTCCCTAGATCACTCTAGGCGACGACGCGCCTCCTTGATTGGCTCGCCAGCACGGCCGACGTGCGTGCAGGAGTAGCCTCGGCCCGCATCTCTTCTTCCTCCGATCTTTATTGCGTCGGCGGATTCTGCCACATGTGGACTCCCTCGCCGGCCCGTCCCGATTCGTCCAGCACCGCGTCTACGGCCTGCGCCTGCGACCAGCGGCGGCGAGGCTCTAGTTCCAGCCGTGGAGGCTCCCATTCCTGCCTAACTTGGTGCCCTCACCGGAATCTTTTATCCGTGTCCTCAAGCTGCGGTCCAACGAAATCTCCGCGAAGGGAAGGTCGTGTGCTCGTTTCTCGGTCGCCGCCGGCCTTGACGGCAGCCACTGCTTTCGTGTCTTGGCGGTGGCATCGGAGTAGACCGTCGCGCCTGATTTCCGCGGATGGGCTGCTCGGGCTCGGCGTCATCCAGGTAGCCGCCAAGGCCGTCGAGAATCGAGATGCGTTTCTGTTTTTCTGTTCTCGTTAGGGCTCCCTTTACAATGCAACCTGGGTTCTTGTCAGTTGGGCAAATCGAAAATCGATTCTAAGCCGGGCGAAGGATCACACGAAGAAACGATGGACCGATGAACGAAAAGGTAGGTATAGATTTTAACTTACGGGTTGGCATTGGGTAATTTATTCCCAAATTTTGGTGGGTTTTTAAATTAGACGAGCAATGAGAAAATACTTTTCTTTTATTATTATATAGATTATTCCGAAAATTTATTTGATGAGAATAGCAAGCCTAAGTAATGAAAAAGGAGCCTCTAAAACTTACATAGATAAGATAACATGCATTGTGAAACTTCTAACACCCCCGGAGGTAATGTTGATGTCATCTCAATACTAGTTACTTTGCCTGGTGAAGAGCGTTAAAAAGCACTTCTTGGGCGATAACCAAGTTTCATTTTATTCTGTATTGTTGAGTCTTGGAGTTGTTTACTACAACAGGAACCTCTCCTTATCATGTTTTTGTGCCAAGTAAGTTTCCATGTTAAAGTTGATGATAGATTTGGATCGCTGCAAACAGCATTGCTTCTGTCACGAATTCTGCAGAAGTCTCTGTAAAAAATAAAAAAATCTGCAAATCGAGCGTGATCCTCATATGTACGCAACTTTCATTAGTTTTGAGTTTTCCATTTGAGCAAGTTAAGTGCCCCTGCCAGATTCATCTTTACAGACTGTTCTGTTTTTGACAGATTCTGTCTTTTATTTCGCATTGCCGCTTTTGCTATGTTGAATGAGTTTCTTTGTCCATTAACTTTCATAAGCTTTGTGCAATGTCCAGAAGTGTTAAGAATGATTGTGTCACCTCTGAATGTGAATTTTTGTTATGCACTAACCCTCTAATGAGTTTGCTTGAAATTGGGTGAAGGAAGTTTTCAAGGGTCAAGAGAAGAGGATGATATACTATGATCAAGAAGAGTGAAAGGTCTAAGCTTGGGGATGCCCCGGTGGTTCATCCCTGCATATTTTAAGAAGACTCAAGCATCTAAGCTTGGGGATGCCCAAGGCATCCCCTTCTTCATGACAACATTATCAGGTCACTTCTAGTGAAACTATATTTTTATTCCATCACATCAACTTGGAGCGTCGGTTTGTTTTTATTTTTGTTTTGGTTTGAATAAAGTTGGATCCCACCATTCTTATATTGAAGATATTACGCTCCGCTTTTTCATATGGAACACGTGTGTTCTTAGTTGTGCTTTAATTTCATGGCGAGGCTGAAATTGCTTCGTTAAATTGCTATTTGGTTGGAATCAGAAAATGCTGCATATGGTTTGGAATAACTTGGCAATTGTTTGAGCTCTCATAGATCATGTTTAAGCTCTTGCATCATGTAGTTTAATCTATTAATGGAGAACTACTGTAGAGCTTGTTTAATTTGGTTTGCATGATTGGTCTCTCTAAGTCTAGATATTTTTGGGTAAAGTGTTTGAACAACAAGGAAGACAGTGTAGAGCCTTATAATGCTTGCAATATGTTCTTGTGTAAGTTTTGCTGTACCTGTTCATACTTGTGTTTGCTTCAAACAACCTTGCTAGCCCAAACCTTGTACTGAGAGGAAATGCTTCTCGTGCATCCAAACACCTTGAGCCAAAACCCATGCCATTTGTGTCCACCATATCTACCTACTATGTGATATTTTCTGCCATTCAAAGTAAATTACTTGAGTGCTACCTTTAAAATTTCATTCCTTACCTTTACAATATATAGCTCATGGGACAAATAGCTTAAAAACTATTGTGGTGATGAATATGTAGTTATGTGTCTTAATTCTTATAAGTTGCTTGTTGAGCGGTAACCATGTTTCTGGGGACGCCATCAACTTTACCTTTGTTGGATATCATGTGAGATGCTATGCATGTTCGTCTTGTCTGAAGTAAGTGCGATTTCATGATCAAATGGTTTGAGTATGCATATGTTAGAGAAGAACATTGGGGCGTGATGGCGTGTAACTACACGTCCGTTGGGAACAAGAGGGAAGGTATGATCGTATGTGATTTCCCTGAAAGAACCAAGGTTTAATCAGACAGGGGAGCCAAGAAGCACGTTGAAGTTGATGGTGCGAAATGTGATCGGCGCAACACCAGATTCGCGCAACGTGGAACTGCACAACACCAAAGTACTTTGTCCCGAAACAGTGAGGTTGTCAATCTACTGACAGCGAACAAAAGATTAACCGTATCAGTGGAAGATGTTTGCAAAGAAAACAGTAAACACAATTGCAGTAGATGTAATACTATGTAAAGAATAGGACGGGTCCACAGTTCACTAGAGGTGTCTCTCCCATAAGATAAAAGCATGTTGGGTGAACAAATTAAAGTCGGCAATTGACAAATAGAGAAAGGCATAACAATGCATATACATGATATGATAAATATAGTGAGATTTAATTGGGCATTACGACAAAGTACATAGACCGCCATCCAACTGCATCTATGCCTAAAAAGTCCACCTTCAGGTTATCATCGGAACCCCATTCAGTATTAAGTTGCTAAGCAACAGACAATTGCATTAAGTATGGTGCGTAATGTAATCGACAACTACATCCTTAGACATAGAATCAATGTTTTATCCCTAGTGGCAACAGCACATCACAACCTTAGAACTTTCCCTTGTGTGTCAATGAAGGCATGAACCCACTATCGAGCATAAATACTCCCTCTTGGAGTTAAGAGTAAAAACTTGGCCAGAGCCTCTACTAATACGGAGAGCATGCAAGATCATAAACAACACATAAACAATAGATTGATAATCACCATAATCATAGTACTCTCTATCCATCGGATCCCGACAAACACAACATATAGTATTACAGATAGATGATCTTGATCATGTTAGGCAGCTCACAAGATCCAACAATGAAGCACAACAAGGAAGACGACCATCTAGCTACTGCTATGGACCCATGGTCCAGGGGTGAACTACTCACTCATCACTCAGGAGGCGACCATGGCGGTGTAGAGTCCTCGGGAGATGAATCCCCTCTCCCGGGAGTGCCGAGGCAATCCCTCTGAATCCCCCGAGATGGGATTAGCGGCGGCGTCTGCAGAGTTTCCGTATCGTGGCTCTTTCTTGGGGTTTCGCGACGGAGGCTTTAAGTAGGCGAAGCAAGCGAGAGGCACACGGTGCCGGATACGAGGCGCGACCGGGGCCAGCCGCGCCGTAGGTGATGCAGCCCCCTGGTGGCCCCACATGTTATCTCTTCGGTCTTCTGGCTTCGTGCAAAAATAGGACCCTGGGCGTTTCGTCCAATTCCAAGAATATTTCCTTACTAGGATTTCTGAAACCAAAACAGCAGACTGGCACTTGACATCTTGTTAATAGGTTAGTTCAGAAAATACATAAATATGACATATAATGTGCATAAAACATGTGGGTATCATCAATAAAGTAGCATGGAACATAAGAAATTATCGATACGTTGGAGACGTATCAGCATCCCCAAGCTTAGTTACGCTCGTCCCGGCCGGTAAAACGATAACAAAGATAATTTCTGAAGTGACATGCCATCATAATCTTGATCATACTATTTGTAAACATATGTAATGAATGCAGCGATCAAAACAAAAGTAATGACATGAGTAAACAAGTGAATCATATGACAAAGACTTTTCATGAATAGTACTTCAAGACAAGCATCAATAAGTCTTGCATAAGAGTTAACTCATAAAGCAATAAATCAAAGTAAAGGTGTTGAAGCAACACAAAGGAAGATTAAGTTTCAGCGGTTGCTTTCAACTTATAACATGTATATCTCATGGATATTGTCAACATAAAGTAATATAACAAGTGCAATATGCAAGTATGTAGAATCAATGCACAGTTCACACAAGTGTTTGCTTCTTAAGGTGGAAGGAGATAAGTGACTCAACAATAAAAGTAAAAGAAAGGTCCCTCAAAGAGGAAAGCATCGATTGTTGTATTTGTGCTAGAGATTTTATTTTGAAAACATGAAATAATTTTGTCAACGGTAGTAATAAAGCATATGAGTTATATAAATTATATCTTACAAGTTGCAAGCCTCATGCATAGTATACTAATAGTGCCAGCACCTCGTCCTACTTAGCTTGGACTACCGGATCTTTGCATGCCATGTTTCAACCAAGTGTCACAAAGGGGTACCTCCATGCAGCACAAAAGTCTAAGGAGAAAGCTCGCATTTTGGATTTCTTTTTGATTATTCTCAACTTAGACATCCATACCGGGACAACATGGACAACAGATAATGGACTCCTCTTAAATGCATAAGCATGTAGCAATGATTATTATTCTCATATGAGATTGAGGATATATGTCCAAAACTGAAACTTCAACCATGATTCATGGCTTTAGTTAGCGGCCCAATGTTCTTCTCTAACAATTTTGCATGCTCCAACCACTAAAATGATAGATCCTTCAGACAAGACGGACATGCATAGCAACTCACATGATATTCAACAATAGTTGATGGCGTTCCCAGAAGTATGGTTATCGCACAACAAGCAACTTAATAAAATATAAAGTGCATACACTACAAGAAAAGTTCTGATAGACAACGTCCCAAAATCGTCAACTAAGGGGCATTTTTCGTCGCCTATGGGCCTAACCCGACGATATGGGTTCTGTTGTCGAAACTGCGTCAGGCAAAGTCCAACGACGATTTTTTCGGTCCGTCGCGCTTGGGTGCCCTTCCGCCACGGAAAATCGGACCGTTGCGGAAGTGTTTTCGAGGCAGGTTGGCTGCAGCGTCATGGGACACGTAGCGACATAGTTAGCGCCGATTAACGGCGTTAACAGAAAACGACCCCGTGTAGATGGTAGGCCCACACGAGGCCTGCCACGTCTTAAGCGGGCGGGCCGGATGACATAGTTTGGGTCAACTATATAGGCGGTCCATTAGTTGCGTGCCGGGCCTAACCTCTAAGGTTGATTGGTCAAAACTTAAATGGGCCAGCCCATTTAACATGTGGGCCACCTTACCGACCCAGAAGCAGTGGGCCGGGCCACTTTTCTGATGTGTCCCACTTTCTGATAAAAGCGGCCCATTTAGTGTGTGGGGTCCATGATAGCAGTGGCCGGCCCAACAACGAGTGGGCCGGGCAAAAAACACGGTGGGTCCCACTTTCCAGGTTAAAGGGTCGGCCCATTTAGTTTGTAGGGTCCACCATATAAGGTGGGTGGCCCAACAAAAAATGGGCGGCCAAAAACAGGGTGGGTCCCCACTTTCAAAGGGCGAGCCATTTAGTATGTGGGGCGACCATATAGCAAGTGGGCTGGCCCGCAAGCTAGTGGGCAGACCAAAAACACGGGTGGGTCCCACATTCCTGTTAATGGGCCACCCATTTGGTATGTGGGGTCCACCATATAGAAAGTGGGCCGGCCCAACAAGATAGGGGCAAAACACAGGTGGGTCCCACCTTCCTATTAAAGGGCCGACCCATTTGGTGTGTGAGGTCCACCATATAGAAAGTGGTGGCCCAACAAGATGGGCGGGCCAAAAACACGGGTGGGTCCACCTTCCTATTAAAGGGCGACCCATTTACCATGGGACCACCATGAGACCGATGGGCGGCCCAATAAGCATGTGGAGCCCATTATCGTGTAACCGGGCCGGCCTACTAAAGAAGTGGGCCGGCCCAAAATGAAAGTGGGTCCCACACTACTGTAAGTGGGCCGGCCCAATCTGTTGTAGGGCCCTACTTGTTTGACTAGTCAACTTGCATTAAATTTCATGAGCCTAAAATCTGATTTCAATGATACACACAAGTACATACACAAATAAAACAAATAGGAAAATTACAAGGCAATTAATGTGCCCAAATAAAAAAATGACATAGAATCATTGAGGACTTCTATTAGCATCATCAATAACACGTTGACATTTGGCAATCGCCTTGATTGAATCTTGTGTACTCTTTGTCAACATATCAGCTACAGATCTTAAAGCAGCAATACCATGTCTTTTATAAAGTACAGCCTTGAGATATTTACTGTCTGATGAAAGAAATGGTCTAGGTTGACGGCTATGAGAAGATGCATCAGAAGAAAGATCAGAACTTTTTGTGGGCCTCACTGGTAATGAAGATTGCTTCATCACAACTGCATTCTGATAATAATGCAAAAAGAGTTAAACGATGAACTATGCAAACATTTATTATGCAATGTAGATATAAGATAATAACAAGTTGCATAAATAAGACATGTATGGAACTTGTACTAAGCACAAACTTACATCATAATGTTGCACAGGGTCGCTACAGATCCTTTTTTGGCGACTATCTTCTAATGATGACTGCTTCATTAAAACTGCATTCTGGTAACATTGTAAACATAGTTACAACAATTAACTATTCAAACATGTATTACGCAATGTAGAGATCAGATAACAGCATGTAGCAGAAATAAGCACAAGATAAGATAAGATGCATGTACTAAGCACATACTGGCTCACTGCAGGTCCTTCTCTTGCGTGCACTAGTCGTGGTCAACATGCCTATCATTTTAGGTTCAGCCATCAAGTGAAATGCTAATCCTCCTGCTCCATTGTCCTTAATCTGTGTTTAGATATCACATTTAAGACCAAGTCAGCTGGTTTCAAATAACAAAAAACTTGAGCTGCCAAATGAATAAGCCAATAGTTACCAGATATCAGATTAAAACCAACTAGATGTTGCTTTGCATGAGATACGAATTTCAGACATTCAGATTTAGAGTAGGGTAATGCCAAGGTTTTACACATAAAGTAAACTGGCATTAAGAATGACCAAATGTCAGGTTCAAATC
Organism: Lolium multiflorum; assembly: GCA_030979885.1. NCBI lineage: Eukaryota > Viridiplantae > Streptophyta > Magnoliopsida > Poales > Poaceae > Lolium > Lolium multiflorum. Next base: position 51,517,648 of record CM061752.1, on the reverse strand, counting down.
ACCCTCGAAGTTTCTCCAAGACAAGCATATCAAATAGGCAGAAACATAGTAAAGCATGAATGGCATTGCTATGGCAGGGTTCCAAGTGTTAATCTCTTGCATAAGGAACAATGCATATAGGTTATAGATAATAACGGAAGTAAACTGCCAAAATTACCAACCACGAACTCAGATTCCAACCTTACCTAGCGTCCCCGCTGTTAATGTTGGATGTTCTAATAAGTGGTTCGCATGATCAATCCCTAGGAAAAATAACATTGACAAGTCAGTCTACGATAATACAAAGACCAGACATGCACGCAGCAATAACTATATAAGCTAAAGACGAGGTATAAGAGCAAGCAGATTGGAAATGCACATAGCATGATTATAAAAGCAGTGTGAGAATAGCAGACACGAGAAAACAGCTAGCGGTGAGCTAATGACGTGGTATAAGAACAAGCAGATTGGAAATGCCCATAGCACGACTATAAAAGCAGTGCGACAATAGCATGCAGTACAAAAACAGTTGGCAGCAAATGAATGGGTACAAGGCTATAAATATGTGGATGCACACAGGTGTCAGTAGAATGAACAGGATGGTAGCGACCGGATAATGCTTTTGTACTGTACAACATTTAAACAAACTTCATGCGAAGCAACACATCAAGAAAGTTAACGGCATATGAGATCTGCAAATAACTACACAAAACATGGCTAAAGAAACACCGCGATCTAACGGGCCAGCGTACTAACCAAGCTGCGGCGGGGTGGACGGGGGCGGCAACTTGCATTCCAGCGGCGGCGAACGCGGGAGACGATGAATCGACCCTGTTTCAGTAGAAGCGGGCGTTAGTGAAGCAGATCTGGTTGGCTGGCAAGGTATTCGGTGAAGTTGATACAGCCGCTGCGGCGAGGGTCGGTGGCGAGGTCGGCGGTGAAGCAGATCCGTCGGTGGCGAGGTCGGCGGTGAAGCAGATCCGTCGGTGGCGAGGTCGGCGGTGAAGCAGATCCGTCGGTGACGAGGGCGGCGGGGGAGCGGATCAGGTGGGTGGACAGCCAACACGATCAAGGCTACGCTGTGGAGGAGTATGCCGGCGGCGAAGCAGATCTAGTACTGTAGAGAGTCAGAGCTTTGGCGTGTGAGAGTATTTTTGAGCTAATGGGGCGAATGGTTGGTGGGTGGGTGTGGGCCTGTGGGGAGGGTTCGGGATCTAGGCAAGATATTTCATTGTTACCGAATGAGCCCTCCATGGTCGGTGGGTTGTAGCTTCCGGACCAGGGTTAAAAGGGTAAAACTGGTCACGGGATTTTCGAATGGATGCGGCGGGATGATTTGGCGCGTGGCCGAAATTTTCAGTTTCAAGCTACGAGCAGAACGACAAAAATAATGTTCTTCCCCAGGGAGCTCTCATTTCTTCCTCTTCTCTTTCTCTCTCGAGTCTCTCCCACTCCCCCGGCTCCTCTCCCCCTTCTCTCCGGCGGCCTCGCCGGCCGGAGACGAGGCCGACTTCTCTCTGTATATTGTACACCCTCCGAACTAAATTAATTGATTCAACTTTCCTTAGACGTGTATGTATCTAGAGTAAAAACATGTGTGGATACATCCATATTTAGATAAGCAAAGTTGAGTCAGCTAATTTGGATCCGAGGGAGTTAGTGTTGTTGTAAGCTTAGATCCAGTGTTTCCCATGAGCAGAATGGCGCAATGGAGTCGGGGATCTCGTCATCGGCTTCAGATCTGGCCTATGGTGAATCTGGCGGATCTTGCCGGCCAAACCCCGATCTGGTGCCATCAATGTGATGGCGCTAACGGTGAGGCTTGCTTTGGTCAGTGCTTCAGATCTGGCCAATGGGGAAGTCAAGCTGCTAAAGTTCACAAGCTCGGGGCATACGACGGCGTCATCCGTCTTGCCCGTGCACATCTTGGACTTTCAGCGACCCTTCTCAGAGCCAATATGCCGTTGCTGAGGCCCTTCTTCTCCTTCGTCCTGGCGACTACCGGCGACACCGTCCCAAGTGGTGCGTCCCCGGCGACGGAGTTGCTGGAAAGGATGCGGAGCAGAGATCTGATGTGCGGTCGAGAAGGACTCGATTGATTTTCTTCTATATGTTTTGGGGTCCTTTTTGTAAAGTTGCAGGTTCTATTAGTTATTGTCTAGTACTTTTGGTCCTCTATGTAATTTTTTGGACTAGTTTCCATTGGCACTGATAAACTTGAATTTTGACAAGTTCACGAGGAAAAAAATTCCTTTGCACATATGGCCTATCATGTATAAACATTCTTGAGATTTAAACTATATGTAATGTGCCATGCATTAACCCTAAACCATATATATGTAACTAACCCTAGCTGATCAAACCCTACTTAATTAAAACAAATAACCCTAAACTATACGCATGCACTTTATGCGCAAAGGCGCGGGTGCCTCTAATAATGTGTGTGCGCACTCGATCGATGATCCCTAAACCTTATACAACCCTGAAACCCTAATCCCTAATCCCTAAACCCTAAACACCCTAAACACTAAACCCTAGACCCTAAACCCTAACCCTAACCCTAAACCCTAATTAAACCCTATATATAGGCCAACGACACTTAATTGTGCATCAAGCAGGCCAGGGGTGCCTCGCGGTCCTCTAATTAAATTAAATGTGCCATGCATTAACCCTAAACCATATATATGTAACTAACCATAGCTAATCAACCCTACTTAATGAAAACACATAACCCTAAACTATACTAGCTATAACCCGATCTAATAAAAACATGCTCTATATATAGCAGCTAGCTAGCAAACCGTAGATTAACACCAATTAATATATACATGGCCTATATCGATCATGTTGTATAACATATCCCTGAGATTCATTAATTAATTATATAATTATCGTGATAAATTAATTAACTTTAATTTTGACAAGTTCTCTCGAATGAAAACACATTTGATTAAGTTGCCTCATAATATATATATAAAATTAGTGTGCATGCATGGCCTACCATGCATTCGTGCATATATTTTAATGTATATTTGAACATATTCTTGGGGATTTCAATCTCTCTCTCTCGATCATCTATATATCGTTGGTGGCCAAAAACACACATATATATATATGCATGCAATTTATGCGTAAAGGCGCGGGTGCCTCTAATAATGTGTGTGCGCACTCGATCGATGATCCCTAAACCTTAAACAACCCTAAAACCCCTAAATCCCTAATCCCTAAACCCTAAACACCCTAAACACTAAACCCTAAACCCTAGACCCTAAACGTACCCTAACCCTAACCCTAACCCTAACCCTAAACCCTAGCTAATCCTAAACCCCAATTAAACCCTATGTATAGGCCAACGACACTTAATTGTGCATCGATCGAGCGGGTCATGGGTGCCTCGCGATCCTCTAATAAAATTAAATGTGCCATGCATTAACCCTAAACCATATATATGTAACTAACCCTAGCTAATCAACCCTACTTAATTAAAACACATAACCCTAAACTATACTAGCTAGCTATAACCCGATCTAATAAAAACATGCTCTATATATAGCAGCTAGCTAGCAAACCGTAGATTAACACCAATTAAAATATACATGGCCTATATCGATCATGTTGTATAACATATCCCTGAGATTCATTAATTAATTATATAATTATCGTGATAAATTAATTAACTTGAACTTTGACAAGTTCTCTCGAATGAAAACACATTTGATTAAGTTGCCTCATAATATATATATAATTAGTGTGCATGCATGGCCTACAATGCATTCGTGCATATATTTTAATGTATATTTGAACATATTCTTGGGGATTTCAATCTCTCTCTCTCTCTCTCGATCATCTATATATCGTTGGTGGCCCAAAAAACACACATATATACGCATGCACTTGATGCGTAAAGGCGCGGGTGCCTCTAATAATGTGTGTGCGCACTCGATCGATGATCCCTAAACCTTAAACAACCCCTAAAACCTTAAATCCCTAATCCCTAAACCCTAAACACCCTAAACACTAAACCCTAAACCCTAGCACCCTAACCCTAACCTAACCCTAACCCTAAACCCTAGCTAATCCTAAACCCCAATTAAACCCTATGTATAGGCCAACGACACTTAATTGTGCATCGATCGAGCGGGTCATGGGTGCCTCGCGATCCTCTAATAAAATTAAATGTGCCATGCATTAACCCTAAACCATATATATGTAACTAACCCTAGCTAATCAACCCTACTTAATTAAAACACATAACCCTAAACTATACTAGCTAGCTATAACCCGATCTAATAAAAACATGCTCTATATATAGCAGCTAGCTAGCAAACCGTAGATTAACACCAATTAAAATATACATGGCCTATATATCGATCATGTTGTATAACATATCCCTGAGATTCATTAATTAATTATATAATTATCGTGATAAATTAATTAACTTGAACTTTGACAAGTTCTCTCGAATGAAAACACATTTGATTAAGTTGCCTCATAATATATATAATTAGTGTGCATGCATGGCCTACAATGCATTCGTGCATATATTTTAATGTATATTTGAACATATTCTTGGGGATTTCAATCTCTCTCTCTCGATCATCTATATATCGTTGGTGGCCCAAAAAACACACATATATATGCATGCAATTTATGCGTAAAGGCGCGGGTGCCTCTAATAATGTGTGTGCGCACTCGATCGATGATCCCTAAACCTTAAACAACCCTAAAACCTTAAATCCCTAATCCCTAAACACCCTAAACACTAAACCCTAAACCCTAGACCCTAAACGTACCCTAACCCTAACCCTAACCCTAAACCCTAGCTAATCCTAAACCCCAATTAAACCCTATGTATAGGCCAACGACACTTAATTGTGCATCGATCGAGCGGGTCATGGGTGCCTCGTGATCCTCTAATAAAATTAAATGTGCCATGCATTAACCCTAAACCATATATATGTAACTAACCCTAGCTAATCAACCCTACTTAATTAAAACACATAACCCTAAACTATACTAGCTAGCTATAACCCGATCTAATAAAAACATGCTCTATATATAGCAGCTAGCTAGCAAACCGTAGATTAACACCAATTAAAATATACATGGCCTATATCGATCATGTTGTATAACATATCCCTGAGATTCATTAATTAATTATATAATTATCGTGATAAATTAATTGAACTTTGACAAGTTCTCTCGAATGAAAACACATTTGATTAAGTTGCCTCATAATATATATATAATTAGTGTGCATGCATGGCCTACAATGCATTCGTGCATATATTTTAATGTATATTTGAACATATTCTTGGGGATTTCAATCTCTCTCTCTCGATCATCTATATATCGTTGGTGGCCAAAAAACACACATATATATATATGCATGCAATTTATGCGTAAAGGCGCGGGTGCCTCTAATAATGTGTGTGCGCACTCGATCGATGATCCCTAAACCTTAAACAACCCTAAAACCCTAAATCCCTAATCCCTAAACCTAAACACCCTAAACACTAAACCCTAAACCCTAGACCCTAAACGTACCCTAACCCTAACCCTAACCCTAACCCTAAACCCTAGCTAATCCTAAACCCCAATTAAACCCTATGTATAGGCCAACGACACTTAATTGTGCATCGATCGAGCGGGTCATGGGTGCCTCGTGATCCTCTAATAAAATTAAATGTGCCATGCATTAACCCTAAACCATATATATGTAACTAACCCTAGCTAATCAACCCTACTTAATTAAAACACATAACCCTAAACTATACTAGATATAACCCGATCTAATAAAAACATGCTCTATATATAGCAGCTAGCTAGCAAACCATAGATTAACACCAATTAAAATATACATGGCCTATATCGATCATGTTGTATAACATATCCCTGAGATTCATTAATTAATTATATAATTATCGTGATTAATTTTAACTTGAATTTTGACAAGTTCTCTCGAATGAAAACACATTTGATTAAGTTGCCTCATAATATATATATAATTAGTGTGCATGCATGGCCTACAATGCATTCGTGCATATATTTTAATGTATATTTGAACATATTCTTGGGGATTTCAATCTCTCTCTCTCTCGATCATCTATATATCGTTGGTGGCCCAAAAAACACACATATATATGCATGCAATTTATGCGTAAAGGCGCTGCCTCTAATAATGTGTGTGCGCACTCGATCGATGATCCCTAAACCTTAAACAACCCTAAAACCTTAAATCTAATCCCTAAACCCTAAACACCCTAAACACTAAACCCTAAACCCTAGACCCTAAACGTACCCTAACCCTAACCCTAACCCTAACCCTAAACCCTAGCTAATCCTAAACCCCAATTAAACCCTATGTATAGGCCAACGACACTTAATTGTGCATCGATCGAGCGGGTCATGGGTGCCTCGTGATCCTCTAATAAAATTAAATGTGCCATGCATTAACCCTAAACCATATATATGTAACTAACCCTAGCTAATCAACCCTACTTAATTAAAACACATAACCCTAAACTATACTAGCTAGCTATAACCCGATCTAATAAAAACATGCTCTATATATAGCAGCTAGCTAGCAAACCGTAGATTAACACCAATTAAAATATACATGGCCTATATCGATCATGTTGTATAACATATCCCTGAGATTCATTAATTAATTATATAATTATCGTGATAAATTAATTAACTTGAACTTTGACAAGTTCTCTCGAATGAAAACACATTTGATTAAGTTGCCTCATAATATATATATAATTAGTGTGCATGCATGGCCTACAATGCATTTGTGCATATATTTTAATGTATATTTGAACATATTCTTGGGGATTTCAATCTCTCTCTCTCGATCATCTATATATCGTTGGTGGCCCAAAAAACACACATATATATGCATGCAATTTATGCGTAAAGGCGCGGGTGCCTCTAATAATGTGTGTGCGCACTCGATCGATGATCCCTAAACCTTAAACAACCCTAAAACCTTAAATCCCTAATCCCTAAACCCTAAACACCCTAAACACTAAACCCTAAACCCTAGACCCTAAACGTACCCTAACCCTAACCCTAACCCTAACCCTAAACCCTAGCTAATCCTAAACCCCAATTAAACCCTATGTATAGGCCAACGACACTTAATTGTGCATCGATCGAGCGGGTCATGGGTGCCTCGTGATCCTCTAATAAAATTAAATGTGCCATGCATTAACCCTAAACCATATATATGTAACTAACCCTAGCTAATCAACCCTACTTAATTAAAACACATAACCCTAAACTATACTAGCTAGCTATAACCCGATCTAATAAAAACATGCTCTATATATAGCAGCTAGCTAGCAAACCGTAGATTAACACCAATTAAAATATACATGGCCTATATCGATCATGTTGTATAACATATCCCTGAGATTCATTAATTAATTATATAATTATGTTGATAAATTAATTAACTTGAACTTTGACAAGTTCTCTCGAATGAAAACACATTTGATTAAGTTGCCTCATAATATATATATAATTAGTGTGCATGCATGGCCTACAATGCATTCGTGCATATATTTTAATGTATATTTGAACATATTCTTGGGGATTTCAATCTCTCTCTCTCGATCATCTATATATCGTTGGTGGCCCAAAAAACACACATATATACGCATGCACTTGATGCGTAAGGCGCGGGTGCCTCTAATAATGTGTGTGCGCACTCGATCGATGATCCCTAAACCTTAAACAACCCTAAAACCCTAATCCCTAATCCCCTAAACCCTAAACACCCTAAACACACTAAACCCTAGACCCTAAACACCCTAAACACTAAACCCTAAACCCTAGACCCTAAACACCGTAAACCCTAAACCTAAACCCTAAACCCTAAACCCTAAACCCTAAACACTAAACCTAAACCCTAAACCCTAAACCCTAAACCCTAAACCTAAACCCTAAACCTATAAACACCCTAAACACTAATTAAACCCTAAACCCTAGACCTAAACACTAAACCCTAAACCCTAGACCCTAAACACCGTAAACACTAAACCCTAAACCCTAAACACCCTAAACACTAATTAAACCCTAAACCATAGACCCTAAACACTAGACCCTAAACCCTAGACCCTAAACACCCTAAACACTAAACCCTAGACCCTCTAAACACAGTAAACACTAAACCCTAAACCCTAGACCCTAGCTAAACACCCAAAACACTAAACCCTAAACCCAGCTAGCTAACCCTAAACCCTAATTAAACCCTATATATATAGGCCAACGACACTTAATTGTGCATCAAGCAGGCCAGGGGTGCCTCGCGGTCCTCTAGTTAAATTAAATGTGACATGCATTAACCCTAAACCATATATATATAACTAACCCCTAGCTAATCAAACCCTAGTTAATTAAAACACATAACCCTAAACTATACTAGCTATAACCCGATCTAATAAAAACATGCTCTATATATAGCATGCAGCTAGCTAGCAAATTAAACGGTAGATTAAAACCAATTAATATATACATGGCCTATATCGATCATATGTTGTATAACATCTCCCTGAGATTCATTAATTAATTATATAATTATCGATGATAAATTAATTAACTTGAATTTTGACAAGTTCTCTCGAATGAAAACACATTTGATTAAGTTTCCTCATAATATATATATAATTAGTGTGCATGCATGGCCTACCATGCATGCATTAATTCGTGCATATATTTTAATATATATTTGAACATATTCTTGGGGGATTTCAATCTCTCTCTCTCGATCATCTATATGTCGTTGGTGGCCAAAAAACACACACATATACGCATGCACTTTATGCGCAAAGGCGCGTGTGCCTCTAATAATGTGTGTGTGCGCACTCGATCGATGATCCCTAAACCTTAAACCCTAAATAAACCCTAATCCCTAATCCCTAAACCCTAAACACCATAAACATTAAACCCTAAACCCTAGACCCTAAACCCTAACCTCCTAACCCTAAACCCTAAACCCTAATTAAACCCTATATATAGGCCAATGACACTTAATTATGCATCAAGCAGGCCAGGGGTGCCTCGCGGTCCTCTAATTAAATTAAATGTGCCATGCATATATATGTGTTTAATTTGGGGATTTCAATCGCTCTCTCGTATGTAGCTCTCTCTACCTCTCTCTCTCTCTCTCTCTCTCTCTCTCTCTCTCGTTGGTGGCCAACAACACACACATGCACTTTGTGCGCAAAGGCATGCGCCTCTAATAATGTGTGCGCAGTCGATCGATCTAGTTTTGATTAATCATAGCACACAAATAAAGAAGTTGTATTTGAATCCACACAACCTAATCTAAAACACATAACCCCTAACATGGCCTAATTAATTAACCCTTCTCGATCTCTACCTAATTAGTGGAAATTGCACAAAATCAAAAGGGGTCCCTCACTAATTATGCATATCTGCTAGATTGTGATAAACTTTTGCCACATATATATTTGGTGGATGGGTGCATCTTGGCATGTAAACAATTAGTGTTTGCAAATGGCGTTGTCAAAATTTATGTACAAATGATTTCTTTCCATCCAAAGTGCATAAAATGGGAGTTTTAATGAAGAAAGTACAAATAAAACAGCTCAACATGCTTCCACACCCCGATTTTCACACGAAGTAGAGCATATTTAAAGGATAATTCCAGAGTTTTACTATTTTTCAAGCAACTTTGCTAATTTCCCCACTCACATGACTTTATGTCGATTTAACGAAAATATGGCGAATTTAAACTACATGGGCGGGATAGTTTGAATTGTGCGCGCGGCAAAGGGAACCGCCTATTCCTCAACCTTGTGCACGGCAAATTACACACGCAACTCCATTAAACGCCACCTACCGACCTTAATTATCACCCCGGCGGCCCGGCCGCATGACCCCCCACCCACCCGTACACAACTTATCCCCGTCCGTGCGAAGAGCTTCCCCTCCCCGTCCCGTCCGTGCGAAGAAGAAGCTTCCCCTCCCCGTCGTTCTTCTCGAGACGCACCGGCGGTCAAGTTGATCCACGGTAGGGCTGCTATCTCTAGCTCAATCATGTATCGGGCAAGACAGCCTAACGATTTATATTTTCTTGATGCTGCTAAAAAAATTCGTCAGTATGCTCGAACTAATTGGCACTTTATAGTTTTCCGCTCGATTTGTCATCGATCAATTTGTTCATTTGCGTGGGCATATAGAGTCAGTTCTGCACTCGATCCGTTAATTTGCTGAAATGCCATGGCAGAGTTTTGTACACGATCTGTTTGCTAAAATGTCGATGGGCATTTTTTGTTTTGTACTCGACATGATTGCTGAAATGCATAATCATGTAGTATAGTTTTGTACTCGATGGATATACATTTCCTACTTCGCCTTAAATTAATCACCAACCACTGTATCTCATAATTAAACAGATGGACAGAACTTGGATACTGCATGGACACTTATGTTCCCCTTCATATATAAATGGTGTTCAACCCTTTATGGGGTTTATTAGAGCTCATGATGGTCACAACCTGGACGTGTATTGCCCGCGCTGCACATGTATGAATGGTGAGAAGAGGCCTCACCCTGTAGTGGCAGATCATTTACACATTTTTGGGATGGACCGCACATATGTTAGGCGGGTTTAGCATGGTGAACCATATAATGATCCTTTAGCAGGAGAAGCAGATCTTGCTCACACTGTATGTGTGCTGGCATATGTAGTTAATTATTTATATTGATGTTGCCGCTGTTTCAATCAATAGTTTGCATTGCTGTGCAAGGTTCTGTACTCAAATTTAACTTGTTGCAGATGGATGGACGGGAAGGAGAGAAAAAGCGCTTGCTTCAGGAAACGGGTTTCAGCTCTGGGACATGTGCTGTGCCAGATGAGAAGGTAAATATGTAAAACGGCATTTGTTCAGGTTGCATCCCTTAGATGTTTGTCTAATCGGTTGATGTACTAATTGCAGAAGCATAGAGTTAAAGAGGTCTCTCAGTTTGATGGGAGATTTGAAGATGAATCTCAGTTTGATGCACCTGTGGATGGTACTGATGACGAGCCTTTCATAGACGAAGGTCCTGCACCTGAGATTATCCAGCCTACAGAAGGAGGCCGTGGACCGAGTACACAGCTTTGCGTTGAAGTGGATGCACGCCCGGAGATCATCAGGGGCGTCCGGGTAGTCTCAAGACCACCCAGCCCTGATGCACCTGTGGATGGTACTGATGACGAGCCTCTCATAGACGAAGGTCCTGCACCTGAGATTATCCAGCCTACAGAAGGAGGCCGTGGACCGAGTACACAGCTTTGCGTTGAAGAGGATGCACACCCGGAGATCATCAGGGGCGTCCCGGTAGTCTCAGGACCACCCAGCCCTGATGCAAAATGTTGAGCTACTTTATGATTCGTACTCTTATGTTCTGGTGCTGTAGTATGTTATGATTTGTACGCCTTTGGCGCTAGATTAAGCATTCAGTGGATGATCGCGTTGCAAAATTCGACACCCACACAATCAGTTCATCGTACGAGTAGTAGCACAATTACTTCTACAGCGATTCCTGCCAGCGCATTAGTTGGTAGCATGAAACACTTTCAGGTACTCCCCTCTGATTCATATTAATTGACTCAATTCTGTCTAGATATGGATGTATCTAGATGCATTTGTTAACTAGACTAACAAACTTGAGTCAGTTAATATGAATCCGTGTAAACCGCCCAAGTCCTCGAGCAGCTAGTTTATTGACTCTGGACTCCAAGCCTCTCGCGGCAAGCCATCGACGAAGCTTTGACCAGATCTTGGCCCGCAATTTTTTTTTGTGTGGCGAATAGCAAAGCTTTGACCAGTTCCTCTCGGGATACAGCACGCCGGTGAGCTTGCACGGTTGCCATGAGCACTTTCCGGCGGAACTTCCTCTTCAGCGCCCTCAAGCCGCTGCTGCGAGACAGCACGCAGTGCCTCGAGGTGGACGGAATTCTGGATCTCAGGGCGGGTGGTCCGCATCGTCCGGGAACGATCTCCAGCGGGTAACGAGGACATGCATGGCGGTTTGTTTTTGTTTTTTTTTGGTTTGAGCTTGGGATTTGGGGTTTTTTCGGATAGGGGAGGAGGAACCGAGGAAGAGGAAGGAACAGCCGCGTGCTTGGCGCGTGGCGGTGTGCTTGAATTTCGAATTTTTGTGAAATGTTTCATTTCCCCGCTACAATTCGGGGGTTTCTTGACGCGCCAATGCGTCCCGCCGGGCAGCTTCAAGTAAATTTGGGGTGCCACACTATGGGCCCTAGTTTCAGTGAGACATGTAATGACTAGTCACATCAGTAAGTTCACTGTGTAATAAAATATGTTACCCCTCCCCTTTATGTAGCACCCCTTCTCTCCCGATCGAGTGCCGATTGCCGACGGATGCAAGCCGCTAGCTCGATCCCCTCCTTTCGCCTCCACCGTCCAGGCATCCAGCTTGGAGGGGCAAGCTGCATCTAGCCCAAGCGGATTAGGTAGGACTAGTAATGTTCTCTCCTTTCTCGAGATCGGTTCTTTTTTCCTCTCCTCGATATCTTGCGCATCTCTTTCCTATTCTGGGCGAAGGGGTGTCTTTCTGGTCACCCTCGAGCTGGGAGTGATTGATGGGGGTGGGGGCGGGGGCTACCTTTGCTTGGATTGGGGTGTTCTTCCTTTATTTGTCGACATTTGCAACCTTTGTAGTTTCTGCTGATCCTCACTGTATCTTTTGTCAGCTTGTACAGGAAAGGTAAGACCTCGGCGGTGGGGGCAATGGAGCGTAAGGCCACCACGCATGTGGGCAGTTGGCTGAGCCTGAGCTGCGTCCCCAGCCCCGCGAAGCAGGTACTCCGTTTGCTTATCCACTCTTTACCTTTTAAGTGTCTCTCTGGTCTCTGCATCCTCAATCTGTTCCTGTTCTGGAATATGCTTAAAGTAGCACATGTCTTCAGCTGTTTGTGCGTAAAGCCTCTGTGACACCATGCTCTATATTCTCTGTATCAGGTTGGTACCTCCAGGTTCCGTGCTGAGGCTATGGGGAACGAGAATAGCGCCCCACCTGCTGCAGGAGCATGGCCCGATCTGCAGCACAAGAAGCGAAATGCCACTGCCGAGCTGGGCAGGGACCGCCCAGGGGTAATTTTTTTAACCAACTTACCATGATGTAGTCTGAATCTGATACTCCCTCAGATCCAAATTAATTGACTCAACTATCTGTAGATACGGATGTATCTAGATGTGTTTTAGCTCTAGATACTACTGCCTCCATCCCAAAGCTTTGGGCTTATATTATTTTTAGAAAGTCAAACTATACCATGTTTGACTAAGCTTTTACCAAAAATCAGTAACATGCAAAATACAAAATTAATATCATTAAATAGATAATAAAATATATTTTCCTACGGTATCTACACAGTATTATATTTGTTGATAGAATGTTCTAAAATTTTGGTCAAACTTTGCTTGTTTTGATTTCTCAAAAATAAATAAGGCTTAAGCTTTTGGATGGTGGTAGTACATTCATATCTAGACAAAGCTGAGTTAACTAGTTTTTTGTCTGTCCATAGCTAGTGTTCACGCTGCAAAAGGCTAAGAGCATCCACTATATGCATCAGTCTATCTCATACAGTAATTCAATATCACTGCTGAGGTCTGCCTTTTGTTTTGCTATTCATATGCAGACTGAAACTTTAGGGCCTTTACTCAAAAGGAAGATCAAAACTGCGGCTGATCAGGCTGCCAGTATGTTGATGCCGCCCCCATCTTCTAAATGCCTCTACAAGCACAAGGCCACGCACCAGCTGGGTGGTGATCTTTTAATGAATATGGTATATTTTCTTAATCCACAAAACATGCCTTGATTTTTCTCTGTTTATTGTCGGTTTTTTCTATGCTTGCCAAAAGTTTACAACAACAACAACAACAACCAAGCCTTTCAGTCCCAAACAAGTTGGGGTAGGCTAGAGTTGAAACCCATAAGATCTCGAAGCCAAAAGTTTAGAAACACCAAATTCGTTTGCTTACAATCATCATACAGTAATGTTCATCTACTCCAGTTCCCCTAACCCAACATAAAATGATGTTAATTTCGATTTTTAGATTAAAAGAGCACCATTAGGCGCTGTTAATTACGACTTTGAGATTAAAATGTCATTTGCAATTGTTAATTACAATTTTGAGACAATTGGTTAGTTTAACCTCGATCTCTTCTGCTCTCCATTTTTCCCAACCGAACAAAAATGTAACCATTCCATTCCTCTGAAATGGAACCATTCCATTCCATTCCACGCTGTTTCAGAACCGAACACACCCTTGCATTGTTGTGAACTGTTGTCCATACACGGCCATACCCTTCCACTTACATCTAGCACTATATGCATCAGTCTGTCTCAGAGTCATTCAATATCACTGCTGAGATCTGTTCCCATTCTTATGCAGGCTGAAACTGCTGCGCCTTTACTCAAGTGGATGCAAAATGGGGCTAATGAGGCTGCTGTGAGGACGATGGTGCCGGCACCATCTTCCGAAAACCTCTACAAGCACGAGGCCATGGGCCAGCTGGGTGGTGACCTTTTAATGAATCTGGTATATTTTCTTAATCCACATACATGATTTCATTATTATCTGTTTAATTACTGTTGGCTTTGTCTAATGCTTACCAAAAGTTCAGAAACACTGCGTTTGCTTACAATCATCATACACTAATTTTTCACTTTTCAGTCTGTCTCATCCAGTATATAAACTGTTGATTTCCATTGGCTTCTTTTGTAATCATTTGCATTGTTGTCAACTGTTCTCTATGCACAACCCTATTCTTCCACTTACACCCCGCACTATTTGCATCAGTCTATCTCATAGATTTATTAAATATCAATGATGAGTTCTGTTGCTATTCATATGCAGGATGAAACTTCTGTTCCTCTACTCAAATGGATAAAAAATGATCCTGATGAGGCTGCTGTGAAGACGATGGTGCTGCCACCATCTTCTGAAAACCTCCTCAAGCACAAGGCCACGGGCCAGCTGGGTGGTACCCTTTTCAGTAAGCAGGTATATTTTCTTAATCCTCATACATGATTTGATTTTTGTCTGTTTATTGCCGGCTTTGTCTAATGCTTACCAATAGTTCAGAAACACACACACCTATTCTTCCACTTACATCCAGCACTATATGCATCAGTGTCTCATAGATTCATTTTATATATCACTGCTGATGTCTGTTGCTCTTCAATTTTTATATGCAGACTGAAACTGCTAAGCCTTCATTGGTCAAAAGGATTGCAACTGCTGCTGATGAGGCATCTGCAGAGGCTGCCACCAAGTTACTGTCAGCCCCACCTTCTGGATGCTTATATAAGCTCAAGTCCAAGGATCAGCCGGGCCGTAACCATCCAAGGGTTCGGGTATATTTTCTTAAGCCACATATACATGCCATGATTTATGTCTGATATTATCACTGGCTCTGTCTAATGCTTTTTGGAATTCGGAAACACCAAATTAGCATGCTTATATTCATCATACACTAATTTTTCACTGTTCAGTTTGTAACATAGTGTTATGCACTTGCTTGTCAACATTTGCATTGCTCTGAACTATGCACTTTACACAACCTAATTCTTCCACTTACGTTCAGCGCTACGCACCAGTAGTACCTCCCATGTTTCCTTCACCATCCCGATGCCGAGCTTGCGGGAATATGGCGGGCCCATGTACATACCCCGCATATAACACCTCCTATGGCTCTATCTACCTTTCTAGTAGCTCCTTCACAGAGTTACAGGTATGTATTCTCAGTGGTTTAGCATGAATTGGCATATAGTAAAGTCTTGTTTTTAGTCTTCCTGCTTCTTACATTTGTATCAATTTTCACATGCAGACTGTACCTTGTGAACTTCGTCCAATGATTAACCAGATGTGTCCGCATGAAGGATCTTTCACTATGCATGGCAATGGCAAATTGATGAACACCTACACGGTCTATGAGGTGTATGTCTACAAGACGCAGGCCATCACATATTTGTATGGACATGATTGGAGAAAGTTTGCTTTTGACTACGGTCTGAAGAAGGGCGACGAGCTGAGGATCAGAAACTCAAACGGGCAGATATACGTAACTGCTTACAGAGTTGGAGACACTTCCAAATATATAATATGTAACTTTTTTCTACTCATATCTTTTGATAACTGCATTCTGAGCAGTTGTTCTAAACCATTCCCTCTGTTCTAGCTTGCTGGGTTTAACATGATCAAAGCTGCAGATCCCCTGATGGAACAGGAGCGGATGTCACAAAGGGCAACCACACCAGCACCGGCACCGGCTTCCCACTCTCCTGCATCAGCACCGGTTCCTGTACCAGCTCCGTTTACTGCATCTACCCAGCAGTCCCCTACATCAGCATTGGTTCCTGTAGAGGCCCCATATACTACACATGCCCAGCAGGCTCCTGCATCAGCACTGGTTCCTCTAGCTGCACCGTTTACTGCACCTGCCCAACAGTCTCCTGCATCAGCACCGGTTCCTCTAGAGGCACCGTTTACTGCACCTGCCCAGCAGTCTCCTGCATCAGCACCAGCTCGTGTACCAGCCCAGGCTCATGCACCTGCCCCAGCCAGATCACCGAGGTCTCAGCTCATTGCTGTGGCCACCCGTGTGGTGACCAGGACGCATCTGAAGGCTATGTTCGTGAGTATATGACAGCATAACTGCTCTTATCTTGATGTCTTCTCTGCTCAAAGTCTCACATGGTTCAGTGCATTGGTGCCATTGACTAATTTTTGGTGGTATCTCTTGCTTTGAATCAGAAATTGCCTAAAAGTATCTCCAAGGATCTCAATGCTGGCCGAAGGGGCAAGATATCCCTCGTCATGGAGAGTGAAGGTCTCACCGTGGAGGGACGGTACTCTGTCAGTCCCACAGATGGCCGCTTGGCTGTTACTTCCAGGTGGAAAAAGTTCATTGACGGTGCCAAACTTCGCATTGGATCAAAGTTGAAGGTCAAGATCTTTCGATGCCGCTGTGACATGCTGGTCATAAAGTTCGCGGTTGTCTAGTTCTGTTGTCCCATGAGCCCTTAGCAAATGCATTTGTAGTTATACTTATATAAGGTTATCTTATCTGAACTGCTAATTAATTGTATGGGTGGTAAAACTCTGGCAAGCTTTTGCTCTTAGCAAGTATGTATGTATGATCAGCTATTATGATAACTAATGTTTGTGTTCATCTTAATTTGCATTTCCCTTTTAGAAAAAAACTTAATTTCTATTTTGGCTGACCTGTTAGAGAACTATCAGATTGAACCCACAACATGATTCATATAGATTCATTACACCGAGCCACATGTCTTGACCTTGCGATACACTACTTCCATTAATTAGTGCAAGAAGGCTTACCTGAGCTGCCTGAACCATGGCAGATTCGAATCCACCTTATCTATCTAGAAATACAACCTTTGCAGAAAGAGGATTTGCAGTATGGGGAGGCTGACATTGGGGACCCATGAGCCAGCAGCGTCGTCAACGTTTTAAAGGTGGCAGGAGATCGAAAGAAAAAATAAGCCAAAAATCAGTTGGTAAACAAATTCAAGAAAAGAAACATTTACCTTTCTGAGAGGATGACATGCGGGACCCATGAGGCAGCAGCATCCTCAACTATTTCAAGGCGGCAGGATCAAAAAAAAAAAGGAAATAAGAAATTAATTAGGGTCAAAAATAAATCCATCAAAGGAAACTTTTATTGTTCATAGAGGATGACATGTGGGACCGACTTGCCAGCTGCGTCGTCATCGTTTCAAAGGGGGCAGGGGATCAAAAGAAAAAGACAAATAGCCAGAAATTAGGGGAAAAATAAATCCAACAAAGAAAACTTTTATTGTTCATAGAGGATGACATGCGGGACCCATGAGCCAGCTTCCTCAACGTTTCAAAGTCGGCATGAGATTGAAAGAAAAAGTCAAGTGACATAATATCAGGAGCCAAAAATAATCCAAGAAAAGAAACTTTATTGTACATAGAGGATGACATGCGGGTCCCATTTTGTAGCAGCGGTCTCAACGCTTCCAAGGCACGGACCGAAAGAAAAATGAAGTAGCCAGAAATCAGGGTGTGAAAAATCCAAGAAAAGAAAGATTTCAATTGGGCTGTATCTGGACATCTGGGCCTTCGAACTATCCTGCTGGGCCTTTTGACTCGTACAATTTCAGCCCACTCCAAAACAGGAAAGGTCGGATTTTTCTCAAAAAAAACAGGAAAGTCCTATGCTTCGCAAAAACAAAAAACAAGGAGATTCAACATATAAGTTTGTTTATGTAGATATAAAGATTTAATTTATCCGTTTGCAATAGCTCAGAGCGAAATACAACGTTTATTGTCTGCAAAATAAAATATCACATGTTTCTTGTACGGGGAGGCTGACATCGGGGACCCATGAGCCAGCAGCGGAGTCAACGTTTCAAAGGCGGCAGGGGATCGAAAATAAAAAAAGCCAAAAATCAGTTGGTAAAAAAATACAAGAAAAGAAAACATTTATCGTTCTGAGAGGATGACATGCGGGACCCATGAGGCAGCAGCATCCTCAACGTTTCAAAGTCGGCATGAGATCGAAAGAAAAAGGCAAGTGACATAATATCAGGAGCCAAAAATAATCCAAGAAAAGAAACTTTATTGTACATAGAGGATGACATGCGGGTCCCATTTTATAGCAGCGGTCTCAACGTTTCCAAGGCGGCACAGGACCAAAAGAAAAATGAGGCAGCAGCATTCTCAACAATTCCAAGGCGGCAGGGGATCAAAAGAAAAAAGGAAATAGCCAGAAATTAATTAGGGTCAAAAATAAATCCACCAAAGGAAACTTTTATTGTTCATAGAGGATGACATGTGGGACCGACGCCAACAGCGTCCTCATCGTTTCAACGGGGGCAGGGGATCAAAAGAAAAAGGCAAATAGCCAGAAATTAGGGGTAAAAAATAACTCCAAGAAAGGAAACTTTTATTGTTCGTAGAGGATGACATGCGGGACCCATGAGCCAGCAGCTTACTCAACGTTTCAAAGGCGGCATGAGATCGAAAGAAAAGGCAAGTGACCAAATATCGAGCCAAAAATAATCCAAGATTTATTGTACATAGAGGATGACATGTGGGTCCCATTTTGCAGCAGCGGTCTCAATGTTTGTAATGCGGCTTGATCAAAAGAAAAAGAAAGTAGCTAGTAATTAGGGGGTGAAAAAATCCAAGAAAAGAAAGTTGATGGACATAGAGGATGACATGCGGGTCCCTTGAACCAACAGCTTACTCAACGTTTCAAAGGGGCAGGGGATCAAAAGAAAAAGGCAAGCCAAAAATCAGAGGGTGAAAAAAAACCAACAAAGGAAACTTTTATAGCACACAGAGGATGACATGCGGGTCCCATGAGCCAGCAGGTACCTCAACGTTTCAAACGTGGCATGAGATCGAAAGAAAAAGTCAAGTTACCAAATATGAGGTGCCAAAAAAACTCCAAGAAAAGAAAGTTGATTGCTCATAGAGGATGACATGCGGGTCCCATTTAGCTGCAGCGGTCTCACCGTTTGAGAGGCGGCAGGGGATCGAAAGAAAAAGTCAAGTGACCAAATATGAGGTGCCAAAAAATAATCCAAAAAATGAAAGTTTTATAGTACATAGAGGATGACATGCGGGTCCCATTTAGCAGCAGCGGTATCACTGTTTGAGAGGCAGCAGGATCGAAAGAAAAAGTCAAGTTACCAAATATGAGGTGCCAAAAAAAATCCAAGAAAAGAAAGTTTTATAGTACATAGTGGATGACATGCGGGTCCCATTTAGCAGCAGCGGTATCACTGTTTGAGAGGCAGCAGGATCGAAAGAAAAAGTCAAGTGACCAAATATGAGGTGCCAAAAAAATCCAAGAAAAGAAAGTTTTATAGTACATAGAGGATGACATGCGGGTCCCATTTAGCAACAGCGGTATCACCGTTTGAGAGGCGGCAGATCGAAAGAAAAAGTCAAGTGACCAAATATGAGGTGCCAAAAAATCCAAGAAAAGAAAGTTTTATAGTACATAGAGGATGACATGCGGGTCCCATTTAGCAGCAGCGGTATCACCGTTTGAGAGGCGGCAGGATCGAAAGAAAAAGGTAAGTGACCAAATATGAGGTGCCAAAAATAATTCAAGAAAAGAAAGTTTTATAGTACATAGAGGATGACATGCGGGTCCCATTAGCAGCAGCGGTATCACCGTTTGAGAGGCGGCAGGGGATCGAAAGAAAAAGGCAAGTGACCAAATTTGAGGTGCCAAAAAACTCCAAGAAAAGAAAGTTGATTGCACATAGAGGATGACATGCGGGTCCCATTTAGCAGTGGTCTCAACGGATTCAAAAGAAAAGGAAGTAGCAGGGGGTCAAAAAAAATCCAAGAATAGAAAGAATTTTGGTTCATAGAGGATGACATGCGGGACCCATGATCCTGCATCGTAAACGGCTCGATCGGAGAACGTTGAACGAGATGGCGCGATCTAGAAAAAAACAATGCCAGAGAGGCTGCCATCTGGGCCCTACATCCCTCGGCGGTGCGGATTTGCGTTGACTCGGCCGGCGAACCCGAGATTTCGAGATGCACCACGTCCCGGGCCACCATACGCGACGTTTTGGCCGCTTTCGTCGGGCTAGGTGGCCTCAAAAACGAGAAAAAAAAGTTTTGACATGCACCACGGAGGGACCAAAATCGTCGGCCATGGTACACCAGCAACCACGGCGCGACTTCAACTTCGTCGGCCATGGCAATTTTCTTGTAGTGATAAGTACATATTCAATACTACGATAGTTTTTAAGGCTATTTTGTCCCATGAGCTATATATTGCAAAGGTGGATGATGGAATTTTAAAGGTAGCACTCAAGCAATTTACTTTGGAATGGCGGAGAAATACCATGTAGTAGGTAGGTATGGTGGACACAAATGGCATAGTGGTTGGCTCAAGGATTTTGGATGCATGAGAAGTATTCCCTCTCGATACAAGGTTTAGGCTAGCAAGGTTATTTGAAGCAAACTCAAGGATGAACCGGTGCAGCAAAACTCACATAAAAGACATATTGTAAACATTATAAGACTCTACACCGTCTTCCTTGTTGTTCAAAACTCAATACTAGATATTATCTAGACCTTAGAGAGACCAAATATGCAAATCAAATTTTAGCAAGCTCTATGTATTTCTTCATTAATGGGTGCAAAGTATATGATGCAAGAGCTTAAACATGAGCACAACAATTGCCAAGTATCACATTATCCAAGACATTTTAGAATTACTACATGTAGCATTTTCCAATTCCAACCATATAACAATTTAACGAAGAAGAAACTTCGCCTTGAACATTATGAGTAAAGCCTAAGGACACATGTGTCCATATGCAACAGCGGAGCGTGTCTCTCTCCCACAAAGTGAATGCTAGGATCCATTTTATTCAAACAAAAACAAAAACAAAAACAAACCGACGCTCCAAGTAAAGAACACAAGATGTGACTGAATAAAAATATAGTTTCAGGGGAGGAACCTGATGATGTTGTCGATAAGAAGGGGATGCCTTGGGCATCCCCAAGCTTAGACGCTTGAGTCTTCTTAGAATATGCAGGGGTGAACCACGGGGGCATCCCCAAGCTTAGAGCTTTCACTCCTCTTGATCATAGTATATCATACTCCTCTCTTGACCCTTGAAAACTTCCTTCACACCAAACTTCAAGCAAACTCATTAGAGGGTTAGTGCACAATTAATAATTCACATGTTCAGAGGTGGCACAATCATTCTTTACACTTCTGGACATTGCATAAAGCTACTGGACATTAATGGATCAAATAAATGAATCCAACATAGCAAAAGAGGCAATGCGAAATAAAAGGCAGAATCTGTCAAAAACAGAACAGTCCGTAAAGACGAATTTTAAGATGGCACCAGACTTGCTAAAATGGAAAAACTCAAAACTAATGAAAGTTGCGTACATATCTGAGGATCACGCTCGTAAATTGGCAGATTTTTTCGAATTTTCTACAGAGGACTGTGCCCAGATTCGTGACAGACAGCAATGCTGTTTCTGCGCAGCGATCCCAAATATAACATCAACTTTGACATAGAAACTTTACTTGGCACAAAAACATGATAAGGAGAGGTTGCTACAGTAGTAAACAACTTCCAAGACTCAACAAAACAAAAAAATTGCTGTAGTAAAAACATGGGTTGTCTCCCATAAGCGCTTTTCTTTAACAGCTAGGCGCAGAAAGTGCAAATCAAGTAACATCGAGAGTAGAAGCATCAACATCATTACCAGGGGTGTTGGGAGTTTTCTCAACAATGCATTGTATCTGGTCTATATAAGTAACTCCTCTCTCATTGCTCCTAGGCTTACTATTCTCATCAAACAAATTTTCAGGAACAAGCCAAGCATAGTTATTTTCTAGTGCATCATTCATAGCTAGGAGTTTACATGGTATTGGTGCTTTGATCTCCCCACCATCATTAATATTATTAGTGTACCTTATTCTATCCATGTCCATTTTTTCAAGGAGACCAATAAAATTGGTATGAGAACCTAGCATATTAAATTTAGCAAAAACCTTTCTAGCCTCTCTTGCTAGACCACCAAATTCTCTAAGAAGGGTTTCTAAAACAAAATCTTTCTTTTCCCCTTCTTCCATATCACCAAGTGTAAGAAACATGTGTTGGATTATAGGATTGAGATTAACAAATTTAGTTTCCAACATGCGAACTAAAGCAGCAGCAGCAATTTCATAGGTAGGTGCAAGTTCTACCAAGTGTCTATCTTCAAAATCTTCAGTAATACTAACATGATTGAAAAATTCTTCTATATTATTTCTCCCAACTATAGACCCACGTCCTACCGGTATGTCTTTTGTGGTAAAATTAAAAGGAAACATGATGTAATAAGCAAAAAGTAAACTAGGCAAACAAAGTAAAGACAAGTAACTAATTTTTTTGTGTTTTTGATATAGAGAGCAAGACAGTAAATAAAGTAAAACTAGCAACTAATTTTTTTGTGTTTTGTTTAGGTGCAGCAAACAAAGTAGTAAATAAAATAAAGCAAGACAAAAACAAAGTAAAGAGATTGAGAAGTGGAGACTCCCCTTGCAGCGTGTCTTGATCTCCCCGGCAACGGCGCCAGAAAAAGAGCTGTTGTCGTGGGGGCACTGTGGTGTAACTTTTCTTCATTCCCCGGCAACGGCGCCAGAAAAAGAGCTTGATGGCGTGTAACTCACACGTTCGTTGGGAACCCCAAGAGGAAGGTATGATGCGCACAACAGCAAGTTTTCCTCAGAGAAAAACCAAGGTTTAATCGAACCAGGAGGAGCCAAGAAGCACGTTGAAGGTTGATGGTCGCGAAATGTGATGCGGCGCAACACCAGGGATTCCGGCGCCAACGTGGAACCTGCACAACACAACCCAAGTACTTTGTCCCAACGAAACAGTGAGGTTGTCAATCTCACCGGCTTGCTGTAACAAAGATTAAGCGTATCGAGTGGAAGATGTTTGCAAAGAAAACAGTAAACACAATTGCAGTAGATTGTATGCTATGTAAAGAATAGGACCGGGGTCCACAGTTCACTAGAGGTGTCTCTCCCATAAGATAAAAGCATGTTGGGTGAACAAATTACAGTCGGGCAATTGACAAATAGAGAAAGGCATAACAATGCATATACATGATATGATAAATATAGTGAGATTTAATTGGGCATTACGACAAAGTACATAGACCGCCATCCAACTGCATCTATGCCTAAAAAGTCCACCTTCAGGTTATCATCCGAACCCCATTCAGTATTAAGTTGCAAAGCAACAGACAATTGCATTAAGTATGGTGCGTAATGTAATCGACAACTACATCCTTAGACATAGAATCAATGTTTTATCCCTAGTGGCAACAGCACATCACAACCTTAGAACTTTCTGTCACTGTCCCAGGTGTCAATGAAGGCATGAACCCACTATCGAGCATAAATACTCCCTCTTGGAGTTAAGAGTAAAAACTTGGCCAGAGCCTCTACTAATAACGGAGAGCATGCAAGATCATAAACAACACATAAACAATAGATTGATAATCACCATAATCATAGTACTCTCTATCCATCGGATCGACAAACACAACATATAGTATTACAGATAGATGATCTTGATCATGTTAGGCAGCTCACAAGATCCAACAATGAAGCACAACAAGGAGAAGACGACCATCTAGCTACTGCTATGGACCCATGGTCCAGGGTGAACTACTCACTCATCACTCCGGAGGCGACCATGGCGGTGTAGAGTCCTCCGGGAGATGAATCCCCTCTCCGGCAGGGTGCCGGAGGCGATCTCCGAATCCCCGAGATGGGATTCGCGGCGTCTCGGAAGGTTTTCCGTATCGTGGCTCTCGGTACTGGGGGTTTCGCGACGGAGGCTTTAAGTAGGCGAAAGGGCAACGCGGGGGCCACACGAGGTGCGGACCAGGCCGCGTGGCCGGGGGGCCGCCGCGCCCGTGGTCTGCCTCGTGGCCCCACGTTATCTCTTCGGTCTTCGGAAGCTTCGTGCAAAAATAGGACCCTGGGCGAAGATTTCGTCCAATTCCGAGAATATTTCCTTACTAGGATTTCTGAAACCAAAAACAGCAGACAGCGGCTCTTGACATCTTGTTAATAGGTTAGTTCCAAAAATGCATAAATATGGCATATAATGTGCATAAAACATGTAGTATCATCAATAAAGTAGCATGGAACATAAGAAATTATCGATACGTTGGAGACGTATCAGCCGACGAAGTTGAAGTCGCGCCGTGGTTGCTGGTGTACCATGGCCGACGATTTTTGGTCCCTCCGTGGTGCATGTCAAAACTTTTTTTTCTCGTTTTTGAGGCCACCTAGCCCGACGAAAGCGGCCAAAACGTCGCGTATGGTGGCCCGGGACGTGGTGCATCTCGAAATCTCGGGTTCGCCGGCCGAGTCAACGCAAATCCGCACCGCCGAGGGATGTAGGGCCCAGATGGCAGCCTCTCTGGCATTGTTTTTTTCTAGATCGCGCCATCTCGTTCAACGTTCTCCGATCGAGCCGTTTACGATGCAGGATCATGGGTCCCGCATGTCATCCTCTATGAACCAAAATTCTTTCTATTCTTGGATTTTTTGACCCCCTGATTTCTGGCTACTTCCTTTTTCTTTTGATCCCTTGCCGCCTTGGAAACGTTGAGACCGCTGCTGCTAAATGGGACCCGCATGTCATCCTCTATGTGCAATCAACTTTCTTTTCTTGGAGTTTTTTTTGGCACCTCAAATTTGCCTTTTTCTTTCGATCCCTGCCGCCTCTCAAACGGTGATACCGCTGCTGCTAAATGGACCCGCATGTCATCCTCTATGTACTATAAAACTTTCTTTTCTTGAATTATTTTTGGCACCTCATATTTGGTCACTTACCTTTTTCTTTCGATCCCCTGCCGCCTCTCAAACGGATACCGCTCTGCTAAATGGGACCCGCATGTCATCCTCTATGTACTATAAAACTTTCTTTTCTTGAATTATTTTTGGCTCCTCATATTTTTTCACTTGCCTTTTTCTTTCGATCCGCCTCTCAAACGGTGATACCGCTGCTGCTAAATGGGACCCGCATGTCATCCTCTATGTACTATAAAACTTTCTTTTCTTGAATTATTTTTGGCACCTCATATTTGGTCACTTACCTTTTTCTTTCGATCCCCTGCCGCCTCTCAAACGGTGATACCGCTGCTGCTAAATGGGACCCGCATGTCATCCTCTATGTACTATAAAACTTTCTTTTCTTGGATTTTTTGGCACCTCATATTTGGTCACTTACCTTTTCTTTCGATCCCTGCCGCCTCTCAAACGGTGATACCGCTGCTAAATGGGACCCGCATGTCATCCTCTATGTACTATAAAACTTTCTTTGATTTTTTTGGCACCTCATATTTGGTCACTTGACTTTTTCTTTCGATCCCCTGCGCCTCTCAAAGTGATACCGCTGCTGCTAAATGGGACCCGCATGTCATCCTCTATGTACTATAAAACTTTCTTTTCTTGGATTTTTTTTGGCACCTCATATTTGGTCACTTGACTTTTTCTTTCGATCCTCTGCTGCCTCTCAAACAGTGATACCGCTGCTGCTAAATGGGACCCGCATGTCATCCTCTATGTACTATAAAACTTTCTTTTCTTGGATTTTTTGGCACCTCATATTTGGTAACTTGACTTTTTCTTTCGATCCCCTGCTGCCTCTCAAACAGTGATACCGCTGCTGCTAAATGGGACCCGCATGTCATCCTCTATGTACTATAAAACTTTCATTTTTTGGATTATTTTTGGCACCTCATATTTGGTCACTTGACTTTTTCTTTCGATCCCCTGCCGCCTCTCAAACGGTGAGACCGCTGCAGCTAAATGGGACCCGCATGTCATCCTCTATGAGCAATCAACTTTCTTTTCTTGGAGTTTTTTTGGCACCTCATATTTGGTCACTTGCCTTTTCTTTCGATCTCATGCCACGTTTGAAACGTTGAGGTACCTGCTGGCTCATGGGACCCGCATGTCATCCTCTGTGTGCTATAAAAGTTTCCTTTGTTGGATTTTTTCACCCTCTGATTTTTGGCTTGCCTTTTTCTTTTGATCCCCTGCCCCCTTTGAAACGTTGAGTAAGTTGTTGGTTCAAGGGACCCGCATGTCATCCTCTATGTCCATCAACTTTCTTTTCTTGGATTTTTTTCACCCCTAATTACTAGCTACTTTCTTTTTCTTTTGATCTCAAGCCGCATTACAAACATTGAGACCGCTGCAAAATGGGACCCACATGTCATCCTCTATGTACAATAAATCTTGGATTATTTTTGGCTCCTGATATTTGGTCACTTGCCTTTTTCTTTCGATCTCATGCCGCCTTTGAAACGTTGAGTAAGCTGCTGGCTCATGGGTCCCGCATGTCATCCTCTACGAATAATAAAAGTTTCCTTTCTTGGAGTTATTTTTTACCCCTAATTTCTGGCTATTTGCCTTTTTCTTTTGATCCCTGCCCCGTTGAAACGATGAGGACGCTGTTGGCAGGTCGGTCCCACATGTCATCCTCTATGAACAATAAAAGTTTCCTTTGGTGGATTTATTTTTGACCCCTAATTAATTTCTGGCTATTTCCTTTATTTTTCTTTTGATCCCCTGCCGCCTTGGAATTGTTGAGAATGCTGCTGCCTCATTTTTCTTTTGGTCCTGTGCCGCCTTGGAAACGTTGAGACCGCTGCTACAAAATGGGACCCGCATGTCATCCTCTATGTACAATAAAGTTTCTTTTCTTGGATTATTTTTGGCTCCTGATATTATGTCACTTGCCTTTTTCTTTCGATCTCATGCCGACTTTGAAACATTGAGGATGCTGCTGCCTCATGGGTCCCGCATGTCATCCTCTCAGAACGATAAATGTTTTCTTTTCTTGTATTTTTTTACCAACTGATTTTTGGCTTTTTTATTTTCGATCCCCTGCCGCCTTTGAAACGTTGACTCCGCTGCTGGCTCATGGGTCCCCGATGTCAGCCTCCCCGTACAAGAAACATGTGATATTTTATTTTGCAGACAATAAACGTTGTATTTCGCTCTGAGCTATTGCAAACGGATAAATTAAATCTTTATATCTACATAAACAAACTTATATGTTGAATCTCCTTGTTTTTTGTTTTTGCGAAGCATAGGACTTTCCTGTTTTTTTTTGAGAAAAATCCGACCTTTCCTGTTTTGGAGTGGGCTGAAATTGTACGAGTCAAAAGGCCCAGCAGGATAGTTCGAAGGCCCAGATGTCCAGATACAGCCCAATTGAAATCTTTCTTTTCTTGGATTTTTTTCACACCCTGATTTCTGGCTACTTCATTTTTCTTTCGGTCCTGTGCCGCCTTGGAAGCGTTGAGACCGCTGCTACAAAATGGGACCCGCATGTCATCCTCTATGTACAATAAAGTTTCTTTTCTTGGATTATTTTTGGCTCCTGATATTATGTCACTTGACTTTTCTTTCAATCTCATGCCGACTTTGAAACGTTGAGGAAGTGCTGGCTCATGGGTCCCGCATGTCATCCTCTATGAACAATAAAAGTTTTCTTTGTTGGATTTATTTTTTTCCCCTAATTTCTGGCTATTTGTCTTTTTCTTTTGATCCCCTGCCCCCTTTGAAACGATGACGACGCAGCTGGCAAGTCGGTCCCACATGTCATCCTCTATGAACAATAAAAGTTTCCTTTGATGGATTTATTTTTGACCCTAATTAATTTCTGGCTATTTCCTTTTTTATTTTGATCCCCTGCCGCCTTGAAATAGTTGAGGATGCTGCTGCCTCATGGGTCCCGCATGTCATCCTCTCAGAAAGGTAAATGTTTCTTTTCTTGAATTTGTTTACCAACTGATTTTTGGCTTATTTTTTCTTTCGATCTCCTGCCACCTTTAAAACGTTGACGACGCTGCTGGCTCATGGGTCCCCAATGTCAGCCTCCCCATACTGCAAATCCTCTTTCTGCAAAGGTTGTATTTCTAGATAGATAAGGTGGATTCGAATCTGCCATGGTTCAGGCAGCTCAGGTAAGCCTTCTTGCACTAATTAATGGAAGTAGTGTATCGCAAGGTCAAGACATGTGGCTCGGTGTAATGAATCTATATGAATCATGTTGTGGGTTCAATCTGATAGTTCTCTAACAGGTCAGCCAAAATAGAAATTAAGTTTTTTTCTAAAAGGGAAATGCAAATTAAGATGAACACAAACATTAGTTATCATAATAGCTGATCATACATACATACTTGCTAAGAGCAAAAGCTTGCCAGAGTTTTACCACCCATACAATTAATTAGCAGTTCAGATAAGATAACCTTATATAAGTATAACTACAAATGCATTTGCTAAGGGCTCATGGGACAACAGAACTAGACAACCGCGAACTTTATGACCAGCATGTCACAGCGGCATCGAAAGATCTTGACCTTCAACTTTGATCCAATGCGAAGTTTGGCACCGTCAATGAACTTTTTCCACCTGGAAGTAACAGCCAAGCGGCCATCTGTGGGACTGACAGAGTACCGTCCCTCCACGGTGAGACCTTCACTCTCCATGACGAGGGATATCTTGCCCCTTCGGCCAGCATTGAGATCCTTGGAGATACTTTTAGGCAATTTCTGATTCAAAGCAAGAGATACCACCAAAAATTAGTCAATGGCACCAATGCACTGAACCATGTGAGACTTTGAGCAGAGAAGACATCAAGATAAGAGCAGTTATGCTGTCATATACTCACGAACATAGCCTTCAGATGCGTCCTGGTCACCACACGGGTGGCCACAGCAATGAGCTGAGACCTCGGTGATCTGGCTGGGGCAGGTGCATGAGCCTGGGCTGGTACACGAGCTGGTGCTGATGCAGGAGACTGCTGGGCAGGTGCAGTAAACGGTGCCTCTAGAGGAACCGGTGCTGATGCAGGAGACTGTTGGGCAGGTGCAGTAAACGGTGCAGCTAGAGGAACCAGTGCTGATGCAGGAGCCTGCTGGGCATGTGTAGTATATGGGGCCTCTACAGGAACCAATGCTGATGTAGGGGACTGCTGGGTAGATGCAGTAAACGGAGCTGGTACAGGAACCGGTGCTGATGCAGGAGAGTGGGAAGCCGGTGCCGGTGCTGGTGTGGTTGCCCTTTGTGACATCCGCTCCTGTTCCATCAGGGGATCTGCAGCTTTGATCATGTTAAACCCAGCAAGCTAGAACAGAGGGAATGGTTTAGAACAACTGCTCAGAATGCAGTTATCAAAAGATATGAGTAGAAAAAAGTTACATATTATATATTTGGAAGTGTCTCCAACTCTGTAAGCAGTTACGTATATCTGCCCGTTTGAGTTTCTGATCCTCAGCTCGTCGCCCTTCTTCAGACCGTAGTCAAAAGCAAACTTTCTCCAATCATGTCCATACAAATATGTGATGGCCTGCGTCTTGTAGACATACACCTCATAGACCGTGTAGGTGTTCATCAATTTGCCATTGCCATGCATAGTGAAAGATCCTTCATGCGGACACATCTGGTTAATCATTGGACGAAGTTCACAAGGTACAGTCTGCATGTGAAAATTGATACAAATGTAAGAAGCAGGAAGACTAAAAACAAGACTTTACTATATGCCAATTCATGCTAAACCACTGAGAATACATACCTGTAACTCTGTGAAGGAGCTACTAGAAAGGTAGATAGAGCCATAGGAGGTGTTATATGCGGGGTATGTACATGGGCCCGCCATATTCCCGCAAGCTCGGCATCGGGATGGTGAAGGAAACATGGGAGGTACTACTGGTGCGTAGCGCTGAACGTAAGTGGAAGAATTAGGTTGTGTAAAGTGCATAGTTCAGAGCAATGCAAATGTTGACAAGCAAGTGCATAACACTATGTTACAAACTGAACAGTGAAAAATTAGTGTATGATGAATATAAGCATGCTAATTTGGTGTTTCCGAATTCCAAAAAGCATTAGACAGAGCCAGTGATAATATCAGACATAAATCATGGCATGTATATGTGGCTTAAGAAAATATACCCGAACCCTTGGATGGTTACGGCCCGGCTGATCCTTGGACTTGAGCTTATATAAGCATCCAGAAGGTGGGGCTGACAGTAACTTGGTGGCAGCCTCTGCAGATGCCTCATCAGCAGCAGTTGCAATCCTTTTGACCAATGAAGGCTTAGCAGTTTCAGTCTGCATATAAAAATTGAAGAGCAACAGACATCAGCAGTGATATATAAAATGAATCTATGAGACACTGATGCATATAGTGCTGGATGTAAGTGGAAGAATAGGTGTGTGTGTTTCTGAACTATTGGTAAGCATTAGACAAAGCCGGCAATAAACAGACAAAAATCAAATCATGTATGAGGATTAAGAAAATATACCTGCTTACTGAAAAGGGTACCACCCAGCTGGCCCGTGGCCTTGTGCTTGAGGAGGTTTTCAGAAGATGGTGGCAGCACCATCGTCTTCACAGCAGCCTCATCAGGATCATTTTTTATCCATTTGAGTAGAGGAACAGAAGTTTCATCCTGCATATGAATAGCAACAGAACTCATCATTGATATTTAATAAATCTATGAGATAGACTGATGCAAATAGTGCGGGTGTAAGTGGAAGAATAGGGTTGTGCATAGAGAACAGTTGACAACAATGCAAATGATTACAAAAGAAGCCAATGGAAATCAACAGTTTATATACTGGATGAGACAGACTGAAAAGTGAAAAATTAGTGTATGATGATTGTAAGCAAACGCAGTGTTTCTGAACTTTTGGTAAGCATTAGACAAAGCCAACAGTAATTAAACAGATAATAATGAAATCATGTATGTGGATTAAGAAAATATACCAGATTCATTAAAAGGTCACCACCCAGCTGGCCCATGGCCTCGTGCTTGTAGAGGTTTTCGGAAGATGGTGCCGGCACCATCGTCCTCACAGCAGCCTCATTAGCCTCATTTTGCATCCACTTGAGTAAAGGCGCAGCAGTTTCAGCCTGCATAAGAATGGGAACAGATCTCAGCAGTGATATTGAATGACTCTGAGACAGACTGATGCATATAGTGCTAGATGTAAGTGGAAGGGTATGGCCGTGTATGGACAACAGTTCACAACAATGCAAGGGTGTGTTCGGTTCTGAAACAGCGTGGAATGGAATGGAATGGTTCCATTTCAGAGGAATGGAATGGTTACATTTTTGTTCGGTTGGGAAAAATGGAGAGCAGAAGAGATCGAGGTTAAACTAACCAATTGTCTCAAAATTGTAATTAACAATTGCAAATGACATTTTAATCTCAAAGTCGTAATTAACAGCGCCTAATGGTGCTCTTTTAATCTAAAAATCGTAATTAACATCATTTTATGTTGGGTTAGGGGAACTGGAGTAGATGAACATTACTGTATGATGATTGTAAGCAAACGAATTTGGTGTTTCTAAACTTTTGGCTTCGAGATCTTATGGGTTTCAACTCTAGCCTACCCCAACTTGTTTGGGACTGAAAGGCTTGGTTGTTGTTGTTGTTGTTGTTGTAAACTTTTGGCAAGCATAGAAAAAACCGACAATAAACAGAGAAAAATCAAGGCATGTTTTGTGGATTAAGAAAATATACCATATTCATTAAAAGATCACCACCCAGCTGGTGCGTGGCCTTGTGCTTGTAGAGGCATTTAGAAGATGGGGCGGCATCAACATACTGGCAGCCTGATCAGCCGCAGTTTTGATCTTCCTTTTGAGTAAAGGCCCTAAAGTTTCAGTCTGCATATGAATAGCAAAACAAAAGGCAGACCTCAGCAGTGATATTGAATTACTGTATGAGATAGACTGATGCATATAGTGGATGCTCTTAGCCTTTTGCAGCGTGAACACTAGCTATGGACAGACAAAAAAACTAGTTAACTCAGCTTTGTCTAGATATGAATGTACTACCACCATCCAAAAGCTTAAGCCTTATTTATTTTTGAGAAATCAAAACAAGCAAAGTTTGACCAAAATTTTAGAACATTCTATCAACAAATATAATACTGTGTAGATACCGTAGGAAAATATATTTTATTATCTATTTAATGATATTAATTTTGTATTTTGCATGTTACTGATTTTTGGTAAAAGCTTAGTCAAACATGGTATAGTTTGACTTTCTAAAAATAATATAAGCCCAAAGCTTTGGGATGGAGGCAGTAGTATCTAGAGCTAAAACACATCTAGATACATCCGTATCTACAGATAGTTGAGTCAATTAATTTGGATCTGAGGGAGTATCAGATTCAGACTACATCATGGTAAGTTGGTTAAAAAAATTACCCCTGGGCGGTCCCTGCCCAGCTCGGCAGTGGCATTTCGCTTCTTGTGCTGCAGATCGGGCCATGCTCCTGCAGCAGGTGGGGCGCTATTCTCGTTCCCCATAGCCTCAGCACGGAACCTGGAGGTACCAACCTGATACAGAGAATATAGAGCATGGTGTCACAGAGGCTTTACGCACAAACAGCTGAAGACATGTGCTACTTTAAGCATATTCCAGAACAGGAACAGATTGAGGATGCAGAGACCAGAGAGACACTTAAAAGGTAAAGAGTGGATAAGCAAACGGAGTACCTGCTTCGCGGGGCTGGGGACGCAGCTCAGGCTCAGCCAACTGCCCACATGCGTGGTGGCCTTACGCTCCATTGCCCCCACCGCCGAGGTCTTACCTTTCCTGTACAAGCTGACAAAAGATACAGTGAGGATCAGCAGAAACTACAAAGGTTGCAAATGTCGACAAATAAAGGAAGAACACCCCAATCCAAGCAAAGGTAGCCCCCGCCCCCACCCCCATCAATCACTCCCAGCTCGAGGGTGACCAGAAAGACACCCCTTCGCCCAGAATAGGAAAGAGATGCGCAAGATATCGAGGAGAGGAAAAAAGAACCGATCTCGAGAAAGGAGAGAACATTACTAGTCCTACCTAATCCGCTTGGGCTAGATGCAGCTTGCCCCTCCAAGCTGGATGCCTGGACGGTGGAGGCGAAAGGAGGGGATCGAGCTAGCGGCTTGCATCCGTCGGCAATCGGCACTCGATCGGGAGAGAAGGGGTGCTACATAAAGGGGAGGGGTAACATATTTTATTACACAGTGAACTTACTGATGTGACTAGTCATTACATGTCTCACTGAAACTAGGGCCCATAGTGTGGCACCCCAAATTTACTTGAAGCTGCCCGGCGGGACGCATTGGCGCGTCAAGAAACCCCCGAATTGTAGCGGGGAAATGAAACATTTCACAAAAATTCGAAATTCAAGCACACCGCCACGCGCCAAGCACGCGGCTGTTCCTTCCTCTTCCTCGGTTCCTCCTCCCCTATCCGAAAAAACCCCAAATCCCAAGCTCAAACCAAAAAAAAAAACAAATCCCCTGGCCGCCATGCATGTCCTCGTTAACCCGCTGGAGATCGTTCCCGGACGATGCGGACCACCCGCCCTGAGATCCAGAATTCCGTCCACCTCGAGGCACTGCGTGCTGTCTCGCAGCAGCGGCTTGAGGGCGCTGAAGAGGAAGTTCCGCCGGAAAGTGCTCATGGCAACCGTGCAAGCTCACCGGCGTGCTGTATCCCGAGAGGAACTGGTCAAAGCTTTGCTATTCGCCACACAAAAAAAATTGCGGGCCAAGATCTGGTCAAAGCTTCGTCGATGGCTTGCCGCGAGAGGCTTGGAGTCCAGAGTCAATAAACTAGCTGCTCGAGGACTTGGGCGGTTTACACGGATTCATATTAACTGACTCAAGTTTGTTAGTCTAGTTAACAAATGCATCTAGATACATCCATATCTAGACAGAATTGAGTCAATTAATATGAATCAGAGGGGAGTACCTGAAAGTGTTTCATGCTACCAACTAATGCGCTGGCAGGAATCGCTGTAGAAGTAATTGTGCTACTACTCATACGATGAACTGATTGTGTGGGTGTCGAATTTTGCAACGCGATCATCCACTGAATGCTTAATCTAGCGCCAAAGGCGTACAAATCATAACATACTACAGCACCAGAACATAAGAGTACGAATCATAAAGTAGCTCAACATTTTGCATCAGGGCTGGGTGGTCCTGAGACTACCGGGACGCCCCTGATGATCTCCGGGTGTGCATCCTCTTCAACGCAAAGCTGTGTACTCGGTCCACGGCCTCCTTCTGTAGGCTGGATAATCTCAGGTGCAGGACCTTCGTCTATGAGAGGCTCGTCATCAGTACCATCCACAGGTGCATCAGGGCTGGGTGGTCTTGAGACTACCCGGACGCCCGTGATGATCTCCGGGCGTGCATCCACTTCAACGCAAAGCTGTGTACTCGGTCCACGGCCTCCTTCTGTAGGCTGGATAATCTCAGGTGCAGGACCTTCGTCTATGAAAGGCTCGTCATCAGTACCATCCACAGGTGCATCAAACTGAGATTCATCTTCAAATCTCCCATCAAACTGAGAGACCTCTTCAACTCTATGCTTCTGCAATTAGTACATCAACCGATTAGACAAACATCTAAGGGATGCAACCTGAACAAATGCCGTTTTACATATTTACCTTCTCATCTGGCACAGCACATGTCCCAGAGCTGAAACCCGTTTCCTGAAGCAAGCGCTTTTTCTCTCCTTCCCGTCCATCCATCTGCAACAAGTTAAATTTGAGTACAGAACCTTGCACAGCAATGCAAACTATTGATTGAAACAGCGGCAGCATCAATATAAATAATTAACTACATATGCCAGCACACATACAGTGTGAGCAAGATCTGCTTCTCCTGCTAAAGGATCATTATATGGTTCACCATGCTAAACCCGCCTAACATATGTGCGGTCCATCCCAAAAATGTGTAAATGATCTGCCACTACAGGGTGAGGCCTCTTCTCACCATTCATACATGTGCAGCGCGGGCAATACACGTCCAGGTTGTGACCATCATGAGCTCTAATAAACCCCATAAAGGGTTGAACACCATTTATATATGAAGGGGAACATAAGTGTCCATGCAGTATCCAAGTTCTGTCCATCTGTTTAATTATGAGATACAGTGGTTGGTGATTAATTTAAGGCGAAGTAGGAAATGTATATCCATCGAGTACAAAACTATACTACATGATTATGCATTTCAGCAATCATGTCGAGTACAAAACAAAAAATGCCCATCGACATTTTAGCAAACAGATCGTGTACAAAACTCTGCCATGGCATTTCAGCAAATTAACGGATCGAGTGCAGAACTGACTCTATATGCCCACGCAAATGAACAAATTGATCGATGACAAATCGAGCGGAAAACTATAAAGTGCCAATTAGTTCGAGCATACTGACGAATTTTTTTAGCAGCATCAAGAAAATATAAATCGTTAGGCTGTCTTGCCCGATACATGATTGAGCTAGAGATAGCAGCCCTACCGTGGATCAACTTGACCGCCGGTGCGTCTCGAGAAGAACGACGGGGAGGGGAAGCTTCTTCTTCGCACGGACGGGACGGGGAGGGGAAGCTCTTCGCACGGACGGGGATAAGTTGTGTACGGGTGGGTGGGGGGTCATGCGGCCGGGCCGCCGGGGTGATAATTAAGGTCGGTAGGTGGCGTTTAATGGAGTTGCGTGTGTAATTTGCCGTGCACAAGGTTGAGGAATAGGCGGTTCCCTTTGCCGCGCGCACAATTCAAACTATCCCGCCCATGTAGTTTAAATTCGCCATATTTTCGTTAAATCGACATAAAGTCATGTGAGTGGGGGAAAATTAGCAAAGTTGCTTGAAAAATAGTAAAACTCTGGAATTATCCTTTAAATATGCTCTACTTCGTGTGAAAATCGGGGTGTGGAAGCATGTTGAGCTGTTTTATTTGTACTTTCTTCATTAAAACTCCCATTTTATGCACTTTGGATGGAAAGAAATCATTTGTACATAAATTTTGACAACGCCATTTGCAAACACTAATTGTTTACATGCCAAGATGCACCCATCCACCAAATATATATGTGGCAAAAGTTTATCACAATCTAGCAGATATGCATAATTAGTGAGGGACCCCTTTTGATTTTGTGCAATTTCCACTAATTAGGTAGAGATCGAGAAGGGTTAATTAATTAGGCCATGTTAGGGGTTATGTGTTTTAGATTAGGTTGTGTGGATTCAAATACAACTTCTTTATTTGTGTGCTATGATTAATCAAAACTAGATCGATCGACTGCGCACACATTATTAGAGGCGCATGCCTTTGCGCACAAAGTGCATGTGTGTGTTGTTGGCCACCAACGAGAGAGAGAGAGAGAGAGAGAGAGAGAGAGAGAGAGAGAAAGAGAGAGAGGTAGAGAGAGCTACATACGAGAGAGCGATTGAAATCCCCAAATTAAACACATATATATGCATGGCACATTTAATTTAATTAGAGGACCGCGAGGCACCCCTGGCCTGCTTGATGCACAATTAAGTGTCATTGGCCTATATATAGGGTTTAATTAGGGTTTAGGGTTTAGGGTTAGGAGGTTAGGGTTTAGGGTCTAGGGTTTAGGGTTTAATGTTTATGGTGTTTAGGGTTTAGGGATTAGGGTTTATTTAGGGTTTAAGGTTTAGGGATCATCGATCGAGTGCGCACACACACATTATTAGAGGCACACGCGCCTTTGCGCATAAAGTGCATGCGTATATGTGTGTGTTTTTTGGCCACCAACGACATATAGATGATCGAGAGAGAGAGATTGAAATCCCCAAGAATATGTTCAAATATATATTAAAATATATGCACGAATGCATGCATGGTAGGCCATGCATGCACACTAATTATATATATATTATGAGGAAACTTAATCAAATGTGTTTTCATTCGAGAGAACTTGTCAAAATTCAAGTTAATTAATTTATCATCGATAATTATATAATTAATTAATGAATCTCAGGGAGATGTTATACAACATATGATCGATATAGGCCATGTATATATTAATTGGTTTTAATCTACCGTTTAATTTGCTAGCTAGCTGCATGCTATATATAGAGCATGTTTTTATTAGATCGGGTTATAGCTAGTATAGTTTAGGGTTATGTGTTTTAATTAACTAGGGTTTGATTAGCTAGGGGTTAGTTATATATATATGGTTTAGGGTTAATGCATGGCACATTTAATTTAACTAGAGGACCGCGAGGCACCCCTGGCCTGCTTGATGCACAATTAAGTGTCGTTGGCCTATATATATAGGGTTTAATTAGGGTTTAGGGTTAGCTAGCTGGGTTTAGGGTTTAGTGTTTTGGGTGTTTAGCTAGGGTCTAGGGTTTAGGGTTTAGTGTTTACGGTGTTTAGAGGGTCTAGGGTTTAGTGTTTAGGGTGTTTAGGGTCTAGGGTTTAGGGTCTAGTGTTTAGGGTCTATGGTTTAGGGTTTAATTAGTGTTTTGGGTGTTTAGGGTTTAGGGTTTAGTGTTTACGGTGTTTAGGGTCTAGGGTTTAGGGTTTAGTGTTTAGGGTCTAGGGTTTAGGGTTTAATTAGTGTTTAGGGTGTTTAGGGTTTAGGGTTTAATGTTTACGGTGTTTAGGGTCTAGGGTTTAGGGTTTAGTGTTTAGGGTGTTTAGGGTCTAGGGTTTAGTGTGTCTAGGGTGTTTAGGGTTTAGGGGATTAGGGATTAGGGTTTTAGGGTTGTTTAAGGTTTAGGGATCATCGATCGAGTGCGCACACACATTATTAGAGGCACCCCGCGCCTTTGCGCATAAAGTGCATGCGTATATATATGTGTATTTTTTTGCCACCAACAACGATATATAGATGATCGAGAGAGAGAGATTGAAATCCCCAAGAATATGCATGTTCAAATATATATCAAAATATATGCACGAATGCATGGTAGGCCATGCATGCACACTAATTATATATATATTATGAGCTAGGCAACTTGATCAAATGTGTTTTCATACGAGAGAACTTGTCAAAATTCAAGTTAATTAATTTATCATCGATAATTATATATATAATTAATTAATGAATCACAGGGAGATCGATAATTAATTTAGGGTTTTAGGGTTGTACGTTTAAGGTTTAGGGATCATCGATCGAGTGCGCACACACATTATTAGAGGCACCCGCGTCTTTACGCATAAAGTGCATGCGTATATATGTGTGTGTTTTTTGCCACCAACGTTATATATAGATGATCGAGAGAGAGAGAGATTGAAATCCCCAAGAATATGTTCAAATATACATTAAAATATATGCACGAATGCATGGTAGGCCATGCATGCACACTAAAATTATATATATATTATGAGGCAACTTAATCAAATGTGTTTTCATTCGAGAGAACTTGTCAAAATTAAAGTTAATTAATTTATCAAGATAATTATATAATTAATTAATGAATCTGAGGGATATGTTATACAACATGATCGATATAGGCCATGTATATTTTAATTGGTGTTAATCTACGGTTTGCTAGCTAGCTGTTATATATATAGAGCATGCTTTTATTAGATCGGGTTATATCTAGTATAGTTTAGGGTTATGTGTTTTAATTAAGTAGGGTTGATTAGCTAGGGTTAGTTACATATATATGGTTTAGGGTTAATGCATGTCACATTTAATTTAATTAGAGGACCGCGAGGCACCCCTGGCCTGCTCGATGCACACAATTAAGTGTCGTTGGCCTATACATAGGGTTTAATTGGGGTTTAGGATTAGCTAGGGTTTAGGGTTAGGGTTAGGGTACGTTTAGGGTCTAGGGTTTAGGGTTTAGTGTTTAGGGTGTTTAGGGTTTAGGGATTAGGGATTTAAGGTTTTAGGGTTGTTTAAGGTTTAGGGATCATCGATCGAGTGCGCACACACATTATTAGAGGCACCCGCGCCTTTACGCATAAATTGCATGCATATATATGTGTGTTTTTTGGCCACCAACGATATATAGATGATCGAGAGAGAGAGATTGAAATCCCCAAGAATATGTTCAAATATACATTAAAATATATGCACGAATGCATGGTAGGCCATGCATGCACACTAATTATATATATATATATATATATGAGGCAACTTAATCAAATGTGTTTTCATTCGAGAGAACTTGTCAAAATTAAAGTTAATTAATTTATCACGATAATTATATAATTAATTAATGAATCTGAGGGATATGTTATACAACATGATCGATATATATAGGCCATGTATATTTTAATTGGTGTTAATCTACGGTTTGCTAGCTAGCTGCTATATATAGAGCATGTTTTTATTAGATCGGGTTATATCTAGTATAGTTTAGGGTTATGTGTTTTAATTAAGTAGGGTTAATTAGCTAGGGTTAGTTACATATATATGGTTTAGGGTTAATGCATGGCACAATTAATTTAATTAGAGGACCGCGAGGCACCCCTGGGCTGCTCGATGCACAATTAAGTGACGTTGGCCTATACATAGGGTTTAATTAGGGTTTAGGGTTAGCTAGGGTAGAGGGTTAGGGTTAGGGTTTAGGGTTTAGTGTTTAGGGTGTTTAGGGTTTAGGGATTAGGGATTTAGGGGTTTTAGGGTTGTTTAAGGTTTAGGGATCATCGATCGAGTGCGCACACACATTATTAGAGGCACCCGCGCCTTTACGCATAAAGTGCATGCGTATATATGTGTGTTTTTTGGGCCACCAACGATATATAGATGATCGAGAGAGAGAGAGAGATTGAAATCCCCAAGAATATGTTCAAATATACATTAAAATATATGCACGAATGCATTGTAGGCCATGCATGCACACTAATTATATATATATATTATGAGGCAACTTAATCAAATGTGTTTTCATTCGAGAGAACTTGTCAAAGTTCAAGTTAATTAATTTATCACGATAATTATATAATTAATTAATGAATCTCAGGGATATGTTATACAACATGATCGATATAGGCCATGTATATTTTAATTGGTGTTAATCTACGGTTTGCTAGCTAGCTGCTATATATAGAGCATGTTTTTATTAGATCGGGTTATAGCTAGCTAGTATAGTTTAGGGTTATGTGTTTTAATTAAGTAGGGTTGATTAGCTAGGGTTAGTTACATATATATGGTTTAGGGTTAATGCATGGCACATTTAATTTTATTAGAGGATCACGAGGCACCCATGACCCGCTCGATCGATGCACAATTAAG
Organism: Lolium multiflorum; assembly: GCA_030979885.1. Classification (NCBI taxonomy): domain Eukaryota; kingdom Viridiplantae; phylum Streptophyta; class Magnoliopsida; order Poales; family Poaceae; genus Lolium; species Lolium multiflorum. The sequence continues at coordinate 51,477,028 of CM061752.1, read as the reverse complement.
TGTCGTTGGCCTATACATAGGGTTTAATTGGGGTTTAGGATTAGCTAGGGTTTAGGGTTAGGGTTAGGGTTAGGGTACGTTTAGGGTCTAGGGTTTAGGGTTTAGTGTTTAGGGTGTTTAGGGTTTAGGGATTAGGGATTTAAGGTTTTAGGGTTGTTTAAGGTTTAGGGATCATCGATCGAGTGCGCACACACATTATTAGAGGCACCCGCGCCTTTACGCATAAATTGCATGCATATATATGTGTGTTTTTTGGGCCACCAACGATATATAGATGATCGAGAGAGAGAGAGATTGAAATCCCCAAGAATATGTTCAAATATACATTAAAATATATGCACAAATGCATTGTAGGCCATGCATGCACACTAATTATATATATATTATGAGGCAACTTAATCAAATGTGTTTTCATTCGAGAGAACTTGTCAAAGTTCAAGTTAATTAATTTATCACGATAATTATATAATTAATTAATGAATCTCAGGGATATGTTATACAACATGATCGATATAGGCCATGTATATTTTAATTGGTGTTAATCTATGGTTTGCTAGCTAGCTGCTATATATAGAGCATGTTTTTATTAGATCGGGTTATAGCTAGCTAGTATAGTTTAGGGTTATGTGTTTTAATTAAGTAGGGTTGATTAGCTAGGGTTAGTTACATATATATGGTTTAGGGTTAATGCATGGCACATTTAATTTTATTAGAGGATCGCGAGGCACCCATGACCCGCTCGATCGATGCACAATTAAGTGTCGTTGGCCTATACATAGGGTTTAATTGGGGTTTAGGATTAGCTAGGGTTTAGGGTTAGGGTTAGGGTTAGGGTACGTTTAGGGTCTAGGGTTTAGGGTTTAGTGTTTAGGGTGTTTAGGGTTTAGGGATTAGGGATTTAAGGTTTTAGGGTTGTTTAAGGTTTAGGGATCATCGATCGAGTGCGCACACACATTATTAGAGGCACCCGCGCCTTTACGCATAAATTGCATGCATATATATGTGTGTTTTTTGGCCACCAACGATATATAGATGATCGAGAGAGAGAGATTGAAATCCCCAAGAATATGTTCAAATATACATTAAAATATATGCACGAATGCATGGTAGGCCATGCATGCACACTAATTATATATATATATATTATGAGGCAACTTAATCAAATGTGTTTTCATTCGAGAGAACTTGTCAAAATTAAAGTTAATTAATTTATCACGATAATTATATAATTAATTAATGAATCTGAGGGATATGTTATACAACATGATCGATATATATAGGCCATGTATATTTTAATTGGTGTTAATCTACGGTTTGCTAGCTAGCTGCTATATATAGAGCATGTTTTTATTAGATCGGGTTATATCTAGTATAGTTTAGGGTTATGTGTTTTAATTAAGTAGGGTTAATTAGCTAGGGTTAGTTACATATATATGGTTTAGGGTTAATGCATGGCACAATTAATTTAATTAGAGGACCGCGAGGCACCCCTGGGCTGCTCGATGCACAATTAAGTGACGTTGGCCTATACATAGGGTTTAATTAGGGTTTAGGGTTAGCTAGGGTAGAGGGTTAGGGTTAGGGTTTAGGGTTTAGGGTTTAGTGTTTAGGGTGTTTAGGGTTTAGGGATTAGGGATTTAGGGGTTTTAGGGTTGTTTAAGGTTTAGGGATCATCGATCGAGTGCGCACACACATTATTAGAGGCACCCGCGCCTTTACGCATAAAGTGCATGCGTATATATGTGTGTTTTTTGGGCCACCAACGATATATAGATGATCGAGAGAGAGAGAGATTGAAATCCCCAAGAATATGTTCAAATATACATTAAAATATATGCACGAATGCATTGTAGGCCATGCATGCACACTAATTATATATATATTATGAGGCAACTTAATCAAATGTGTTTTCATTCGAGAGAACTTGTCAAAGTTCAAGTTAATTAATTTATCACGATAATTATATAATTAATTAATGAATCTCAGGGATATGTTATACAACATGATCGATATAGGCCATGTATATTTTAATTGGTGTTAATCTACGGTTTGCTAGCTAGCTGCTATATATAGAGCATGTTTTTATTAGATCGGGTTATAGCTAGCTAGTATAGTTTAGGGTTATGTGTTTTAATTAAGTAGGGTTGATTAGCTAGGGTTAGTTACATATATATGGTTTAGGGTTAATGCATGGCACATTTAATTTTATTAGAGGATCACGAGGCACCCATGACCCGCTCGATCGATGCACAATTAAGTGTCGTTGGCCTATACATAGGGTTTAATTGGGGTTTAGGATTAGCTAGGGTTTAGGGTTAGGGTTAGGGTTAGGGTTAGGGTACGTTTAGGGTCTAGGGTTTAGGGTTTAGTGTTTAGGGTGTTTAGGGTTTAGGGATTAGGGATTTAAGGTTTTAGGGTTGTTTAAGGTTTAGGGATCATCGATCGAGTGCGCACACACATTATTAGAGGCACCCGCGCCTTTACGCATAAATTGCATGCATATATATGTGTGTTTTTTGGCCACCAACGATATATAGATGATCGAGAGAGAGAGATTGAAATCCCCAAGAATATGTTCAAATATACATTAAAATATATGCACGAATGCATGGTAGGCCATGCATGCACACTAATTATATATATATATTATGAGGCAACTTAATCAAATGTGTTTTCATTCGAGAGAACTTGTCAAAATTAAAGTTAATTAATTTATCACGATAATTATATAATTAATTAATGAATCTCAGGGATATGTTATACAACATGATCGATATAGGCCATGTATATATTAATTGGTGTTAATCTACGGTTTGCTAGCTAGCTGCTATATATAGAGCATGTTTTTATTAGATCGGGTTATAGCTAGTATAGTTTAGGGTTATGTGTTTTCATTAAGTAGGGTTGATTAGCTATGGTTAGTTACATATATATGGTTTAGGGTTAATGCATGGCACATTTAATTTAATTAGAGGACCGCGAGGCACCCCTGGCCTGCTTGATGCACAATTAAGTGTCGTTGGCCTATATATAGGGTTTAATTAGGGTTTAGGGTTAGGGTTAGGGTCTAGGGTTTAGTGTTTAGGGTGTTTAGGGTTTAGGGATTAGGGATTTTTCAGGGTTGTATAAGGTTTAGGGATCATCGATCGAGTGCGCACACACATTATTAGAGGCACCCGCGCCTTTGCGCATAAAGTGCATGCGTATAGTTTAGGGTTATTTGTTTTAATTAAGTAGGGTTTGATCAGCTAGGGTTAGTTACATATATATGGTTTAGGGTTAATGCATGGCACATTACATATAGTTTAAATCTCAAGAATGTTTATACATGATAGGCCATATGTGCAAAGGAATTTTTTCCCCGTGAACTTGTCAAAATTCAAGTTTATCAGTGCCAATGGAAACTAGTCCAAAAAATTACATAGAGGACCAAAAGTACTAGACAATAACTAATAGAACCTGCAACTTTACAAAAAGGACCCCAAAACATATAGAAGAAAATCAATCGAGTCCTTCTCGACCGCACATCAGATCTCTGCTCCGCATCCTTTCCAGCAACTCCGTCGCCGGGGACGCACCACTTGGGACGGTGTCGCCGGTAGTCGCCAGGACGAAGGAGAAGAAGGGCCTCAGCAACGGCATATTGGCTCTGAGAAGGGCCGCTGAAAGTCCAAGATGTGCACGGGCAAGACGGATGACGCCGTCGTATGCCCCGAGCTTGTGAACTTTAGCAGCTTGACTTCCCCATTGGCCAGATCTGAAGCACTGACCAAAGCAAGCCTCACCGTTAGCGCCATCACATTGATGGCACCAGATCGGGGTTTGGCCGGCAAGATCCGCCAGATTCACCATAGGCCAGATCTGAAGCCGATGACGAGATCCCCGACTCCATTGCGCCATTCTGCTCATGGGAAACACTGGATCTAAGCTTACAACAACACTAACTCCCTCGGATCCAAATTAGCTGACTCAACTTTGCTTATCTAAATATGGATGTATCCACACATGTTTTTACTCTAGATACATACACGTCTAAGGAAAGTTGAATCAATTAATTTAGTTCGGAGGGTGTACAATATACAGAGAGAAGTCGGCCTCGTCTCCGGCCGGCGAGGCCGCCGGAGAGAAGGGGGAGAGGAGCCGGGGGAGTGGGAGAGACTCGAGAGAGAAAGAGAAGAGGAAGAAATGAGAGCTCCCTGGGGAAGAACATTATTTTTGTCGTTCTGCTCGTAGCTTGAAACTGAAAATTTCGGCCGCGCGCCAAATCATCCCGCCGCATCCATTCGAAAATCCCGTGACCAGTTTTACCCTTTTAACCCTGGTCCGGAAGCTACAACCCACCGACCATGGAGGGCTCATTCGGTAACAATGAAATATCTTGCCTAGATCCCGAACCCTCCCCACAGGCCCACACCCACCCACCAACCATTCGCCCCATTAGCTCAAAAATACTCTCACACGCCAAAGCTCTGACTCTCTACAGTACTAGATCTGCTTCGCCGCCGGCATACTCCTCCACAGCGTAGCCTTGATCGTGTTGGCTGTCCACCCACCTGATCCGCTCCCCCGCCGCCCTCGTCACCGACGGATCTGCTTCACCGCCGACCTCGCCACCGACGGATCTGCTTCACCGCCGACCTCGCCACCGACTACCTCGCCGCAGCGGCTGTATCAACTTCACCGAATACCTTGCCAGCCAACCAGATCTGCTTCACTAACGCCCGCTTCTACTGAAACAGGGTCGATTCATCGTCTCCCGCGTTCGCCGCCGCTGGAATGCAAGTTGCCGCCCCCGTCCACCCCGCCGCAGCTTGGTTAGTACGCTGGCCCGTTAGATCGCGGTGTTTCTTTAGCCATGTTTTGTGTAGTTATTTGCAGATCTCATATGCCGTTAACTTTCTTGATGTGTTGCTTCGCATGAAGTTTGTTTAAATATTGTACAGTACAAAAGCATTATCCGGTCGCTACCATCCTGTTCATTCTACTGACACCTGTGTGCATCCACATATTTATAGCCTTGTACCCATTCATTTGCTGCCAACTGTTTTTGTACTGCATGCTATTGTCGCACTGCTTTTATAGTCGTGCTATGGGCATTTCCAATCTGCTTGTTCTTATACCACGTCATTAGCTCACCGCTAGCTGTTTTCTCGTGTCTGCTATTCTCACACTGCTTTTATAATCATGCTATGTGCATTTCCAATCTGCTTGCTCTTATACCTCGTCTTTAGCTTATATAGTTATTGCTGCGTGCATGTCTGGTCTTTGTATTATCGTAGACTGACTTGTCAATGTTATTTTTCCTAGGGATTGATCATGCGAACCACTTATTAGAACATCCAACATTAACAGCGGGGACGCTAGGTAAGGTTGGAATCTGAGTTCGTGGTTGGTAATTTTGGCAGTTTACTTCCGTTATTATCTATAACCTATATGCATTGTTCCTTATGCAAGAGATTAACACTTGGAACCCTGCCATAGCAATGCCATTCATGCTTTACTATGTTTCTGCCTATTTGATATGCTTGTCTTGGAGAAACTTCGAGGGTGATTTGAACCTGACATTTGGTCATTCTTAATGCCAGTTTACTTTATGTGTAAAACCTTGGCATTACCCTACTCTAAATCTGAATGTCTGAAATTCGTATCTCATGCAAAGCAACATCTAGTTGGTTTTAATCTGATATCTGGTAAATATTGGCTTATTCATTTGGCAGCTCAAGTTTTTTGTTATTTGAAACCAGCTGACTTGGTCTTAAATGTGATATCTAAACACAGATTAAGGACAATGGAGCAGGAGGATTAGCATTTCACTTGATGGCTGAACCTAAAATGATAGGCATGTTGACCACGACTAGTGCACGCAAGAGAAGGACCTGCAGTGAGCCAGTATGTGCTTAGTACATGCATCTTATCTTATCTTGTGCTTATTTCTGCTACATGCTGTTATCTGATCTCTACATTGCGTAATACATGTTTGAATAGTTAATTGTTGTAACTATGTTTACAATGTTACCAGAATGCAGTTTTAATGAAGCAGTCATCATTAGAAGATAGTCGCCAAAAAAGGATCTGTAGCGACCCTGTGCAACATTATGATGTAAGTTTGTGCTTAGTACAAGTTCCATACATGTCTTATTTATGCAACTTGTTATTATCTTATATCTACATTGCATAATAAATGTTTGCATAGTTCATCGTTTAACTCTTTTTGCATTATTATCAGAATGCAGTTGTGATGAAGCAATCTTCATTACCAGTGAGGCCCACAAAAAGTTCTGATCTTTCTTCTGATGCATCTTCTCATAGCCGTCAACCTAGACCATTTCTTTCATCAGACAGTAAATATCTCAAGGCTGTACTTTATAAAAGACATGGTATTGCTGCTTTAAGATCTGTAGCTGATATGTTGACAAAGAGTACACAAGATTCAATCAAGGCGATTGCCAAATGTCAACGTGTTATTGATGATGCTAATAGAAGTCCTCAATGATTCTATGTAATTTTTTTATTTGGGCACATTAATTGCCTTGTAATTTTCCTATTTGTTTTATTTGTGTATGTACTTGTGTGTATCATTGAAATCAGATTTTAGGCTCATGAAATTTAATGCAAGTTGACTAGTCAAACAAGTAGGGCCCTACAACAGATTGGGCCGGCCCACTTACAGTAGTGTGGGACCCACTTTCATTTTGGGCCGGCCCACTTCTTTAGTAGGCCGGCCCGGTTACACGATAATGGGCTCCACATGCTTATTGGGCCGGCCCACTTGCTCTATGGTGGTCCCACATGGTAAATGGGCCGGCCCTTTAATAGGAAGGTGGGACCCACTGTGTTTTGGCCCCACTATCTTGTTGGGCCGGCCCACTTTCTATATGGTGGACCCCACACACCAAATGGGCGGCCCTTTAGTAGGAAGGTGGGACCCACTGTGTTTGGCCCGCCCACTATCTTGTTGGGCGGCCCACTTTCTATATGGTGGACCCCATACCAAATGGGTGGCCCATTAACGGAATGTGGGACCCACTGTGTTTTTGGCCCGACCCTATCTTGGTGGGCCACCCACTGCTATATGGTGGGCCCCACATACTAAATGGGCGGCCCTTTAACGGAAAGTGGGACCCACTGTGTTTTGGCCCGGCCCACTATTTTGTTGGGCCGCCCACTTGCTATATGGTGGACCCCACAAACTAAATGGGCCGACCCTTTAACTGGAAAGTGGGACCCACTGTGTTTTGGCCCGGCCCACTAGCTTGTTGGGCCGGCCCACTTGCTATACGGTGGACCCCACACACTAAATGGGCCGGCCTTTTAACAGGAAAGTGGGACCCACCTGTTTTTGGCCCGCCCACTTGCTTCTTGGGGCCCATTCTGTAAGGTGGACCCCACATGTTAAATGGGCCGGCCCATTTAAGTTTTGACCAGTCAACCTTAGAGGTTAGGCCCGCCCACGTGGACCAGCCCAGCTATATAGTTGATCGGTCAAACTATGTCATCTGGCCCGGCCAAGACGTGGCAGGCCTCGTGTGGGCCTACCATCTACCACGGGTTTCAGCCGGTTGACGCCGTTAACGAGTTAACGGCGCCTGCCACGTGTCAGTTTGCATGACGTCAGCAGTCAACGGGCTCCCGAAAACACTTCCGCAATGGTCCGATTTTCCGTGGCGGAAGGGCGCCCAAGCGCGACGGACCGAAAAAATCGTCGTTGGACTTTGCCTGACGCAGTTTCGACAACAGAACCCATATCGTCGGGTTAGGCCCATAGGCGACGAAAAATGCCCCTTAGTTGACGATTTTGGGACGTTGTCTATCAGAACTTTTCTTGTAGTGCATGTATCATGGTGGAAGTTTCAGTTTGGACATACAACCTCAATCTCTTATGAGAATATTAACTGTTGTTGAATGCTTAAGCATTAAAAGAGGAGTCCATTATCTATTGTCTATGTTGTCCCGGTATGGATGTCTAAGTTGAGAATAATCAAAAGCGAGAAATCCAATGCGTGCTTTCTCCTTAGACACTTGTACAGGCGGCATAGAGGTACCCCTTTGTGACACTTGGTTGAAACATATGTTATGCGATGATAATCCGTGTCTTCCGAGCTAAGTAGGACAAGGTGCGAGCACTATTAGTACTCTATGCATGAGACATGCAACTTGTAGGAAGTATTATGCATAGCACATATGAATTATTACTACCGTTGACAAAATTGTTTCTATGTTTTCAAAACAAAAGCTCTAGCACAAAAATAGTAATCAATGCTTCCCTCTGCGAAGGGCCATTCTTTTACTTTATGTTGAGTCAGTCTACCCACTTCTTTCTATCTTAGAAGCAAACACTTGTGTTAACTGTGTGCATTGATTCTTACATGTTTACTTATTGCACTTGTTATATTACTCTATGTTGACAAATATCCATGAGATATACATGTTACAAGTTGAAAGCAATTGCTGAAACTTAATCATCCTTTGTGTTGCTTCAATTCATTCTACTTTGAATTTATTGCTTATGAGTTAGCTCTTATGCAACTCTTATTGATACTTGTTTGAAAGTACTATTCATGAAAAGTTTTGCTATATGATTCATTTGCTTAGTCATTATCTTTGTTAGCAATCTTTTGTTCAGATCACTCCATTCATCTCATATGCTTTACAATAATGTTGATCAAGATTATGTTGGTAGCATGTCACTTCAGAAATTATTTGTGTTATCGTTTACCTACTCGAGGACGAGTAGGAACTAAGCTTGGGGATGCTTGATACGTCTCAAACGTATCTATAATTTCTTATGTTCCATGCTACTTTTATTACAATACTTGAATGTTTTATACATACTTTACACATTATTATACATTTTCCGGCACTAACCTATTAACAAGATGCCGAAGTGCCAGTTGCTGTTTTCTGCTGTTTTTGGTTTCAGAAATCCTAGTAAGGAAATATTCTCAGAATTGGACGAAATCAACGCCCAGGTTCCTATTTTTCCACGAAGCTTCCAAAAGACCGAAAGGGAGACGAAGTGGGGCGACGAGGCGGCCACACACCAGGGCGGCGCAGCCCAGGCCCTGGCCGCGCGGCCCTAGTGTGTGGGCCCTCGTGCCCCGACCTACCCTTCCGCCTACAAATAGCCTTCGTCGCGAAACCCCCTGAGAGCCACGATACGGAAAACCTTCCAGAGATGCCGCCGTCGCGAATCCCATCTCGGGGGATTCAGGAGATCGCCTCCGGCGCCCTGCCGGAGGGGAATCATCACCGGAGGGGCTCTACATCATCATGCCCGCCTCCGAATTGATGCGTGAGTAGTTCATCCTTGGACTATGGGTCCATAGCAGTAGCTAGATGGTTGTCTTCTCCGCTTGTGCTATCATTGTTTAGATCTTGTGAGCTGCCTAACATGATCAAGATCATCTATTTGTAATGCTACATGTTGTGTTTGGCGGGATCCGATGAATATAGAATATTATGTTAAGTTGATTATCAATCTATCATATATGTGAAGGGGTTCGTAGCATAGAAAACAAAAATTTTCCTACCGCAAGACGAATAAATCCAAGATCTAATCTATGGAACACCCAAGATCTAATCTACAAGATCGAAGCAACGAGATTGATAAGATACTAACCCTTGAAGATTTCCAAAGCCTACGAGATCAGATCTCGTTGTTGATGTAGACGATCGTCCCCGGTGCTGCAATCCGGCAGCACTTCCGTACTCGGTCGCGCGTACGGTGTCGATGAAGCCCTTCCTCTCCCCGTTCCAGCGGGCAGCGGAGGTGTGGTAGATCCCCTCGGAATCCCAGCAGCACGACGGCGTGGTGGTGGTGGTGGAGGAGAAAAGCTGCAGGGCTTCGCCAAGCCGGAGCAGACTAGCGGTGGAGGAGAGAGGGGGCGGCAGACTTTGGTGTGTCACGGGGCAAATGGTCGGCTGCCCCTCTCCTCTATTTATAGAGGGAGGGGCGGCCAAGGCAGCCCCTTGGGCCCCACCATTGCACAGAAGGAAAGGGGGGATCCGAAATCATCCCCTTCCTAGTTTGCTTCCCCTTCCAAAGTTGCTCCCTCGATTTTAGGGATTTGATCTTATCCTCCGGGATTTGATCTTATCCCTAGGGGGGCTGGCCGGCTGGGCCTTGAGGGCTTGGTGCCCCTGGCCCATTAGGCTAGGCTGCACTCCCTTGGCCCATGTGGTCCCTCCCGGGGTGGTGGGCCCACCGGTGGCCCTCTAGAACCTTCTAGAAGCTCCGGTCAAACACCGAAACTTTTTCCGAACCCCGGAAAATAACTTCCCTTATATGAATCTTATTCTCCGGACCATTCCGGACCTCCTCGTGATGTCTTGGATCCCATCCGAGACTCCGAACAAATTCGGTCTCCATCTCATATTCCGAATCTACTTATGCGACATCGAACCTTAAGCGCGTCACCCTACGGTTCGCGAACTATGCAGACATGGTCGAGACTCCTCTCCGAGCAATAACCAATAGCGGGATCTGGAGATCCATAATGGCTCCCACATATTCAACGATGACTTAGTGATCGATTGAACCATTTACATACGATGCCGATTCCCTTTGTCACGCGATATTTTACTTGTCCGAGGTTCGATCATCGGTATCTCCATACCTTGTTCAACCTCGTTACCGACAAGTACTCTTTACTCGTATCGTGGTATGTGATCTCTTATGAACCATTCATATGCTTGCAAGCTAATCAGATGACATCCCACCGAGAGGGCCCAGAGTATATCTATCCGTCATCAGGATGGACAAATCCCACTATTGATCCATATGCCTCAACTCACACTTTCCGAATACTTAATCCCACCTTTATTGTCACCCATTTACGCAATGACGTTTGATGTAATCAAAGTACCCTTCCGATGTAAGTGATTTACATGATCTCATGGTCGAAGGACTAAGACAACTATGTATCGAAAGCTTATAGCAAATTGAACTTAATGACTTGATCTTATGCTACGCTCATTTGGGTGTGTGTCCATTATATCATTCACCTAATGACATAACCTTGTTATTAATAACATCCAATGTTCATGATCACGAAACCATGATCATCCATTAATCAACAAGCTAGTTATACAAGAGGCTTACTAGGGACTCCTTGTTGTTTACATAACACACATGTATCAATGTTTCGGTTAATACAATTATAGCATGGTATGCAAACATTATCATAAACACAAAGATATATTATAATAACCATTTTATTATTGCCTCTTGGGCATATCTCCAACAGTCTCCCACTTGCACTAGAGTCAATAATCTAGTTTACATATGTAAAGATATAACACCTTGGTCTTCTGGTGCTTATCATGTTTTGCTCACGGGAGAGGTTTTAGTCAACGGATCTGACACGCTCAGAAACGTATGTATTTTGCAATTCATTTGCGTCTCAACGCATCACTCATTTTCCAAATGAGTCGGCATTAATTGTATATGCTTAGTCCTCTGGTGGAACCTTAATTCCGCGGTCTGAAATAAGTCACTAATATTGTCACACACAATATAGCTTCAAAGTTCTGACACTGTCGGAACTACACCAAGTTCTCAAAGAACTCCTTGACTTAACATCCTCAGTCATTGTCAAAACAATGACATACTCTGCCTTTGTTTGTAGAATCCGTCACAATATTTAGAACTGATCTAAATCTAGCATAGACTTCTTCTAGCTCATTGTGCTACCTTATAAACAACACTTAGCCTAATTGAGATTGAAATTTCATTTTTATATGTAACCAAACTAATATCGGTGCAACACCTTACAGCGATTTGTTTGTCACTACCCCATATAAAAACTATATATATATATATCCTTGGTTCTTCTAAAGGACTCAGGGATATTCTTACTGTTGTCCAATGATCATTACATGAATCATTCTGGTATATGCTCATAACATTTTAGAGCACAGGACATCTGACTTTGTACATATTATTCGTGATCTGAAATCACTCATGTGTTTTTACTCATCAAGTGTCAAATACACTCAAGTCTTGTTAAACCTTCACATGAAAAGAACACCTTCTTAATATTTTTATATTGAACCACTTCAATATTCATTCTATGTACTTTGACTTAAACTTATTATGTGTTTCAATCTATCTTCATAGATCTTGACACTAAATATGTTTCAGTCCATATCCTTTCATTGAAATTAATTCTCAATGAAACCTTTTAATCACATCAAGTACATGATTACATTATTTTTAATCAACGATATGTCATCTACATAAATATGTCTCAGCGCTCCCACTTAATTTCTTGCAAATGCAAGCATCTTCATCATTTCTGATGAAATCAAAACTCTTTGATTATTTCATCCGGTGAAGATTCCAACTCCGCGATACTTACTTCATCCAATTGAAGTTTGTATACCTATCTAGTATTCCACGGACCAGCAAAACTCTTGGTTGTATCTGGTATACATCCTTCATACATACTTCTGGTAAGAAATGTATTTCTGCCATCCTACTATCATATCTCATAAAAGAAATATGTAGCGATTACTAGAATAATCCACATAGACTATAAGCATTGCCACGGAAGATCTAATCTTATCGTAGTCAACTCTTTGAACTTTGTCGTAAACAACTTTTCGATAAGTCAAGCTTCTTTAAGGATATTGTATCCAAGTCCATCAATTTTATAGATCCATTTACTTTCAAAAAGTGTTCACCTATCTCGGATTTCATGGCGCATAGCCATTTTAACGGAGTCAGGGCCCATCATAACTTCTTTGTATGTAGTTGGTTTATCATTGTTCAAAATCAATCCTTTGTTCACAAATCATTCATTTGATCACAAAGTAAACCATATCTACAAGGTTCAATAGGTACTTTGATCTCCATGACTATAACACTTTATAGACATGGGAGCCATGATCTTCGTAGCTGCTTCCGGAACCATTTCCGATGCTGTGCTACTCTGATCATCACGCTCAGGTTCATGAACCTTATCAAGTTCCATTGTCCTCCCACTCAAATACTTCGCTAGAAAACAATTTCTTGGAAATAAGCAAGTAACATCAACAAACACTTTTGTCTTTTACTTAATAGTGGAAAGAATTCCCAATCAATTCTCTGGGATAACCAACAAAGACATTCATCCGATTTTGGTTGTAAACTCATTCACTTATGCTACGCATACCAAAATTTAAGAAAGGACTATTAGGGTTTATACCCATGCCATAACTCATATGGTGTCATTTCAATGGATCATGATGATGCTCTATTTAGTGTAAAAGCGGTAGTCTCTAAAGCATAATCCACAAAAATATAATGGCGTCATTTTATTTTATCTCATCATTAATCCAACAAGTTTTGGATACGTCTCTTGGATACTCTATCATCACTATGATACTCCAAGAAACGTGAGTAGTAGAACAATTTCATAATTCTCTTAGATGTTCGCTAAAACTCGTAATTCAAATATTTTCACCATGATCAAATCATAGATATTTGACTTTTCTATTACGATGATTTCCACTTCATGCTGAAATTTATTTGAATCCTTTCAAATGTTTCAAACTTCTTCCTTATCGAATATATCCACATATATACTCAATTCATTGTTAGAAGTTTTCATGAAGTAGAAGAATCTCCCACACACAACTATGCCCAGTGAACCATATACATCACCATGTATGTTTCCACTAAGTTAATTGCCCGTTCAACTCTTGGCCTATGAACGGGATTTAAGTCATTCTCTTTAGAAGAGATTTGCAAGCGCCAAATGATTCAGAAATCAAATGACTCCAAAAGTCCATTTGCATGGAGTTCCTTCATGCGTTCCTTTCTAACATGACCTAAATGGCGGTTCCACTAATAAGTGGAATTCATATCATTTGCCTTATGGCATTTTAGCGTCAGTGTTATGTATGTGTGCTTCACCATAAAGATTTATAATAACTTATCCATCGTACATGGAATCCTGTTACAATTTGAACAACTCGTTGTTTTCATTTAACCAGAACAATACAACAGTTATAAAGTTCTTTATTATAAATCTGAATGGCTAGATAGAATGCCAACGACGAACATAATAACACTTTATTTTTGTTCCAGACGTGCATTCCTATCACATTCCTTTTCAGTCACTTAGGCCATTGTATTCTTGTATTGCGTTGTTTTGTATGACACCTCATACCAACCAATATGGTACTAATACCCAAGAATTTCATTGTGTGACCAAAACAAGGAATACATTCATAACATGTATATCATCTATATACACCTGAGCTAGACTTTCTAGTATTTTCTTTCTTTCTGCCAAAATATCTTTTGTAGTTTCTCTTTTAGCTTTCCTCATTCTCAGAAAAACACTTCACCTTCAATAACTTCTAGGTCCATTGGTCAAATACCAATAACCTTGAGGTTCTTACCTTGAAGTTGATCATCACATGACAAGCGTTCTAGATTTCACTATTAGTAACCTTTAATGTAATGAACAATTTCACTCATAATTTTATCCATCAAATCATGACGACTTTCCGAGACCATGTCTGTACATGCTAGGCTCGTAAAGTTTTAACCTTAGTATTCGCATGTGCAAATCTGTCTTGCACCCGTTGTATGCACACGTAGAATCTATAACACCCGATCATCACGAGATGCTTCGAAGCGACGAGTCTTAGCAACGGTGCATTCTAAGGACGATCACCTCATGGATATGCGAATATCGTTAGTGCCCAACTAGTTGGAGGATTGGGACGCCTGGCGTCTTCAACCTTCGTACATTCCCATAAAACTTATGAGTTTATGTAGTCTCACTAGATTATATTCTATCATCTTGCAATAAGGTCTTAGATATCATATATATCTCATACCTTGCTTATTTCTGAAAACAAAAATTTCAGCTCCTTACTTTTCAAACAGATTTGAACTTCAAGTTTCACGGAGACAAGATGATTTAAGGTACTAATTGAAACCATTGCTCTTTGAATCATCAATGTGAGGTTTACTAAAAGTTTGCATTAGGACTTAATCATATCTTGATTCTTTAACAATACGGTACCAGTCCGTAAAGTTACTTGTCAGACTTAACAGTATTTCTATCTCAATTACAAGACTAGCGCATGGTAGAAAACGGATGCCAATTCTACAAATTTAATTCAAAATACTATTCAGACTATGTTCATGATAATTTGAGTTCATTTTTAATTCTTCAATTAACTAGGTGAACTCCCACTCAAAACAACATCCCTCGCATTGTCTTAGTGATTACACGAACCAAATCCACTACACCAAGTCCGATCATCACGAGAAAAGATGTAGCTTCAAAGGCGAACACTCAAAGTGTTCATCATATCATTCATATGACTCATGCTCTACCTTTCGGTATCCCGTGTTCCGAGACCATGTCTGTACATGCTAGGCTCGTCAAGGCAACCTTAGTATCCGCGTGTGCAAATCTGGCTTGCACCCGTTGTATGCACATGTAGAGTCTATCACACCCGATCATCACGAGATGCTTCGAAACGACAAGTCTTAGCAACGGTGCATACTAAGGATGAACACTTTATTATCTTGATATTTAGTGAGAGGGATCATCTTATAATGCTACCGTCGCGATCTAAGCAAGATAAGATGCATAAAGGATTAACATCACATGCAATTCATAATATGTGATATGATATGGCCTTTCTTCTTGTGCTTTTGATCTCCATCTCCAAAGCACATGATCATGATCTCCATCATCACCAGCATTGCACCAAGGTCCATGGCGCCGCTTCATGGGTGTCCATCACTTATAGCTACTATGACAACTACTTGAAATAAAGCTATTACATGATGAATAGACACGCAGGTCTTTAACAAAAATTAAAGACAACCATTAGGCTCCTGCCGGTTGCCATAATACAACAATGAACATCTCATACATCAAATATAATCATCATCACATCATGGCCATATCACATCACCAAACCCTGCAAAAACAAGTTAGACGCCTCTAATTTGGTTTGCATATTTTACGTGGTTTAGGGTTTTCGAGTAAGATCCAATCTACCTACGAACATGAACCACAACGGTGATACTAGTGTTGACAATAGAAAGTGCAAATTGGAATCTTCACTATGGTGGGAGAGACAGACACCCGCAAAGCCACTTATGCAATACAAGTTGCATGTCAAGCGTGGAGCAAGTCTCATGAGACGCGGTCATGTAAAGTTAGCCCGGGCCGCTTCATCCCACCATCCCGCAAGATGCAAAGTACACAAACTAAAGCAACAAAAACATCAACGCCCACAAAACCATTGTGTTCTACTCGTGCAACAGATCTATGCATAGACATGGCTCTGATACCACTGAAGGGGTTCGTAGCATAGAAAACAAAAATTTTCCTACCGCAAGACGAATAAATCCAAGATCTAATCTATGGAACACCCAAGATCTAATCTACAAGATCGAAGCAACGAGATTGATAAGATACTAACCCTTGAAGATTTCCAAAGCCTACGAGATCAGATCTCGTTGTTGATGTAGACGATCGTCCCCGGTGCTGCAATCCGGCAGCACTTCCGTACTCGGTCGCGCGTACGGTGTCGATGAAGCCCTTCCTCTCCCCGTTCCAGCGGGCAGCGGAGGTGTGGTAGATCCCCTCGGAATCCCAGCAGCACGACGGCGTGGTGGTGGTGGTGGAGGAGAAAAGCTGCAGGGCTTCGCCAAGCCGGAGCAGACTAGCGGTGGAGGAGAGAGGGGGCGGCAGACTTTGGTGTGTCACGGGGCAAATGGTCGGCTGCCCCTCTCCTCTATTTATAGAGGGAGGGGCGGCCAAGGCAGCCCCTTGGGCCCCACCATTGCACAGAAGGAAAGGGGGGATCCGAAATCATCCCCTTCCTAGTTTGCTTCCCCTTCCAAAGTTGCTCCCTCGATTTTAGGGATTTGATCTTATCCTCCGGGATTTGATCTTATCCCTAGGGGGCTGGCCGGCTGGGCCTTGAGGGCTTGGTGCCCCTGGCCCATTAGGCTAGGCTGCACTCCCTTGGCCCATGTGGTCCCTCCCGGGGTGGTGGGCCCACCGGTGGCCCTCTAGAACCTTCTAGAAGCTCCGGTCAAACACCGAAACTTTTTCCGAACCCCGGAAAATAACTTCCCTTATATGAATCTTATTCTCCGGACCATTCCGGACCTCCTCGTGATGTCCTGGATCCCATCCGAGACTCCGAACAAATTTCGGTCTCCATCTCATATTCCGAATCTACTTATGCGACATCGAACCTTAAGCGCGTCACCCTACGGTTCGCGAACTATGCAGACATGGTCGAGACTCCTCTCCGAGCAATAACCAATAGCGGGATCTGGAGATCCATAATGGCTCCCACATATTCAACGATGACTTAGTGATCGATTGAACCATTTACATACGATGCCGATTCCCTTTGTCACGCGATATTTTACTTGTCCGAGGTTCGATCATCGGTATCTCCATACCTTGTTCAACCTCGTTACCGACAAGTACTCTTTACTCGTATCGTGGTATGTGATCTCTTATGAACCATTCATATGCTTGCAAGCTAATCAGATGACATCCCACCGAGAGGGCCCAGAGTATATCTATCCGTCATCAGGATGGACAAATCCCACTATTGATCCATATGCCTCAACTCACACTTTCCGAATACTTAATCCCACCTTTATTGTCACCCATTTACGCAATGACGTTTGATGTAATCAAAGTACCCTTCCGATGTAAGTGATTTACATGATCTCATGGTCGAAGGACTAAGACAACTATGTATCGAAAGCTTATAGCAAATTGAACTTAATGACTTGATCTTATGCTACGCTCATTTGGGTGTGTGTCCATTATATCATTCACCTAATGACATAACCTTGTTATTAATAACATCCAATGTTCATGATCACGAAACCATGATCATCCATTAATCAACAAGCTAGTTATACAAGAGGCTTACTAGGGACTCCTTGTTGTTTACATAACACACATGTATCAATGTTTCGGTTAATACAATTATAGCATGGTATGCAAACATTATCATAAACACAAAGATATATTATAATAACCATTTTATTATTGCCTCTTGGGCATATCTCCAACAATATGTGTTGTTTATGTTCTTGCATGCTCTCCGTTGCTAGTAGAGGCTCTGGCCAAGTTGATACTTGTAACTCCAAGAGGGAGTATTTATGCTCGATAGTGGGTTCATGCCTCCATTGAATCTGGACAGTGACAGAAAGTTCTAAGGTTGTGGATGTGCTGTTGCTACTAGGGATAAAACATTGATGCTTTGTCTAAGGATATTTGTGTTGATTACATTACGCACCATACTTAATGCAATTATCTGTTGTTTACAACTTAATACTGGAAGGGGTTCGGATGATAACTGGATTATTTAGGCATAGATGCATGCTGGATAGCGGTCTATGTACTTTGTCGTAATGCCCTGATTAAATCACATAGTAATCATCGTTGATATGTATTGAATCTTTATTTGTCAATTGCCCACCTGTAATTTGTTCACCCAGCATGTTAGTTATCTTATTGGAGAGACACCTCTAGTGAACTGTGGACCCCGGTCCATTCTTTTACATCTGAATACATTCTACTGCAATCTCTTTTTTTGTTCTTTGCAAACAAACACCATTTTCCACTCGATACGTTTAATCCTTTGTTTTCAGCAAGCCGGTGAGATTGACAACCTCACTGTTACGTTGGGGCAAAGTACTTTGATTGTGTTGTGCAGGTTCCACGTTGGCGCGGTTTCACTGGTGTTGCGCCGCACTACATTTCTCCACCAACAACCTTCACGTGCTTCTTGGCTCCAGTTCGATAACCTTGGTTTCATACTGAGGAAACTTGAATACGGGGTTCCCAACGGATGTGTTTATACCTTTTTCTTTTGATCTCGGGACGGATCTTTTGGAAGGGGGAAGGATTTGTAACATCCCAAATTTCAATAAAATGAACAAGAGAGAAATTCAAGAATCCCAAAAATCAGAGTTAACAAAAACTTTTTCTCATCATATAGGTTTATGCATATAGATCACCTTATGGATTATTTTGAGTGTGCAATTGCCATGATGCTTGCTTATGTGTTCTCTCTCACTCTAAAACCCTAGCAATGATCACTTGATCACCCAAATTCAAATAAAAGTGAAATAGAAAAGAAATGTTAAAAATCAACTTCACATACACATAAGGCTTAGGCCATTTTTACAAATCTTTGATCTAGGCCAATTTGATTTGCACCATTGGGTGTAAATGGATACTAAACATATATTAACCACTTTGGAAACCATCAAACACATTTCAAATCGAAATTGAAGCAAATATGAGCTCACATATGATTATGGTCATATGTGCCATTTTTACCCTGATGCTCACTTTGAGCCCCTGGATTTTTACTTTTCACTTCTACACCTGGCTATTTCTTTGCACCTCATCCAAGACAACATCAAGCACTACAACTTTGCCCAAAACCACCACCCCAAATTCATCACCAATTTCAAATGAGAAGCATGCAAAGTTGGAACAAATTCACATATGTAAGATCACATGCAAAATAAATTTTTGCAAATCAATTCTATTTTGATCACCACCACCACCAAAATGCTCCATTTAATATATGATTACACTCCACTAAAAATTTTCTCAAAATTCGAAAATTATTTTCTTGCGGCCATTTTGACCAACACCTTGGCAAGGTTTATATTTGAGCCCATACTGAAAACTTAGACTTGGTCCAACCCGACCCTCTGCACCCTGGCACCTCCACTCACCCTCAGCATCGGTGCCCACCATGCCATCATCTCCTGGCTCACAGTGGCAATGGCATGACCATGCCGTGGCATGGCATGGCCACACCATGCCATCCCTCTCACCTCTCAACTCTGGACCCAACCACCGTGTCACACAGCTCCCTCTCACCTCCCTGGACGCGCCCGTGCCATCCCACGACCAAGGTCGAGCTCGCACGCGTCAGCACACGAGCGCCCAGACACGCCCAGCGTGCACACGCTGCGCCAGAGCGCGCATGGCGTCAACCCTGGACGCGCCAGAGCGCCAGTGGACCGGAGCCTCTGCGCCACCTCCGCCCTTGCTATCAGCTCCAGTCGACTCGTGACAACACCAGGAACCGCCAGGACATGGCCGATGGCCCGCGGGAACGCCGCAGGTGACGCGAGCGTCCACGACAGCCCGCCATGACCTGCAAGCTCCCTTCACGATCGCCGCCGCTGTAGCCCCTCTTTTTCCCCGCAATCAAGCCCTACAGCACCGCCGTGACCTCGCCACACTTGAGCGTCATCGCCAGCACCTCTCGCCACCCTACGACGACGACATGGCGACCTCACCCGGACCCCGGCCACCTCCCGCTCCTATAAAAGGAGGACTTCTCCCACCAAATTGAGCACGCCGATCATCTCCTCTCCTCTCCCAGCTTCTCCTCGCCACTTCAATTCCACCAAATCGTCGCCGGAGGCCTCCAATCGCTAGCTCGGAGCCGCCGCCAGTAGCCGGAGTTCGCCGGAGCAGGAGGCCACCCCAGGAAGCGCCGCTGCTACCAGGGGGATCCTCGTCCTCGACAACGACGCGGCGCACCTCTCCGACGACCGCCGGAGCTCTCAGCGCCCTCCGACCCCCTACTGCCGCCGCCGGTGAGTCCCGTTCTCGCCGTCGACGACGACGCACCCCAGCCGTTGATTGGCGATCTGATCGCACGGCTCTCCTTCCCCCGTACCGCTTCGGGCGCTAAGTCCCACTGACGCGTGGCCCGCCGTCAGACGGCCTGCTCGCGCTGGACGCGAAGTGGGCCGGCCCAACCTCTTTTTCCTCTGCAGCCCAGCTGGTTTTCCCGCGCGAGCCCACCAGTTCAAATTCGAATTTTCCAGATAAATAGAATATACAATCTGATGCAAACTTTGAAAATTAATAGAGACAAATCTACTCAGCCAAATTTTACAAACTTTATATATTTGGAAACCTTAGGAATTTATCTATACCATGCCACTGGATTGAACCCTAGATCTATTATAGAATTTAAATAAGAAAATAATCAAGGCAGGGACTTTTCTGCATTAGAATAATTATTAAAAATCAACCAAACATGCTTTTAAGTTAATTCCAACTCCTATAATTCACATTTCACTTATACTAATTGTTTTTATAAAAATATGCCATGCTTACTGTGTATGATCATGGCCTAGTTAAATTAAAGGACTATAAGACTATTTCTAGTCAAAACTATTGTCCAAAAATATTAGTAAATCATATGGGAGTATTTTCTTCCATTTAAATCTTGTCATGAACAATGTAATATGAGGTAAAGACTCTGGTCATAAAAATCTCATATGGTTTGTTGATGATATTAATTCTTTACCATGCTAAGATTAAATTGTATGGGGTGCTACACCCCATTTAAATCATTTTCTCAAAATGATAAGTGTGAAGAGGTTGACTTGGGTCAACCTAGGTCACATATTATGCATAAGAGAAATTAAATCTTAATAAGATAATGAGAGGAAATTATTTATCTGAATAATTCAAAGTAACATTCAAGATTAGTATGAGAGGAAATTATTTTTCTTAAATAAGAAAAACACATCCACCAACATAATAGTGATATGTGATGCTAGTTTAAGTGTGTAAATCATGAGTGTGCTTAGTTTAGTAAATTGTTTGGTATGATGATTGTGTACCCCGTATTCGTATTTTAGACGCTAGTACCGAGGAGTATCCGGAGGAGGAGGAGGTCTACTGTCAAGGAGAAGAAGACCACTTTGACCAGTTTCCCAACCAAGGCAAGATAATACTCTTGCAAAGTGCTAGCTCATCCTGAGCCAAGCACCACCCATTTACTTTATGTTATGAGCCTAATTCCCAGTTTTATTTCCAAGTTTTACTTACTGTTATTTTGTACTGTTGATTCATAATTCAATAGGGTTAATGTTAGATTAGTACAAGAGTATCAAAGTTAGCCTAGGAGCAAAGCAAATTACTTAGCACCCCTCATCCTTAGATGCTAGTGCTAAATTAAAAATGACTACTCTAGATGGGAACATGTGTGGTGAAATAATGATGAAAGATTGAAATGATTTTTGAAGGTGAATATGACCAAGAGAAGATAGTGATTTTTGATTAAAAACTAATATTGGTTTGGATGCGATACCTTTCCAATTATTGAGTACCCCCACAATACCTGAATATGGGTAAGGGCTTAACTAGAAGTTTATGTATCTTAGTATGAGTTCCCTCTGAACACACATCATAGGGGTTATGCCGAGGCTGCCTCCGTTGTTGAGAAATGATGTGAAGAGAATTGTACGGCCAAGCCCTGTGCAGTTCCCAGGTTGACAGTTGGTCTTCACTGGGAGGCCAAGCTCATGGGGAGAGGTGCTCATACTAGGGTTAGTAAATGAAAGGTTATGGTTGATGATCCGCGTACTGTGTTACGATGATTCGGGGAAATCCCGACGGATGAAATCAAATGTTGTGGCACAAGTGTGCAACCTCTGCAGAGTGTAAATCTATTCGAATAGCCGTGTCCACGGTTACGGACGGTTGGAAAGGCCATACAGTTTCCAGCATTAGAATTTGATCATGTTGATGAAATGAATGGTGAATGGTGACTTGAGTATTTTGAAACACAACAGAGTTGTGGGAATGACACTAATGTTCCCACTTGAGTTAGTTAGCACATGAATAAGTCTTTAGTAAATACTTGCAAAATAAAATTGGCTTTACGCAAATAAACTAGAGCTTAGCACCCCTCTACTAGAAATGTTAGCACTTACACTAGTATTAGTTTGCGAGTACATAAAGTACTCACGGCTGTGTCCCTGGCTATTCAAATGGCCAGACTATGAAGAGGAGCAGCAGTACGAGGAGGACGGTCAGCAGGAAGTCTACAACAACTAGGAGTCTGCTAACGTCAAGCGTTGGCCTGTGGACTATAGAGTCCTTGTATCTTACGCTTCCGCTATGAACTTGTGTTTGTTCGTTGATCAGTTCGTTGATCGTTAGATCAACTATTTGTGTAATATGGATCATGTGATTCCAATTTGTAAGACTTTATGCGTTGTAATGAATGATGACTGTGATACTTAACTATTATGCCTCGCAACAACAATATTCCTGGGATTGCGATGTATGACATAATAGGCATTCGGACTTAAAAATCCGGGTGTTGACAAGTTGGTATCAGAGCCATTGTTTGACCTTAGGAGACCCTAGTTTAGAATGGACGTCCTGAAAAATTTAGTTTCAAAAAGGAATGAAGTATTTCTGAAAAACTAAGTCTTTGTCTTCTCTTTAAAGTTCTTTGAAAAATAAGAAGTCATGTTCTTCCTTAAGAAATATACCTAAAATTTTGCCACACTTAGTCACATCTCTAACTTACTCATCCATTTCACTTTCAGATGGAGCCCTACGTCCAGACGGAGACCTACGATCTGGAGAACGGAGGAAGTCTGGTGTTCGAGCGCGACTTGTACCTGGTGTCCGAGAGGCTCGAACGCCCACCTCCCCAGTTCCATGGAGTCCGGATCCACGACACCCCCACCGGGGAACAGCAGTGGATGATCACCGCTGACTTGAAGGGAAGCTCGGAGCCTCCCATCTCGGAGAGGATCCTTTTCTCCTTCAAGGCATGCAACTGGCCGGACGGGCTTGCTCACGCTCTTCAGGAGGGACTTGCTCGGGTGTGCGGACAGAACATCGCCGCACTCCGGGGAAGCCGCTTCGCCCACTTCGCGAGGCACGACACCATGGGAGAACCCATGGCACTCTCTTCGCACCCGGTGCTCAAGATCCATGTGCAGCATCTGGACTTTATGCTCCATGAGACCCGGAAGGAACTGGAACTGACGCGTGTTCACAACCACCGTGCCCAGATGGCTTTGGCTCACCATGCCGACGCCATCAGGATGCTCGCCAAGGACCGCAAGTCACTCCGCCTGCAGCGCGCCAAGAAGGATGCCACCATCCACCGTCTTCGCGGGAAGATACGCACCTTGGAGATGACTGTCCGGACTCAGCAGGACCAGATCCAGGAGATGGAAGAGGATGGAGAAGACATTCAGGGAGGCGATGACTTCCTGAGTGACGACAACGACTTTGAGGATGATGAGTTCACTGATGAGGAGGACTACGCGTTTCTGGAGTCCGAGGAGGATGGGATCATTCCCATTGATGTGGATGAAGATGATGAGTAGTAGCTGCACTAGCTTCACTATCGTAGGTGTGAGTTGTATCCCGCACCATGTATCGTAGATTGGAGAAGAAGGGTTCTTAAAACCCTTAGTGTGTTAGCTTGTAATATGTGATGCTTGTCATGAATGAATGAATGAATGTTTGTGTGTTCTGTGCATCATCACAAGTCTTTAAGTTTAAAACTTACCCAAAATAAGCCATAGAAAATTCCCTCTTATCTCATGATCTATCTACCTGTTCAGATGGCTCACCGCAACGCGGATGCAATGATGCAACTGCTGCAGACCCTGATGGCAGACAGGGAGACAGACCGAGCTGAACGTCAAGCCAGCCTCGCAGCACTGCAACAGTTAGCCAACAACCAGCAAGGCCATGGACACCATGACCATCCAGGGTCCAAACTCAAGAATTTCCAAAACACCAACCCACCTGTTTTCAGCAAGACTGAAGAGCCCTTAGATGCAGATGATTGGCTGCAAACAATGGAAAATAACCTGGAAGTAGCTGGAGTGGATGAGAATGAGAAAGTGCTGTTTGCTACGCACTACCTAGCAGGACCAGCAAGAGCTTGGTGGACTAGCGCCCGTGCATTAAATGCCGGACAGATGATGACTTGGGCTGACTTTAAGCTCAAGTTTAGCAAGTACCATGTACCACCAGGTTTGATCAAGAAGATGAGGGATGAATTCCGGGAACTGAAGCAAGGCCGGATGTCGGTGGTAGAATACCGCGACAGGTTCCTCACCCTGTCAAGGTACGCCCCCGATGAAACCGACACCAATGAGAAAAGGAAGGAGAGATTCCTGAACGGCCTGCATGACGAGATGCAGACAGTACTGGTCAACATTCCCTTTGCTGACCTTGAAGCCTTAGTGGATTCTTCCATCCAAATGGAAGGCAAGTTGCACCAGGCCAATGAAAACCGCAAGCGCCGCATGATGAATCAGAGTGGGCCCAGCAATGCCCCGAGATACCGCCCTAGCTCAAGCAGTGGTTTTGCCCCCAGAAACAGCAAGCCCCAGAACCAGGTGTCGCGCCCCGGATTTCAGAACCGGAGCGGAGGAAACCCAAGGCCAGGAGGCCCCCACCACAACAGCAACAACCCCAACTCCTATGTGCACCACAACAGCAACTTCAACCGCGCTCCGCCGCGAGCCCCCAACACCAACAACAACAACACCAACACTGCACCAAGGACCGGAAGCAATGCTATTCCGGTTGGAACCAAGGACAAGTCCACAATCACCTGCTATGAATGTGGAGTGGTGGGACACTTCTCCAATGAGTGCCCCAAAAGGCTGGCCAAGCTCGCCGGCAACACCGCTGCACCTGCTCAGCAGCAACGCCGTGTCTCCACCGGCAAGAAGTTCGCCCCCAACAACCCGCACAACCGCGGAGGTCGCCTCTACCACATGAACGCCGAGGAAGCCCAGGAAGCCCCAGATGTGGTGCTGGGTATGTTCTCTGTTAACTCAATACCAGCAAGAGTGTTGTTTGATTCCGGAGCATCACATTCATTTGTTACCGAAGATTTTGTGAGCACTAGTAAGATTCAACCAATCAGCTTGAAACATGTCATGATAGTTCAAATACCTGGATCAACCACTAAAGCTAGAAAATTTTGCAAAGAAGTACCCATCAGAATTCAAGAAATAATGTTTTTTGCAAACTTAATTGTTCTGGGAACAAAAGGATTGGAAGTAGTACTAGGAATGGATTGGATGGCGAAACATCATGGATTGATAGACTGCGCCAAGAAGGCCATCACCATGACTAGTAGCACCGGAATAACAATAGAACATGTGTCTGAAAAACTCCCCAGAAATTTCACTTGCAACCAAGGAGTAGCCAAACCAACTCTGGATCAGATCAGGGTCGTTTGTCGATACGCTGATGTGTTTCCGGATGATCTACCCGGTATGCCCCCGGATCGGGATATCGAGTTTATCATCGAGTTAATTCCTGGAACAGGACCTATAGCCCAGAGAGCCTATAGCATGAACCCGGCAGAATTAATAGAGCTGAAGAAGCAACTGGATGATATGTTGCACAAAGGTCTGATTCGACCAAGTGCGTCGCCTTGGAGATCACCAGTTTTGTTTGTGGATAAGAAAGATGGTGCCAATCGGTTATGTACGGATTATCGTAAACTTAACGATGTCACCATCAAAAACAAATACCCCTTGCCAAAGATAGAAGACCTGTTTGACCAGCTAGCCGGTGCCACCGTATTCTCCAAGATTGACCTTAGGACTGGCTACCATCAACTGAAGATCCGTGCAACGGATATCCCAAAGACTGCCTTCACCACCAGATATGGACTGTATGAGTACAATGTCATGTCATTTGGATTAACCAATGCCCCCGCCTATTTCATGAACCTCATGAACAAGGTCTTCATGAACTTTTTGGATAAGTTTGTCGTTGTTTTCATCGATGACATTCTTATCTACTCCAAAACCGAAGAGGAACATGAACAACACTTGGAAATAATCCTAGAAACCCTGAGGCAGCACAAGTTATATGCCAAGTTCAGTAAGTGTGAGTTTTGGTTGAAGGAGGTAGGATTCCTGGGACATATCTTGTCCGCAGGAGGAATTGCTGTAGATCCCGCCAAGATCAAGACTGTCACAGAATGGAAAGCCCCAACCACTCAGACCGAGGTCCGCGCATTCCTCGGATTAGCGGGATATTACCGCCGATTCGTTGAAGGATTTTCCAGCATAGCCCGACCCATGACGCAACTGCTGAAGAAGGACAAGAAGTTTGAATGGACTGCCAAATGTGAAGAAAGTTTCCAACAGCTCAAGAGCAGATTGACCACAGCCCCAATACTGATCATGCCGGATATCACCAAGCCATTTGATGTCTACTGTGATGCGTCCAAGATTGGTCTTGGATGTGTGTTGATGCAAGAAGGCAAAGTGATATCATACCTGTCCCGGCAACTGAAGCAGCATGAGCAGAACTACCCAACCCATGACCTCGAACTCGCAGCCGTAGTGTTAGCCCTAAAGGTTTGGCGTCATTACCTCATGGGTAATCGATGCGAGATCTATTCGGATCACAAGAGCCTGAAGTATATCTTCACCCAGAAAGAGCTGAACATGAGGCAACGCAGATGGTTAGAGCTAATCAAGGATTATGATATGGAAATCCACTATCACCCCGGCAAGGCCAATGTAGTAGCAGATGCCCTGAGTAGACTGCCTTGTCAGTTAAACTCCATGATAGCCAAGGAACAGCCTAGCCTACACCAAGAGTTTGAGCATTTCAGAATGGAGCTAGTTAGTGAAGGATACCTAGCCAGCATAGAACTGCAGCCTACTTTGATTGGACAGATCAAAGAAGCCCAGAAGGGAAATGCCAGCATTGACGGAATCAAGAGTCAGATAGCTGCAGGAAAGGCACCAGGATTCACCATCGATGAAGAAGGAGTACTTTGGTACAACGGTCGCCTGTGTGTACCGTCAGATTCAGAATTGAAGCAAGTCATACTGAAGGAAGCTCACGACACCCTGTATTCCATTCATCCCGGAGGAACCAAGATGTACCAAGACCTGAAGGAACAATTCTGGTGGCACGGAATGAAGCGAGAGATAGGAAGTTATATCGCCAAGTGTGATATCTGTCAGCGAGTCAAGGCAGAACATCAACGACCCGCAGGACTGTTGCAACCCTTACAGATTCCTGAGTGGAAATGGGATTCTGTCGGTATGGACTTTATCACAGGATTGCCCAAATCTAGCAGAGGAAATGACTCCATTTGGGTTGTCATTGATAGGTTGACCAAGGTTGCACACTTCATCCCTGTCAAGACCACCTACCAAGGCCCAAAGTTAGCTGAGTTATACATCTCAAGGATAGTCGCCCTGCACGGAACCCCGAAGTCAATTGTGTCAGATAGAGGATCACAGTTCACCTCAAGATTCTGGCAGAAAGTGCATGAAGGACTAGGAACCCGTCTGAACTTCAGCACAGCTTATCACCCGCAGACTGACGGACAGACCGAGAGAGTCAATCAGATACTAGAAGATATGTTGAGAGCCTGTGTACTGGAATATGGATCCAAGTGGGAAGACTGCTTGCCATATGCAGAATTCTCGTACAACAACAGTTATCAAGCCAGCCTGCAAATGGCCCCCTTTGAAGCCCTGTACGGAAGGAAATGCCGTACCCCTCTGAACTGGTCAGAAGTCGGAGAAAGCCAAGTCTTTGGACCAGATGTTCTTCGAGAAGCCGAAGAGAAGGTGCACAAGATCCGCGAGTACCTCAAGACTGCGCAATCCCGACAGAAGAGCTACGCTGACAAGAGACGCCGAGAGATGACCTTTGAGATTGGAGATTTTGTCTACCTCAAGGTGTCACCCCTCAAGGGAATGCAGAGATTCCAGCTGAAAGGAAAACTCGCACCCCGATATGTCGGACCCTTCAAAGTTCTGAGTCGCCGAGGCGAAGTGTCCTATCAACTGGAACTACCTGAAGAAATGGCAGCCGTGCACAATGTGTTTCACATCTCACTGCTCCGGAAGTGCCTTGAAGTACCGGAGAAGACTGAAGTATTCAAGAATATAGATCATCGTTCGGTGGATATCAACACAGACTTGACCTACCGCGAAGTACCTATTCGCATCCTGGAGGAAGCATACAGAACCACCCGCACCAGGAGTATCAAGTTCTTGAAGATTCAGTGGAGCAATCACACTGAAGACGAAGCCACTTGGGAACGCGAAGAAGACATGAAGAAAGAATACCCCGATCTCTTTAGTACCTAGTTTCTCTCGATCTCGGGACGAGATCTTTTGTAAGGGGGAAGGGTTTGTAACATCCCAAATTTCAATAAAATGAACAAGAGAGAAATTCAAGAATCCCAAAAATCAGAGTTAACAAAAACTTTTTCTCATCATATAGGTTTATGCATATAGATCACCTTATGGATTATTTTGAGTGTGCAATTGCCATGATGCTTGCTTATGTGTTCTCTCTCACTCTAAAACCCTAGCAATGATCACTTGATCACCCAAATTCAAATAAAAGTGAAATAGAAAAGAAATGTTAAAAATCAACTTCACATACACATAAGGCTTAGGCCATTTTTACAAATCTTTGATCTAGGCCAATTTGATTTGCACCATTGGGTGTAAATGGATACTAAACATATATTAACCACTTTGGAAACCATCAAACACATTTCAAATCGAAATTGAAGCAAATATGAGCTCACATATGATTATGGTCATATGTGCCAACTTTACCCTGATGCTCACTTTGAGCCCCTGGATTTTTACTTTTCACTTCTACACTTGGCTATTTCTTTGCACCTCATCCAAGACAACATCAAGCACTCCAACTTTGCCCAAAGCCACCACCCCAAATTCCTCACCAATTTCAAATGAGAAGCATGCAAAGTTGGAACAAATTCACATATGTAAGATCACATGCAAAATAAATTTTTGCAAATCAATTCTATTTTGATCACCACCACCACCAAAATGCTCTATTTAATATATGATTACACTCCACTAAAAATTTTCTCAAAATTCGAAAATTATTTTCTTGCGGCCATTTTGACAAACACCTTGCAGGCAAGGTTTATATTTGAGCCCATACTGAAATTTTTAACTTAGACTTGGTCCAACCCGACCCTCTCTGCACCCTGGCACCTCCACTCACCCCTCAGCATCAGTGCCCAGCCATGCCATCATCTCCCCTGGCTCACAGTGGCAATGGCATGACCATGCCGTGGCATGGCATGGCCACACCATGCCATCCCTCTCACCTCTCAACTCGGACCCAACCACCGTGTCACACAGCTCCCTCTCACCTCTGGACGCGCCGTGCCATCGACCAAGGTCGAGCTCGCATCAGCACACGAGCGCAGACACGCCCAGCGTGCACACGCTGCGCAGGCGCGCATGGCGTCAACCCGGACGCGCGGAGCGGTGGACCGGAGCCTCTGCGCCACCTCCGCCCTTGCTATCAGCTCCAGTCGACGCGTGACAACACCAGGAACCGCCAGGACATGGCCGATGGCCCGCGGGAACGCCGCAGGTGACGCGAGCGTCCACGACAGCCCGCCATGACCTGCAAGCTCCCTTCACGATCGCCGCCGCTGTAGCCCCTCTTTTTCCCCGCAATCAAGCCCTACAGCACCGCCGTGACCTCGCCTGCACTTGAGCGTCATCGCCAGCACCTCTGCGCCACCCTACCGTCGACGCCATGGCTGACCTCCCTCAGACCCCCGGCCACCTCCCGCTCCTATAAAAGGAGGGACTTCTCCCACCAAATTGAGCACGCCGATCATCTCCTCTCCTCTCCCAGCTTCTCCTCGCCACTTCAATTCCACCAAATCGTCGCCGGAGGCCTCCAATCGCTAGCTCGGAGCCGCCGCCAGTAGCCGGAGTTCGCCGGAGCAGGAGGCCACCCCAGGAAGCGCCGCTGCTACCAGGGGGATCCTCGTCCTCGACAACGACGCGGCGCACCTCTCCGACGACCGCCGGAGCTCTCAGGCGTCCTCCGACCCCCTACTGCCGCCGCCGGTGAGTCCCGTTCTCGCCGTCGACGACGACGCACCCCAGCCGTTGATTGGCGATCTGATCGCACGGCTCTCCTTCCCCCGTACCGCTTCGGGCGCTAAGTCCCGCTGACGCGTGGCCCCCGCCGTCAGACGGCCTGCTCGCGCTGGACGCGAAGTGGGCCGGCCCAACCTCTTTTTCCTCTGCAGCCCAGCTGGTTTTCCCGCGCGAGCCCACCAGTTCAAATTCGAATTTTCCAGATAAATAGAATATACAATCTGATGCAAACTTTGAAAATTAATAGAGACAAATCTACTCAGCCAAATTTTACAAACTTTATATATTTGGAAACCTTAGGAATTTATCTATACCATGCCACTGGATTGAACCCTAGATCTATTATAGAATTTAAATAAGAAAATAATCAAGGCAGGGACTTTTCTGCATTAGAATAATTATTAAAAATCAACCAAACATGCTTTTAAGTTAATTCCAACTCCTATAATTCACATTTCACTTATACTAATTGTTTTTATAAAAATATGCCATGCTTACTGTGTATGATCATGGCCTAGTTAAATTAAAGGACTATAAGACTATTTCTAGTCAAAACTATTGTCCAAAAATATTAGTAAATCATATGGGAGTATTTTCTTCCATTTAAATCTTGTCATGAACAATGTAATATGAGGTAAAGACTCTGGTCATAAAAATCTCATATGGTTTGTTGATGATATTAATTCTTTACCATGCTAAGATTAAATTGTATGGGGTGCTACACCCCATTTAAATCATTTTCTCAAAATGATAAGTGTGAAGAGGTTGACTTGGGTCAACCTAGGTCACATATTATGCATAAGAGAAATTAAATCTTAATAAGATAATGAGAGGAAATTATTTATCTGAATAATTCAAAGTAACATTCAAGATTAGTATGAGAGGAAATTATTTTTCCTAATAAATAAGAAAAACACATCCACCAACATAATAGTGATATGTGATGCTAGTTTAAGTGTGTAAATCATGAGTGTGCTTAGTTTAGTAAATTGTTTGGTATGATGATTGTGTACCCCGTATTCGTATTTTAGACGCTAGTACCGAGGAGTATCCGGAGGAGGAGGAGGTCTACTGTCAAGGAGAAGAAGACCACTTTGACCAGTTTCCCAACCAAGGCAAGATAATACTCTTGCAAAGTGCTAGCTCATCCTGAGCCAAGCACCACCCATTTACTTTATGTTATGAGCCTAATTCCCAGTTTTATTTCCAAGTTTTACTTACTGTTATTTTGTACTGTTGATTCATAATTCAATAGGGTTAATGTTAGATTAGTACAAGAGTATCAAAGTTAGCCTAGGAGCAAAGCAAATTACTTAGCACCCCTCATCCTTAGATGCTAGTGCTAAATTAAAAATGACTACTCTAGATGGGAACATGTGTGGTGAAATAATGATGCTAAAGATTATGAAATGATTTTTGAAGGTGAATATGACCAAGAGAAGATAGTGATTTTTGATTAAAAACTAATATTGGTTTGGATGCGATACCTTTCCAATTATTGAGTACCCCCACAATACCTGAATATGGGTAAGGGCTTAACTAGAAGTTTATGTATCTTAGTATGAGTTCCCTCTGAACACACATCATAGGGGTTATGCCGAGGCTGCCTCCGTTGTTGAGAAATGATGTGAAGTGAATGTACGGCCAAGCCCTGTGCAGTTCCCAGGTTGACAGTTGGTCTTCACTGGGAGGCCAAGCTCATGGGGAGAGGTGCTCATACTAGGGTTAGTAAATGAAAGGTTATGGTTGATGATCCGCGTACTGTGTTACGATGATTCGGGGAAATCCCGACGGATGAAATCAAATGTTGTGGCACAAGTGTGCAACCTCTGCAGAGTGTAAATCTATTCGAATAGCCGTGTCCACGGTTACGGACGGTTGGAAAGGCCATACAGTTTCCAGTATTAGAATTTGATCATGTTGATGAAATGAATGGTGAATGGTGACTTGAGTATTTTGAAACACAACAGAGTTGTGGGAATGACACTAATGTTCCCACTTGAGTTAGTTAGCACATGAATAAGTCTTTAGTAAATACTTGCAAAATAAAATTGGCTTTACGCAAATAAACTAGAGCTTAGCACCCCTCTACTAGAAATGTTAGCACTTACACTAGTATTAGTTTGCGAGTACATAAAGTACTCACGGCTGTGTCCCTGGCTATTCAAATGGCCAGACTATGAAGAGGAGCAGCAGTACGAGGAGGACGGTCAGCAGGAAGTCTACAACAACTAGGAGTCTGCTAACGTCAAGCGTTGGCCTGTGGACTATAGAGTCCTTGTATCTTACGCTTCCGCTATGAACTTGTGTTTGTTCGTTGATCAGTTCGTTGATCGTTAGATCAACTATTTGTGTAATATGGATCATGTGATTCCAATTTGTAAGACTTTATGAGTTGTAATGAATGATGACTGTGATACTTAACTATTATGCCTCGCAACAACAATATTCCTGGGATTGCGATGTATGACATAATAGGCATTCGGACTTAAAAATCCGGGTGTTGACAAGTTGGTATCAGAGCCATTGTTTGACCTTAGGAGACCCTAGTTTAGAATGGACGTCCTGCAAAAATTTAGTTTCAAAAAGGAATGAAGTATTTCTGAAAAACTAAGTCTTTGTCTTCTCTTTAAAGTCTTTTGAAAAATAAGAAGTCATGTTCTTCCTTAAGAAATATACCTAAAATTTTGCCACACTTAGTCACATCTCTAACTTACTCATCCATTTCACTTTCAGATGGAGCCCTACGTCCAGACGGAGACCTACGATCTGGAGAACGGAGGAAGTCTGGTGTTCGAGCGCGACTTGTACCTGGTGTCCGAGAGGCTCGAACGCCCACCTCCCCAGTTCCATGGAGTCCGGATCCACGACACCCCCACCGGGGAACAGCAGTGGATGATCACCGCTGACTTGAAGGGAAGCTCGGAGCCTCCCATCTCGGAGAGGATCCTTTTCTCCTTCAAGGCATGCAACTGGCCGGACGGGCTTGCTCACGCTCTTCAGGAGGGACTTGCTCGGGTGTGCGGACAGAACATCGCCGCACTCCGGGGAAGCCGCTTCGCCCACTTCGCGAGGCACGACACCATGGGAGAACCCATGGCACTCTCTTCGCACCCGGTGCTCAAGATCCATGTGCAGCATCTGGACTTTATGCTCCATGAGACCCGGAAGGAACTGGAACTGACGCGTGTTCATAACCACCGTGCCCAGATGGCTTTGGCTCACCATGCCGACGCCATCAGGATGCTCGCCAAGGACCGCAAGTCACTCCGCCTGCAGCGCGCCAAGAAGGATGCCACCATCCACCGTCTTCGCGAGAAGATACGCGCCCTAGAGATCACTGTCCGGACTCAGCAGGACCAGATCCAGGAGATGGAAGAGGATGGAGACGACATTCAGGGAGGCGATGACTTCCTGAGTGACGACAACGACTTTGAGGATGATGAGTTCACTGATGAGGAGGACTACGCGTTTCTGGAGTCCGAGGAGGATGGGATCATTCCCATTGATGTGGATGAAGATGATGAGTAGTAGCTGCACTAGCTTCACTATCGTAGGTGTGAGTTGTATCCCGCACCATGTATCGTAGATTGGAGAAGAAGGGTTCTTAAAACCCTTAGTGTGTTAGCTTGTAATATGTGATGCTTGTCATGAATGAATGAATGAATGTTTGTGTGTTCTGTGCATCATCAAAAGTCTTTAAGTTTAAAACTTACCCAAAATAAGCCATAGAAAATTCCCTCTTATCTCATGATCTATCTACCTGTTCAGATGGCTCACCGCAACGCGGATGCTATGATGCAACTGCTACAGACCCTGATGGCAGACAGGGAGACTGACCGAGCTGAACGTCAAGCCAGCCTCGCAGCACTGCAACAGTTAGCCAACAACCAGCAAGGCCATGGACACCATGACCATCCAGGGTCCAAACTTAAGAATTTCCAAAACACCAACCCACCTGTTTTCAGCAAGACTGAAGAGCCCTTAGATGCAGATGATTGGCTGCAAACAATGGAAAATAACCTGGAAGTAGCTGGAGTGGATGAGAATGAGAAAGTGCTGTTTGCTACGCACTACCTAGCAGGACCAGCAAGAGCTTGGTGGACTAGCGCCCGTGCATTAAATGCCGGACAGATGATGACTTGGGCTGACTTTAAGCTCAAGTTTAGCAAGTACCATGTACCACCAGGTTTGATCAAGAAGATGAGGGATGAATTCCGGGAACTGAAGCAAGGCCGGATGTCGGTGGTAGAATACCGCGACAGGTTCCTCACCCTGTCAAGGTACGCCCCCGATGAAACCGACACCAATGAGAAAAGGAAGGAGAGATTCCTGAACGGCCTGCATGACGAGATGCAGACAGTACTGGTCAACATTCCCTTTGCTGACCTTGAAGCCTTAGTGGATTCTTCCATCCAAATGGAAGGCAAGTTGCACCAGGCCAATGAAAACCGCAAGCGCCGCATGATGAATCAGAGTGGGCCCAGCAATGCCCCGAGATACCGCCCTAGCTCAAGCAGTGGTTTTGCCCCCAGAAACAACAAGCCCCAGAACCAAGTGTCGCGCCCCGGATTTCAGAACCGGAGCGGAGGAAACCCAAGGCCAGGAGGCCCCCACCACAACAGCAACAACCCCAACTCCTATGTGCACCACAACAGCAACTTCAACCGCGCTCCGCCGCGAGCCCCCAACACCAACAACAACAACACCAACACTGCACCAAGGACCGGAAGCAATGCTATTCCGGTTGGAACCAAGGACAAGTCCACAATCACCTGCTATGAATGTGGAGTGGTGGGACACTTCTCCAATGAGTGCCCCAAAAGGCTGGCCAAGCTCGCCGGCAACACCGCTGCACCTGCTCAGCAGCAACGCCGTGTCTCCACCGGCAAGAAGTTCGCCCCCAACAACCCGCACAACCGCGGAGGTCGCCTCTACCACATGAACGCCGAGGAAGCCCAGGAAGCCCCAGATGTGGTGCTGGGTATGTTCTCTGTTAACTCAATACCAGCAAGAGTGTTGTTTGATTCTGGAGCATCACATTCATTTGTTACCGAAGATTTTGTGAGCACTAGTAAGATTCAACCAATCAGCTTGAAACATGTCATGATAGTTCAAATACCTGGATCAACCACTAAAGCTAGAAAATTTTGCAAAGAAGTACCCATCAGAATTCAAGAAATAATGTTTTTTGCAAACTTAATTGTTCTGGGAACAAAAGGATTGGAAGTAGTACTAGGAATGGATTGGATGGCGAAACATCATGGATTGATAGACTGCGCCAAGAAGGCCATCACCATGACTAGTAGCACCGGAATAACAATAGAACATGTGTCTGAAAAACTCCCCAGAAATTTCACTTGCAACCAAGGAGTAGCCAAACCAACTCTGGATCAGATCAGGGTCGTTTGTCGATACGCTGATGTGTTTCCGGATGATCTACCCGGTATGCCCCCGGATCGGGATATCGAGTTTATCATCGAGTTAATTCCTGGAACAGGACCTATAGCCCAGAGAGCCTATAGCATGAACCCGGCAGAATTAATAGAGCTGAAGAAGCAACTGGATGATATGTTGCACAAAGGTCTGATTCGACCAAGTGCGTCGCCTTGGAGATCACCAGTTTTGTTTGTGGATAAGAAAGATGGTGCCAATCGGTTATGTACGGATTATCGTAAACTTAACGATGTCACCATCAAAAACAAATACCCCTTGCCAAAGATAGAAGACCTGTTTGACCAGCTAGCCGGTGCCACCGTATTCTCCAAGATTGACCTTAGGACTGGCTACCATCAACTGAAGATCCGTGCAACGGATATCCCAAAGACTGCCTTCACCACCAGATATGGATTGTATGAGTACAATGTCATGTCATTTGGATTAACCAATGCCCCTGCCTATTTCATGAACCTCATGAACAAGGTCTTCATGAACTTTTT
This sequence comes from Lolium multiflorum, assembly GCA_030979885.1. Classification (NCBI taxonomy): domain Eukaryota; kingdom Viridiplantae; phylum Streptophyta; class Magnoliopsida; order Poales; family Poaceae; genus Lolium; species Lolium multiflorum. The sequence continues at coordinate 51,440,341 of CM061752.1, read as the reverse complement.
GGATAAGTTTGTCGTTGTTTTCATCGATGACATTCTTATCTACTCCAAAACCGAAGAGGAACATGAACAACACTTGGAAATAATCCTAGAAACCCTGAGGCAGCACAAGTTATATGCCAAGTTCAGTAAGTGTGAGTTTTGGTTGAAGGAGGTAGGATTCCTGGGACATATCTTGTCCGCAGGAGGAATTGCTGTAGATCCCGCCAAGATCAAGACTGTCACAGAATGGAAAGCCCCAACCACTCAGACCGAGGTCCGCGCATTCCTCGGATTAGCGGGATATTACCGCCGATTCGTTGAAGGATTTTCCAGCATAGCCCGACCCATGACGCAACTGCTGAAGAAGGACAAGAAGTTTGAATGGACTGCCAAATGTGAAGAAAGTTTCCAACAGCTCAAGAGCAGATTGACCACAGCCCCAATACTGATCATGCCGGATATCACCAAGCCATTTGATGTCTACTGTGATGCGTCCAAGATTGGTCTTGGATGTGTGTTGATGCAAGAAGGCAAAGTGATATCATACCTGTCCCGGCAACTGAAGCAGCATGAGCAGAACTACCCAACCCATGACCTCGAACTCGCAGCCGTAGTGTTAGCCCTGAAGGTTTGGCGTCATTACCTCATGGGTAATCGATGCGAGATCTATTCGGATCACAAGAGCCTGAAGTATATCTTCACCCAGAAAGAGCTGAACATGAGGCAACGCAGATGGTTAGAGCTAATCAAGGATTATGATATGGAAATCCACTATCACCCCGGCAAGGCCAATGTAGTAGCAGATGCCCTGAGTAGACTGCCTTGTCAGTTAAACTCCATGATAGCCAAGGAACAGCCTAGCCTACACCAAGAGTTTGAGCATTTCAGAATGGAGCTAGTTAGTGAAGGATACCTAGCCAGCATAGAACTGCAGCCTACTTTGATTGGACAGATCAAAGAAGCCCAGAAGGGAAATGCCAGCATTGACGGAATCAAGAGTCAGATAGCTGCAGGAAAGGCACCAGGATTCACCATCGATGAAGAAGGAGTACTTTGGTACAACGGTCGCCTGTGTGTACCGTCAGATTCAGAATTGAAGCAAGTCATACTGAAGGAAGCTCACGACACCCTGTATTCCATTCATCCCGGAGGAACCAAGATGTACCAAGACCTGAAGGAACAATTCTGGTGGCACGGAATGAAGCGAGAGATAGGAAGTTATATCGCCAAGTGTGATATCTGTCAGCGAGTCAAGGCAGAACATCAACGACCCGCAGGACTGTTGCAACCCTTACAGATTCCTGAGTGGAAATGGGATTCTGTCGGTATGGACTTTATCACGGGATTGCCCAAATCTAGCAGAGGAAATGACTCCATTTGGGTTGTCATTGATAGGTTGACCAAGGTTGCACACTTCATCCCTGTCAAGACCACCTACCAAGGCCCAAAGTTAGCTGAGTTATACATCTCAAGGATAGTCGCCCTGCACGGAACCCCGAAGTCAATTGTGTCAGATAGAGGATCACAGTTCACCTCAAGATTCTGGCAGAAAGTGCATGAAGGACTAGGAACCCGTCTGAACTTCAGCACAGCTTATCACCCGCAGACTGACGGACAGACCGAGAGAGTCAATCAGATACTAGAAGATATGTTGAGAGCCTGTGTACTGGAATATGGATCCAAGTGGGAAGACTGCTTGCCATATGCAGAATTCTCGTACAACAACAGTTATCAAGCCAGCCTGCAAATGGCCCCCTTTGAAGCCCTACGGAAGGAAATGCCGTACCCCTCGAACTGGTCAGAAGTCGGAGAAAGCCAAGTCTTTGGACCAGATGTTCTTCGAGAAGCCGAAGAGAAGGTGCACAAGATCCGCGAGTACCTCAAGACTGCGCAATCCCGACAGAAGAGCTACGCGACAAGAGACGCCGAGAGATGACCTTTGAGATTGGAGATTTTGTCTACCTCAAGGTGTCACCCCTCAAGGGAATGCAGAGATTCCAGCTGAAAGGAAAACTCGCACCCCGATATGTCGGACCCTTCAAAGTTCTGAGTCGCCGAGGCGAAGTGTCCTATCAACTGGAACTACCTGAAGAAATGGCAGCCGTGCACAATGTGTTTCACATCTCACTGCTCCGGAAGTGCCTTGAAGTACCGGAGAAGACTGAAGTATTCAAGAATATAGATCATCGTTCGGTGGATATCAACACAGACTTGACCTACCGCGAAGTACCTATTCGCATCCTGGAGGAAGCATACAGAACCACCCGCACCAGGAGTATCAAGTTCTTGAAGATTCAGTGGAGCAATCACACTGAAGACGAAGCCACTTGGGAACGCGAAGAAGACATGAAGAAAGAATACCCCGATCTCTTTAGTACCTAGTTTCTCTCGATCTCGGGACGAGATCTTTTGTAAGGGGGAAGGGTTTGTAACATCCCAAATTTCAATAAAATGAACAAGAGAGAAATTCAAGAATCCCAAAAATCAGAGTTAACAAAAACTTTTTCTCATCATATAGGTTTATGCATATAGATCACCTTATGGATTATTTTGAGTGTGCAATTGCCATGATGCTTGCTTATGTGTTCTCTCTCACTCTAAAACCCTAGCAATGATCACTTGATCACCCAAATTCAAATAAAAGTGAAATAGAAAAGAAATGTTAAAAATCAACTTCACATACACATAAGGCTTAGGCCATTTTTACAAATCTTTGATCTAGGCCAATTTGATTTGCACCATTGGGTGTAAATGGATACTAAACATATATTAACCACTTTGGAAACCATCAAACACATTTCAAATCGAAATTGAAGCAAATATGAGCTCACATATGATTATGGTCATATGTGCCAACTTTATCCTGATGCTCACTTTGAGCCCCTGGATGTTTACTTTTCACTTCTACACTTGGCTATTTCTTTGCACCTCATCCAAGACAACATCAAGCACTGCAACTTTGCCCAAAACCACCACCCCAAATTCCTCACCAATTTCAAATGAGAAGCATGCAAAGTTGGAACAAATTCACATATGTAAGATCACATGCAAAATAAATTTTTGCAAATCAATTCTATTTTGATCACCACCACCACCAAAATGCTCTATTTAATATATGATTACACTCCACTAAAAATTTTCTCAAAATTCGAAAATTATTTTCTTGCGGCCATTTTGACAAACACCTTGCAGGCAAGGTTTATATTTGAGCCCATACTGAAATTTTTAACTTAGACTTGGTCCAACCCGACCCTCTCTGCACCCTGGCACCTCCACTCACCCCTCAGCATCAGTGCCCAGCCATGCCATCATCTCCCCTGGCTCACAGTGGCAATGGCATGACCATGCCGTGGCATGGCATGGCCACACCATGCCATCCCTCTCACCTCTCAACTCTGGACCCAACCACCGTGTCACACAGCTCCCTCTCACCTCCCTGGACGCGCCCGTGCCATCCCACGACCAAGGTCGAGCTCGCACGCATCAGCACACGAGCGCCCAGACACGCCCAGGCGTGCACACGCTGCGCCAGAGCGCGCATGGCGTCAACCCTGGACGCGCCAGAGCGCCAGTGGACCGGAGCCTCTGCGCCACCTCCGCCCTTGCTATCAGCTCCAGTCGACGCGTGACAACACCAGGAACCGCCAGGACATGGCCGATGGCCCGCGGGAACGCCGCAGGTGACGCGAGCGTCCACGACAGCCCGCCATGACCTGCAAGCTCCCTTCACGATCGCCGCCGCTGTAGCCCCTCTTTTTCCCCGCAATCAAGCCCTACAGCACCGCCGTGACCTCGCCTGCACTTGAGCGTCATCGCCAGCACCTCTGCGCCACCCTACCGTCGACGCCATGGCTGACCTCACCTCGGACCCCGGCCACCTCCCGCTCCTATAAAAGGAGGACTTCTCCCACCAAATTGAGCACGCCGATCATCTCCTCTCCTCTCCCAGCTTCTCCTCGCCACTTCAATTCCACCAAATCGTCGCCGGAGGCCTCCAATCGCTAGCTCGGAGCCGCCGCCAGTAGCCGGAGTTCGCCGGAGCAGGAGGCCACCCCAGGAAGCGCCGCTGCTACCAGGGGGATCCTCGTCCTCGACAACGACGCGGCGCACCTCTCCGACGACCGCCGGAGCTCTCAGGCGTCCTCCGACCCCCTACTGCCGCCGCCGGTGAGTCCCGTTCTCGCCGTCGACGACGACGCACCCCAGCCGTTGATTGGCGATCTGATCGCACGGCTCTCCTTCCCCGTACCGCTTCGGGCGTGAAGACCCACTGACGCGTGGCCCCCGCCGTCAGACGGCCTGCTCGCGCTGGACGCGAAGTGGGCCGGCCCAACCTCTTTTTCCTCTGCAGCCCAGCTGGTTTTCCCGCGCGAGCCCACCAGTTCAAATTCGAATTTTCCAGATAAATAGAATATACAATCTGATGCAAACTTTGAAAATTAATAGAGACAAATCTACTCAGCCAAATTTTACAAACTTTATATATTTGGAAACCTTAGGAATTTATCTATACCATGCCACTGGATTGAACCCTAGATCTATTATAGAATTTAAATAAGAAAATAATCAAGGCAGGGACTTTTCTGCATTAGAATAATTATTAAAAATCAACCAAACATGCTTTTAAGTTAATTCCAACTCCTATAATTCACATTTCACTTATACTAATTGTTTTTATAAAAATATGCCATGCTTACTGTGTATGATCATGGCCTAGTTAAATTAAAGGACTATAAGACTATTTCTAGTCAAAACTATTGTCCAAAAATATTAGTAAATCATATGGGAGTATTTTCTTCCATTTAAATCTTGTCATGAACAATGTAATATGAGGTAAAGACTCTGGTCATAAAAATCTCATATGGTTTGTTGATGATATTAATTCTTTACCATGCTAAGATTAAATTGTATGGGGTGCTACACCCCATTTAAATCATTTTCTCAAAATGATAAGTGTGAAGAGGTTGACTTGGGTCAACCTAGGTCACATATTATGCATAAGAGAAATTAAATCTTAATAAGATAATGAGAGGAAATTATTTATCTGAATAATTCAAAGTAACATTCAAGATTAGTATGAGAGGAAATTATTTTTTCTTAAATAAGAAAAACACATCCACCAACATAATAGTGATATGTGATGCTAGTTTAAGGTGTGTAAATCATGAGTGTGCTAGTTTAGTAAATTTGTTTGGTATGATGATTGTGTACCCCGTATTCGTATTTTAGACGCTAGTACCGAGGAGTATCCAGAGGAGGAGGAGGTCTACTGTCAAGGAGAAGAAGACCACTTTGACCAGTTTCCCAACCAAGGCAAGATAATACTCTTGCAAAGTGCTAGCTCATCCTGAGCCAAGCACCACCCATTTACTTTATGTTATGAGCCTAATTCCCAGTTTTATTTCCAAGTTTTACTTACTGTTATTTTGTACTGTTGATTCATAATTCAATAGGGTTAATGTTAGATTAGTACAAGAGTATCAAAGTTAGCCTAGGAGCAAAGCAAATTACTTAGCACCCCTCATCCTTAGATGCTAGTGCTAAATTAAAAATGACTACTCTAGATGGGAACATGTGTGGTGAAATAATGATGCTAAAGATTATGAAATGATTTTTGAAGGTGAATATGACCAAGAGAAGATAGTGATTTTTGATTAAAAACTAATATTGGTTTGGATGCGATACCTTTCCAATTATTGAGTACCCCCACAATACCTGAATATGGGTAAGGGCTTAACTAGAAGTTTATGTATCTTAGTATGAGTTCCCTCTGAACACACATCATAGGGGTTATGCCAAGGCTGCCTCCGTTGTTGAGAAATAATGTGAAGTGAATGGTACGGCCAAGCCTGTGCAGTTCCCAGGTTGACAGTTGGTCTTCACTGGAGGCCAAGCTCATGGGGAGAGGTGCTCATACTAGGGTTAGTAAATGAAAGGTTATGGTTGATGATCCGCGTACTGTGTTACGATGATTCGGGGAAATCCCGACGGATGAAATCAAATGTTGTGGCACAAGTGTGCAACCTCTGCAGAGTGTAAATCTATTCGAATAGCCGTGTCCACGGTTACGGACGGTTGGAAAGGCCATACAGTTTCCAGCATTAGAATTTGATCATGTTGATGAAATGAATGGTGAATGGTGACTTGAGTATTTTGAAACACAACAGAGTTGTGGGAATGACACTAATGTTCCCACTTGAGTTAGTTAGCACATGAATAAGTCTTTAGTAAATACTTGCAAAATAAAATTGGCTTTACGCAAATAAACTAGAGCTTAGCACCCCTCTACTAGAAATGTTAGCACTTACACTAGTATTAGTTTGCGAGTACATAAAGTACTCACGGCTGTGTCCCTGGCTATTCAAATGGCCAGACTATGAAGAGGAGCAGCATACGAGGAGGACGGTCAGCAGGAAGTCTACAACAACTAGGAGTCTGCTAACGTCAAGCGTTGGCCTGTGGACTATAGAGTCCTTGTATCTTACGCTTCCGCTATGAACTTGTGTTTGTTCGTTGATCAGTTCGTTGATCGTTAGATCAACTATTTGTGTAATATGGATCATGTGATTCCAATTTGTAAGACTTTATGCGTTGTAATGAATGATGACTGTGATACTTAACTATTATGCCTCGCAACAACAATATTCCTGGGATTGCGATGTATGACATAATAGGCATTCGGACTTAAAAATCCGGGTGTTGACACTTAGCCCCAACGTAACAGTGAGGTTGTCAATCTCATCGGCTTGCTGAAAACAAAGGATTAAACGTATCGAGTGGAAGATGGTGTTTGTTTGCAAAGAACAGTAAGAACAATGATTGCAGTAGAATGTATTCAGATGTAAAAGAATGGACCGGGGTCCACAGTTCACTAGTGGTGTCTCTCCAATAAGATAACTAACATGTGGGTGAACAAATTACATATGGGCAATTGACAAATCAAGATTCAATACATATCAATGATGATTACTATGTGATTTAATCAGGGCATTACGACAAAGTACATAGACCGCTATCCAGCATGCATCTATGCCTAAATAATCCACCTTCGGGTTAGCATCCGCATCCCCTATTAAGTTGTAAACACCATATAATTGCATTAAGTATGGTGCGTAATGTAATCAACACAAATATCGTTAGACAAAGCATTGATGTTTTATCCCTAGTAGCAACAGCACATCCACAACCTTAGAACCTTCTGTCACGATCCCAGATTAAATGGAGGCATGAACCCACTATCGAGCATAAATACCCCCTCTTGGAGTTACAAGTATCAACTTGGCCAGAGCCTCTACTAGCAACGGAGAGCATGCAAGAACATAAACAACACATATATGATAGATTGATAATCAACTTAACATAGTATTATAGATTCATCGGATCCCATCAAACACAACATGTAGCATTACAAATAGATGATCTTGATCATGTTAGGCAGCTCACAAGATCTAAACAATGATAGCACAAGCGGAGAAGACAACCTTCTAGCTACTGGACCCATAGTCCAAGGATGAACTACTCACGCATCAATCCGGAGGCGGGCATGATGATGTAGAGCCCCTCCGGTGATGATTCCCCTCTCCGGCAGGGTGCCGGAGGCGATCTCCTGAATCCCCGAGATGGGATTGGCGGCGGCTCTGGAAGGTTTTCCGTATCGTGGCTCTCGGTACAGGGGTATTCGCGACGAAGGCTTTAAGTAGGCGGAAGGGCAGGTCAGGAGGGGGCACAGGGGCCCCACACCATAGGCCGGCGCGGCCAGGGCCCAGGGTGCACCGCCCTATGGTCTCGGCCCCTCGTGGCCCCACTTCGTATCTCCTCGGTCTTCTGGAAGCTTCGTGGAAAAATAGGACCCTGGGCGTTGATTTCGTCCAATTCCGAGAATATTTCCTTACTAGGATTTCTGAAACCAAAAACAACAGAAAACAACAACTGGCGCTTCGGCATCTTGTTAATAGGTTAGTGCCGGAAAATGTATAATAATGATGTAAAGTATGTATAAAACATTCAAGTATTGTCATAAAAGTAGCATGTAAAATAAGAAATTATAGATACGTTTGAGACGTATCACTCACGCATCATATCACAAGGGTCGTGGTGCTCAAAACGCTTTTGGAGCTCTGCCTCTAAGCTGCATAGGATGGCACACTGAACTTCGGAGTATCGAGTTACCCGAGTCTCATAAACATTCTTTATGTCCTCGGATACTGCAGGAGGTGGTGGGGGACCTAGCGGTGCATCGAGCACATATTGCAGGCTTCCACCAGTGAGGAAAATCCTCACATGACGGAACCAGTCAGTGAAGTTGCTACCATTGCCCTTAAGCTTTTCTTTCTCTAGGAACTGGTTAAAATTGATGGAGGGGGCGCCATGATCTACAACATATTTGCAAAGAGTTTAGACTAAGTTTATGATAAAATGAGTTCAGTTTTAATTCTTAAATTAACTAGGTGAACTCCCACTCAAAACAACATCCCTCGCATTGTCTTAGTGATTACACGAACCAAATCCACTACACCAAATCCGATCTTCACGAGAAAAGATGTAGCTTCAAAGGCGAACACTCAAAGTGTTCATCATATCATTCATATGACTCATGCTCTACCTTTCGGTATCCCGTGTTCCGAGACCATGTCTGTACATGCTAGGCTCGTCAAGGCAACCTTAGTATCCGCGTGTGCAAATCTGGCTTGCACCCGTTGTATGCACATGTAGAGTCTATCACACCCGATCATCACGAGATGCTTCGAAACGACAAGTCTTAGCAACGGTGCATACTAAGGATGAACACTTTATTATCTTGATATTTAGTGAGAGGGATTGATGCGCGTAGATGTACACGTCCGTTGGGAACCCCAAGAGGAAGGTATGATGCGCACAGTGGCAAGTTTTCCCTCAGTATGAAACCAAGGTTTAATCGAACCAGTAGGAGCCAAGAAGCACGTTGAAGGTTGATGGTCGCGAAATGTGATGCGGCGCAACACCAGGGATTCCGGCGCCAACTAGGAACCTGCACAACACAACCAAAGTACTTTGCCCCAACGCAACAGTGAGGTTGTCAATCTCACCGGCTTGCTGTAACAAAGGATTAAACGTATCGAGTGGAAGATGTTTGCAAAGAAAACAATAAAACAAGTAGATTGTATGCTATGTAAAGAATAGGACCGGGGTCCACAGTTCACTAGAGGTGTCTCTCCCATAAGATAAAAGCATGTTGGGTGAACAAATTACAGTCGGGCAATTGACAAATAGAGAAAGGCATAATAATGCATATACATGACATGGTAAATATAGTGAGATTTAATTGGGCATTACGACAAAGTACATAGACCGCCATCCAACGCATCTATGCCTAAAAAGTCCACCTTCGGTTATCCGAACCCCCTCCAGTATTAAGTTGCAAAGCAACAGACAATTGCATTAAGTATTGTGCGTAATGTAATCAATAACTACATCCTTAGACATAGCATCAATGTTTTATCCCTAGTGGCAACAGCACATCACAACCTTAGAACTTTCTGTCACTGTCCCAGGTATCAATGAAGGCATGAACCCACTATCGAGCATAATTACTCCCTCTTGGAGTTAAGAGTAAAAACTTGGCCAGAGCCTCTACTAATAACGGAGAGCATGCAAGATCATAAACAACACATGAACAATAGATTGATAATCACCATAATCATAGTACTCTCTATCCATCGGATCCCGACAAACACAACATATAGAATTACATATAGATGATCTTGATCATGTTAGGCAGCTCACAAGATCTAACAATGAAGCACAACAAGGAGAAGACGACCATCTAGCTACTGCTATGGACCCATGGTCCAAGGGTGAACTACTCACTCATCACTCCGGAGGCGATCATGGCGATGAAGAGTCCTCCGGAGATGAATCTCTCCGGCAGGGTGCCGGAGGCGATCTCCTGAATCCCCGAGATGGGATTCGCGGCGGCGCGTGGGTTTTCCGTATCGTGGCTCTTGGGGGTTTCGCGATGGGAGCTTTAAGTAGGCGGAAGGTCAGCGGGGGCCACACAAGGGGCCCGGGGCTAGTCGGCGCGGCCGGGGCTTGGGCGCGCCGCCCCTGGCCTCCTCGTGGCCCCACTTCGTTAGGTCTTCGGTCTTGGAAGCTTCGTGCAAAATAGGACCCGGGCGAAAGTTTCGTCCAATTCCGAAATATTTCTTTACTAGGATTTCTGAAACCAAAAACAGCACAACAAACTGGCTCTTCGGCATCTTGTTAATAGGTTAGTTCCGAAAATGCATAAATATGACATATAATGTGCATAAAACATGTAGGTATCATCAATAAAGTAGCATGGAACATAAGAAATTATCGATACGTTGGAGACGTATCAGCTTAGTTCTGCTCGTCCCGAGCAGGTAAAACGATAACAAAGATAATTTCTGAAGTGACATGCCATCATAATCTTGATCATACTATTTGTAAACATATGTAATGAATGCAGCGATCAAAGCAAAGGTAATGACATGAGTAAACAACTGAATCATATAGCAAAGACTTTTCATGGATAGTACTTCAAGACAAGCATCAATAAGTCTTGCATAAGAGTTAACTCGTAAAGCAATAAATCAAAGTAAAGGTGTTGAAGCAACACATAGGAAGATTAAGTTTCAGCGGTTGCTTTCAACTTGTAACATGTATATCTCATGGATATTGTCAACATAAAGTAATATAACAAGTGCAATATGCAAGTATGTAGGAATCAATGCACAGTTCACACAAGTGTTTGCTTCTTAAGGTGGAAGGAGATAGGTAAACTGACTCAACAATAAAAGTAAAAGAATGGTCCTTCGCAAGAGGAAAGCATCGATTGCTGTATTTGTGCTAGAGCTTTTATTTTGAAAACATGAAACAATTTTGTCAACGGTAGTAATAAAGCATATGAGTTATGAAAATTATATCTTAAAAGTTGCAAGCCTCACGCATAGTATGCTAATAGTGCCCGCACCTCGTCCTACTTAACTTGGACTACCGGATCTTTGCATGCCATGTTTCAACCAAGTGTCACAAGGGGGTACCTCCATGCCGCCTGTACAAAGGTCCAAGGAGAATGCTCGCATTTCGGATTTCTCGCTTTTGATTATTCTCAACTTAGACATCCATACCGGGACAACATGGACAACAGATAATGGACTCCTCTTTAATGCATAAGCATGTAGCAAAGTTATTATTCTCATATGAGATTGAGGATATATGTCCAAAACTGAAACTTCCACCATGGTTCATGGCTTTAGTTAGCGGCCCAATGTTCTTCTCTAACAATTTTGCATGCTCCAACCACTAAAATGATAGACCTTCAGACAAGACGGACATGCATAGCAACTCACATGATATTCAACAATAGTTGATGGCGTTCCCCAGAAACATGGTTATCGCACAACAGCAACTTAATAAAATATAAAGTGCATAAGTACATATTCAATACTACGATAGTTTTTAAGGCTATTTTGTCCCATGAGCTATATATTGCAAAGGTGAATGATGGAATTTTAAAGGTAGCACTCAAGCAATTTACTTTGGAATGGCGGGTAAATACCATGTAGTAGGTAGGTATGGTGGACACAAATGGCATAGTAGTTGGCTCAAGGATTTTGGATGCATGAGAAGTATTCCCTCTCGATACAAGGTTTAGGCTAGCAAGGTTATTTGAAGCAAACTCAAGGATGAACAAGTGCAGCAAAACTCACATAAAAGACATATTGTAAACATTATAAGACTCTACACTGTCTTCCTTGTTGTTCAAAACTCAATACTAGATATTATCTAGACCTTAGAGAAACCAAATATGCAAATCAAATTTTAGCAAGCTCTATGTATTTCTTCATTAATGGGTGCAAAGCATATGATGCAAGAGCTTAAACATGAGCACAACAATTGCCAAGTATCACATTATCCAAGACATTTTTAGAATTACTACATGTAGCATTTTCCAATTCCAACCATATAACAAATTAACGAAGAAGAAACTTCGCCTTGAACATTATGAGTAAAGCCTACGGACACATGTGTCCATATGCAACAGCGGAGCGTGTCTCTCTCCCACAAAGTGAATGCTAGGATCCATCTTATTCAAACAAAAACAAAAACGAAAACAAACCGACGCTCCAAGTAAAGAACACAGATGTGACTGAATAAAAATATAGTTTCAGGGGAGGAACCTGATGATGTTGTCGATGAAGAAGGGGATGCCTTGGGCATCCCCAAGCTTAGACGCTTGAGTCTTCTTAAAATATGCAGGGATGAACCACGGGGGCATCCCCAAGCTTAGAGCTTTCACTCCTCTTGATCTTAGTATATCATTCTCCTCTCTTGACCCTTGAAAACTTCCTTCACACCAAACTTCAAGCAAACTCATTAGAGGGTTAGTGCATCATTAATAATTCACTCATTCAGAGGTGACACAATCATTCTTTTCACTTCTGGACATTGCATAATGCTACTGGACATTAATGGATCAAAGAAATAAATCCAACATAGCAAAAGAGGCAATGCGAAATAAAAGGCAGAATCTGTCAAAAACAGAACAGTCCGTAAAGACGAATTTATAAATGGCACCAGACTTGCTCAAATGGAAAAACTCAAAACTAATGAAAGTTGCGTATATATCTGAGGATCACGCTCGTAAATTGGCAGATTTTTTCGAATTTTCTACAGGGAATTATGCCCAGATTCGTGACAGACAGCAATGCTGTTTCTGCGCAGCGATCCCAAATATAACATCAACTTTGACATAGAAACTTTACTTGGCACAAAAACATGATAAGGAGAGGTTGCTACAGTAGTAAACAACTTCCAAGACTCAACAAAACAAAAATTGCTGTAGTAAAATAAACACATGGGTTATCTCCCAAGAAGTGCTTTCTTTATAGCCATTAAGATGGGCTCAATAATTTTAATGATACTCTCGCAATAAATAAAAGTTGAAGCAAAAGAGAGCATCAAGAAGCAAATTCAAAACACATTTAAACCTAACCCACTTCCTATGAAAAGGAATCTTGTACACAAATAAATTTATGAAGAACAAAGTGACAAGCATAGAGAAGCAACACAAGTGCAATTTCAAGATTCTCAACATAAAGAGTGGAAACTTAATATTATTAAGATGCATATAACCATGTTTCCCTCTCTCATAATAATTTTCAGTAGCATCATGAACAAACTCAACAATATAACTATCACATAAAACATTCTTGTCATGAGCCACATGCATAAAATTATTACTCTCCACATAAGCATAATCAATTTTATTAGTTGTAGTGGGAGCAAATTCAACAAAATAGCTATCACTATTATTCTCATCACCATAATCATCATATATAGGAGGCATATTGGAATCATAATTAATTTTCTCCTCAATAGTAGGTGGACTGAAAATATCATATTCATCATTGCAAGCATCATATATAGGAGGTAAAGTATCATCAAAGTAAATTTTCTCCTCCATGCTTGGGGAACTAAAAATATCACAACCAGCTTCCCCAAGCTTAAATTCTTCCATAGCTTTAGCAATAATGGTGTTCAAAGAGTTCATGCTAATAACATTGCTACAACTATTTTGCAAACAAAGTTCCATGGGTTTTTTAATTTTCTCTTCAAACACATCATGTCCTAATTCAAGATAAAGTTCATAAAGATCTCTAATTTTTTTGTTGTTTTCCATTAAGCTTAACTAGTGAAAATAAAAACAAGTACATGGCTAGACATGATAACAAAATAAATTAAATGCAAGTAACTAATTTTTTTTGTGTTTTTGATATAGGTGCAGCAAACAAAGTAGTAAATAAAATAAAGCAAGACAAAAACAAAGTAAAGAGATTGAGAAGTGGAGACTCCCCTTGCAGCGTGTCTTGATCTCCCCGGCAACGGCGCCAGAAAAAGTGCTTGATGCGCGTAGATGTACACGTCCGTTGGGAACCCCAAGAGGAAGGTATGATGCGCACAGTGGCAAGTTTCCCTCAGTATGAAACCAAGGTTTAATCGAACCAGTAGGAGCCAAGAAGCACGTTGAAGGTTGATGGTCGCGAAATGTGATGCGGCGCAACACCAGGGATTCCGGCGCCAACTAGGAACCTGCACAACACAACCAAAGTACTTTGCCCCAACGCAACAGTGAGGTTGTCAATCTCACCGGCTTGCTGTAACAAAGGATTAAACGTATCGAGTGGAAGATGTTTGCAAAGAAAATAAAACAAGTAGATTGTATGCTATGTAAAGAATAGGACCGGGTCCACAGTTCACTAGAGGTGTCTCTCCCATAAGATAAAAGCATGTTGGGTGAACAAATTACAGTCGGGCAATTGACAAATAGAGAAAGGCATAATAATGCATATACATGACATGGTAAATATAGTGAGATTTAATTGGGCATTACGACAAAGTACATAGACCGCCATCCAACTGCATCTATGCCTAAAAAGTCCACCTTCAGGTTATCATCCGACCCCTCCAGTATTAAGTTGCAAAGCAACAGACAATTGCATTAAGTATTGTGCGTAATGTAATCAATAACTACATCCTTAGACATAGCATCAATGTTTTATCCCTAGTGGCAACAGACATCACAACCTTAGAACTTTCTGTCACTGTCCCAGGTATCAATGAAGGCATGAACCCACTATCGAGCATAATTACTCCCTCTTGGAGTTAAGAGTAAAAACTTGGCCAGAGCCTCTACTAATAACGGAGAGCATGCAAGATCATAAACAACACATGAACAATAGATTGATAATCACCATAATCATAGTACTCTATCCATCGGATCCCGACAAACACAACATATAGAATTACATATAGATGATCTTGATCATGTTAGGCAGCTCACAAGATCTAACAATGAAGCACAACAAGGAGAAGACGACCATCTAGCTACTGCTATGGACCCATGGTCCAGGGGTGAACTACTCACTCATCACTCCGGAGGCGATCATGGCGATGAAGAGTCCTCAGGAGATGAATCCCCTCTCCGGCGGTGCGGACGATCTCCGAATCCCCCGAGATGGGATTCGCGGCGGCGGTCTCTGTAAGGTTTTCCGTATCGTGGCTCTCGGTGGGGTTTCGCGACGGGAGCTTTAAGTAGGCGGAAGGTCAACGGGGGCCACACGAGGGGCCCGGGGCTAGGTCGGCGCGGCCGGGGCTTGGGCGCGCCGCCACCCCTGCCTCCTCGTGGCCCCACCGTTAGGTCTTCGGTCTTCTGGAGGCTTCGTGCAAAAATAGGACCCTGGGCGAAAGTTTCGTCCAATTCCGAGAATATTTCTTTACTAGGATTTCTGAAACCAAAAACAGCAGAAAACAGCAACTGGCTCTTCGGCATCTTGTTAATAGGTTAGTTCCAGAAAATGCATAAATATGACATATAATGTGCATAAAACATGTAGGTATCATCAATAAAGTAGCATGGAACATAAGAAATTATCGATACGTTGGAGACGTATCAGCATCAAGCTTATAATGCGTCGCGATCTAAGCAAAATAAGATGCATAAAGGATTAACATCACATGCAATTCATAATGTGTGATATGATATGGCCTTTCTTCTTGTGCTTTTGATCTCCATCTCCAAAGCACGGACATGATCTCCATCATCACCAGCATGGCGTCAAGGTCAGTGGCGCCGCTTCATGGTTGTCCATCACTTATAGCTACTATAACAACTACTTGAAATAAAGCTATTACATGATGAATAGACACACATGTCTTTAACAAAAATTAAAGACAACCATTAGGCTCCTGCCGGTTGCCATAATACAACAATGAACATCTCATACATCAAATATAATCATCATCACATCATGGCCATATCACATCACCAAACCCCGCAAAAACAAGTTAGACGCCTCTAATTTGGTTTGCATATTTTACGTGGTTTAGGGTTTTCGAGTAAGATCCAATCTACCTACGAACATGAACCACAACGGTGATACTAGTGTTGACAATAGAAAGTGCAAATTGCAATCTTCACTATGGTGGGAGAGACAAACACCCGCAAAGCCACTTATGCAATACAAGTTGCATGTCAAGCGTGGAGCAAGTCTCATGAGACGCGGTCATGTAAAGTTAGCCCGGGCCGCTTCATCCCACCATCCCGCAAGATGCAAAGTACACAAACTAAAGCAACAAAAGCATCACCGCCCACAAAACCATTGTGTTCTACTCGTGCAACAGATCTATGCATAGACATGGCTCTGATACCACTGATGGGGTTCGTTGCATAGAAAACAAAAAATTTCCTACCGCAAGACGAATAAAACCAACAGATCTAATCTATGGATCACCCAAGATCTAATATACAAGATCGAAGGAACGAGATGGAGATGAGACTAACCCTCGAAGCTTCCAAAGCCTACGAGATTAATCTCGTTGTTGGTGTAGACGATCGTCCCCGGTGCTGCAATCCGGCAGCACTTCCGTACTCGGTCGTGTGTACGGTGTCGATGAAGCTCCTTCCTCTCCCGTTCCAGCGGGCAGCAGAGGTGTGGTAGATCTCCTCCAAGTTCCAGCAGCACGACGGCGTGGTGGTGGTAGTGGAGGAAGAAAACTGCAGGGCTTCGCCTAAGCCGGAGCAGCGTATGGTGGAGGGAGAGGCGGCCAGAGGAGGAGGCAATGATGGGGGGTGGTGGCCGGCCACCCCCTCTAGGCCAGGCCAGGGTGGCCCCCCTTCCCATCTAGGGTTAGGGGGCGGCGGCCAAGGGGGGAGAGGGCTTTCCCCTCCCCCAAGTTGATCCCCCCAGGGAAACCCTAGGGGTTTGGCCGGCCTGGGCCTTGGGGGGCATGTGCCCCTGGCCCATTAGGCCAGGGAGCATCCCCTCGGCCCATGCTAGGCCTCCTAGGTCGTGGGCCCCATGGTGGACCCCTCCGGAACCTTCTAGAACCTTCCAGTCAACCACCGGAAAATCCCGAACATTTCCGAAACCCAGAAATCAACTTCCCTTATATGAATCTTATTCTCCGGACTATTCCGGACCTCCTCGTGACATCCTGGATCACATCCGAGACTCCGAACAAACTTCGTCTCCATACCATATTCAAATCTACTTATGCGACATCGAATCTTAAGCGCGTCACCCTACGGTTCGCGAACTATGAAGACATGGTCGAAACTCCTCTCCGAGCAATAACCAATAGCGGGCTCTGGAGATCCATAATGGCTCCCATATTCAACGATGACTTAGTGATCGATTGAACCATTTACATACGATGCCAATTCCCTTTGTCTCGCGATATTTTACTTGTCCGAGGTTTGATCATCGGTATCTCCATACCTTGTTCAACCTCGTTACCGACAAGTACTCTTTACTCGTACCGTGGTATGTGATCTCTTATGAACCATTCATATGCTTGCAAGCTAATCATATGACATTTCACCGAGAGGGCCCAGAGTATATCTATCCGTCATCAGGATGGACAAATCCCACTATTGATCCATATGTCTCAACTCACACTTTCCAAATACTTAATCCCATCTTTATAACCACCCATTTACGCAATGGCGTTTGATGTAATCAAAGTACCCTTCCGGTGTAAGTGATTTACATGATCTCATGGTCGAAGGACTAAGGCAACTATGTATCGAAAGCTTATAGCAAATTGAACTTAATGACTTGATCTTATGCTACACTCATTTGGGTGTGTGTCCATTATATCATTCAACTAATGACATAACCTTGTTCTTAATAACATCCAATGTTCATGATCACGAAACCATGATCATCTATTAATCAACAAGCTAGTTATACAAGAGGCTTACTAGGGACTCCTTGTTGTTTACATAACACACATGTATCAATGTTTCGGTTAATACAATTATAGCATGGTATATAAACATTTATCATAAACACAAAGATATTATAATAACCACTTTATTATTGCCTCTTGGGCATATCTCCAACACTGTAGCCCTAAGGAAATACTAACGTCAAACCATTATATCTTCTCGAACTAAACAAAAAAAATCCTAGTACATAACATAATTCCCAAAACAAAATTCTTATTGTGCCAGTTGTATTTCCTTACCAACATAGTGAGGTAGCAAAAGAAAAGGCATAATCATAATAGATCACGAATTTGTTGTCACTATTCAATCACTAAAACCATGTTACTCCATCTAATACACACACATCACCCCACACACGCTCTTGCATATAAGTTGGATCAGAATAAATACTTAAGAACGGGGTACATAATATGCATCTATCAATATATCTTGTATGGGATGAACGCTGGTGTTCACATGGGTACGTGAGCACGCGCTTCCTACCCAACACGTGTCTAACGCCATTTGTTACACCGTTAGGTTGTGAATCGAGGTGGGAACGGGTGTGTGGTCCTAAAATAAAGTTGCTACTCTTCCTACGAGATGCAGTGCTTTCCCAGGCGTCCTCTTCTTTCCCAGGCGGATCCCCTTTCTCCCCCAAGTCCTTTCCCACGCCGCCACCTCCTTCCCACCGGCCGCCTGCCCCCGCGCCTCCGCAAAACCTCAGAGTAGCGGATGCGGGTCCGGCGTCTAGAACTCCGCCCGGTGCTTGCACTCGCCGCGGCGCGACCGGAGCAGCGAGGCCCTCGTCCAGATGGAGCTGCACCACTCGTCGGCGGCCACGGTGACGGCAGGGCGGCCCAAGCAGCAGCAGACCCCCTCCCCTACCTCGAGCTCCTCCGCAGCTGCTCCGTAATTCCGACCATGGTGGCCTCCCCTACCTAGAGATCCTCAGCGCCGCCCTCGGATGAGACGGTGGGCTGGTGGGAACGGTACTCATCCTCAACGTCGAGCGCGGAGCCGGGGCGAGCCGAGGACGGAGGCGTTGGAACCAGACTTGTTCTTGGCAGTCTAGGCGAGGCCAGAGGCAGTGGCCTCGTTCTAGGTGTGTGTATATTGGCCTGTATCAGCTCGTGGTGTCTTTTCTTGTTTGTGATGCTTTGTCTTGAAGAAGAAACTCGATTTGGTCTTCAATGATTATGTGCAATACCAATTAGAGCTTACTTGTTGATTTTTGTTGGAGTATTTGGTGTTTAATTAATTAGCGATGTAGATTTATTTTTGTCTCGGTTTGTAAATTGGAGTTATACTAATTAGCTCTTAAATTAGAGAAATAAAACAATTGCTCCCCCAGGACTGCAACGATAACACGGTAGCAAAGTATCTGACTTTCTTTATTCTCTCCATTAAATGGGTCCCATCCATGCATGCCCTCGCTTTGGAACCGTGTAGTCGCTGTGTAGTCACCGTGAGACAGCAGAAGAATCCAACGGTGGTGAAGAAGATCCGACGATGATAGAGGCATGCACACGTACCCCCCTGAACACCAAATCCACTCTTGTATCTTGCACATAATGTGATCAGATCTCATAGCACAATATCATAGAATAAGGATCCACCACATAGGTATTACAAATATGGCCATAATCATGTAGGGAAAATCATATGGCACTAAGAACTATGAAGAACGTGAGGGCATGTACAATGGAGGTGATGTCAGCCTTCGCTTACGTTTGCCACGTCGTTTTTTTTGCTTAGTTGGTGGAGAGAGAATGAAGGAAGAGAAGATTGTCTTCCCTTTGGATGATCTCTCTTATGCAATAAGAGAAGACTATTTTTTCCATTGTACGACTTGTCTTCCCTTAGACACATAGTTTTCTACGGCTACTAAAAATAATTAATTATCATTTATTGCAAGGGATAACAATAAGAGATAATGCATTGTACCCATTATATTTATCATCCTCTGTAGATGACATGGACTACTAAGAGAAGGCGTGCCTTCCCTGCCATTGTACATGAACTGAGAGAAATAGATAAGCTACTGCCACAAACCCGTAGTCCATAGGTGGACTACTCCCCCCTTGATCATGGTGATGATGAAGACGTTGGAGAAGGTGAAGATCCCTCTAGAGGTGATCCCAGTGGAGTTTCCCCCTTCAATCTTCGCTGCAGCAGCCTCTGTTTTCGTGTTTCTATATTCTACGGAGCTCTCCTCCCGAGAACTCTTCAGGGCCATATATATATAGTGATTTTTAGGTCAAAATACGTCGGTGGACAAAAAAGATCAAGTGAATTGGACGATCGATGACCCAAAAACCTCGGGTGGCGCGCCCTACATGTTTGGGCGTGCCACCTGGTGTCTTTTGGGCCTCAGGCCCATCCAGGTGTGCTTCCAGATTCCAGGGTGCTTCTCCTGATGAAAAAATAACGCTCCAAAAATGTCAGGTCAATTTAACTCCGTATAGGTCTCTAAAAGTAAAAAATACACAAAACAGGAAATTTTTGTTCTCCATAGTTATAAACCAAATAAAGGGGATCATTGGTAAATCCCAATAAATCAATGTAAACATTGTATTATCATCATATATGTTGCAAAAATGTGGAAATTCAATATGATAAAGGACAAAATTTATGTATGCATCAACATTCCCAAGCTTAACCTGTGCTCGTCTCGAGCATAAAGGTGATAAAACTAACATGAACTTTAAATTTTATTATATATAGCTTCTAAATAATCATGCAAAGTATCACAAGGTTCAGTCAATAAAAAAGGACAATAAGTATCATGGAGCATACTGATTCCTTTGGCGGTGATGGGTTCCGGTACTTGTCTTTTCCAGAGTACATCACATCCTCCCCTTTGGCTTTATCCTTAGGAGTATCCGGATATATGGGGATCAGATTTGGATGCTCTTTGGTCTTTTTCCGGCGCTCTGTTTATCCGATGCGTGATTGATCGTCACAGTGCTCTCTTGGCTTTCCGGCATGGCGGTTCTGCGCTGTGGGCACACATAATCCGGGTTGGATTCCAACCTGCGCGAAATATCCGCCTTACTCTATTGCTTCATAGTCGTGGCAATGATTGTTCTCAGATGCTCAATGTCAATTTGGTCATTTTCATTAGCCAGGAGCTCCGCCATTTTTTTCTTCATGTTGTCCTTAGGCGTTGACAGAGACTTGTGGCGAGCTGCATTGTCAAAGTTGATGTTGCGGGGGCGGATAGTATCTCTCCGCATCTGCCTCGCTTCCTCATGGGTTTCTTTAACTGTGTTTTTCCACTCCTCTGCGAGCTCTCTGGCTTTCATGTATTCTTCCTCCGCCAATCGCCCGTTCTCTACGGCTTGCTCGTACAACTTGTCGGTTTCCATCTTGTCCTGTAGGACTGATGTTGTGACCTTGACTATGTTTTGAGCTTCCGCCAGGAGTTCTTTATGTCGAGCTTCGAAAGCTTTCGGATCCGCGGCCACCTCAAGGGTGATTGGAGTTGTCAACATCTCTTTTTTATTGGACGTGTGATTGATGCGCGTAGATGTACACGTCCGTTGGGAACCCCAAGAGGAAGGTATGATGCGCACAGTGGCAAGTTTTCCCTCAGAAAGAAACCAAGGTTTAATCGAACCAGTAGGAGCCAAGAAGCACGTTGAAGGTTGATGGTCGCGAAATGTGATGCGGCGCAACACTGGGATTCCGGCGCCAACGCTGAACAACACAACCCAAGTACTTTGTCCCAACGAAACAGTGAGGTTGTCAATCTCACCGGCTTGCTGTAACAAAGGATTAAACGTATCGAGTGGAAGATGTTTGCAAAGAAAACAGTAAACACAAGTGCAGTAGATTGTATGCTATGTAAAGAATAGGACCGGGGTCCACAGTTCACTAGAGGTGTCTCTCCCATAAGATAAAAGCATGTTGGGTGAACAAATTACAGTCGGGCAATTGACAAATAGAGAAAGGCATAACAATGCATATACATGATATGATAAATATAGTGAGATTTAATTGGGCATTACGACAAAGTACATAGACCGCCATCCAACTGCATCTATGCCTAAAAAGTCCACCTTCAGGTTATCATCCGAACCCTCCAGTATTAAGTTGCAAAGCAACAGACAATTGCATTAAGTATGGTGCGTAATGTAATCAACAACTACATCCTTAGACATAGCATCAATGTTTTATCCCTAGTGGCAACAGCACATCCACAACCTTAGAACTTTCTGTCACTCCCAGATTCAATGGAGGCATGAACCCACTATCGAGCATAAATACTCCCTCTTGGAGTTAAGAGTAAAAACTTGGCCAGAGCCTCTACTAGTAACGGAGAGCATGCAAGATCATAAACAACACATAAACAATAGATTGATAATCACCATAATCATAGTACTCTCTATCCATCGGATCCCGACAAACACAACATATAGTATTACAGATAGATGATCTTGATCATGTTAGGCAGCTCACAAGATCCAACAATGAAGCACAACAAGGAGAAGACGACCATCTAGCTACTGCTATGGACCCATGGTCCAGGGGTGAACTACTCACTCATCACTCCGGAGGCGACCATGGCGGTGTAGAGTCCTCCGGAGATGAATCCCCTCTCCGGCAGGGTGCGGAGGCGATCTCAGTCCCCGAGATGGGATTGCGGCGGCGGCGTCTCGAAGGGTTTCCGTATCGTGGCTCTCGGTACTGGGGCGCGACGGAGACTTTAAGTAGGCGGAGGGTCAACGCGAGGGGCCACACGAGGGGCCCAGGGGTAGGTCGGCGCGGCCAGGGCCGGGCGCCGGCCTCCTCTGGCCGCCTCGTGGCCCCCCGTTATCTCTTCGGTCTTCGGAAGCTTCGTGCAAAAATAGGACCCTGGGCGAAAGTTTCGTCCAATTCCGAGAATATTTCTTTACTAGGATTTCTGAAACCAAAAACAGCAGAAAACAAGTGGCTCTTCGGCATCTTGTTAATAGGTTAGTTCCAGAAAATGCATAAATATGACATATAATGTGCATAAAACATGTAGGTATCATCAATAAAGTAGCATGGAACATAAGAAATTATCCATACGTTGGAGACGTATCAGCATCCCCAAGCTTAGTTCTGCTCGTCCCGAGCAGGTAAAACGATAACAAAGATAATTTCTGAAGTGACATGCCATCATAATCTTGATCATACTATTTGTAAACATATGTAATGAATGCAGCGATCAAAACAAAGGTAATGACATGAGTAAACAACTGAATCATAAAGCAAAGACTTTTCATGAATAGTACTTCAAGACAAGCATCAATAAGTCTTGCATAAGAGTTAACTCATAAAGCAATAAATCAAAGTAAAGGTGTTGAAGCAACACAAAGGAAGATTAAGTTTCAACGGTTGCTTTCAACTTATAACATGTATATCTCATGGATATTGTCAACATAAAGTAATATAACAAGTGCAATATGCAAGTATGTAGGAATCAATGCACAGTTCACACAAGTGTTTGCTTCTTAAGGTGGAAGGAGATAGGTAAACTGACTCAACAATAAAAGTAAAAGAATGGTCCTTCAAAAGGAAAGCATCGATTGCTGTATTTGTGCTAGAGCTTTTATTTTGAAAACATGAAACAATTTTGTCAACGGTAGTAATAAAGCATATGAGTTATGTAAATTATATCTTACAAGTTGCAAGCCTCATGCATAGTATACTAATAGTGCCCGCACCTCGTCCTACTTAGCTTGGACTACCGGATCTTTGCATGCCATGTTTCAACCAAGTGTCACAAAGGGGTACCTCCATGCCGCCTGTACAAAGGTCTAAGGAGAAAGCTCGCATTTTGGATTTCTCGCTTTTGATTATTCTCAACTTAGACATCCATACCGGGACAACATGGACAACAGATAATGGACTCCTCTTAAATGCATAAGCATGTAGCAACAATTATTATTCTCATATGAGATTGAGGATATATGTCCAAAACTGAAACTTCAACCATGATTCATGGCTTTAGTTAGCGGCCCAATGTTCTTCTCTAACAATTTTGCACGCTCCAACCACTAAAATGATAGATCCTTCAGACAAGACGGACATGCATAGCAACTCACATGATATTCAACAATAGTTGATGGCGTTCCCCAGAAACATGGTTATCGCACAACAAGCAACTTAATAAAATATAAAGTGCATAAGTACATATTCAATACTACGATAGTTTTTAAGGCTATTTTGTCCCATGAGCTATATATTGCAAAGGTGAATAATGGAATTTTAAAGGTAGCACTCAAGCAATTTACTTTGGAATGGCGGAGAAATACCATGTAGTAGGTAGGTATGGTGGACACAAATGGCATAGTAGTTGGCTCAAGGATTTTGGATGCATGAGAAGTATTCCCTCTCGATACAAGGTTTAGGCTAGCAAGGTTATTTGAAGCAAACTCAAGGATGAACAAGTGCAGCAAAACTCACATAAAAGACATATTGTAAACATTATAAGACTCTACACCGTCTTCCTTGTTGTTCAAAACTCAATACTAGATATTATCTAGACCTTAGAGAAACCAAATATGCAAATCAAATTTTAGCAAGCTCTATGTATTTCTTCATTAATGGGTGCAAAGCATATGATGCAAGAGCTTAAACATGAGCACAACAATTGCCAAGTATCACATTATCCAAGACATTTTTTAGAATTACTACATGTAGCATTTTCCAATTGTAACATCTCAAGTTTTCAACAATAAATAAATAAAGAAAGAGGAATTTCAAATACTCAATTTTGACAACAAACAAAAACTTTATTTACTCATATAGTGCCATATCTAGTATCATGCATAGTATGTGTTTTTGGTGTGCATTTGCCATGATGAGTGTATTAGTGTGTATCAATGGCACTTAAACCCTAACCCATGATCATCTCACCTCAAGTAGAGAGAAATTTAAGAAATGTCAAATAACCAAAAAGCCTCACATACACCTTAGACCCATTTTTGCAAATCTTCAAACAAGGACACCAAGGCTTGATTCAATGCTTGTAAAACACTTATATAACATAAACAAACATAAATGCATAGAAGAAACCAGATTCAAATCAAAGAAAAACTCAAATGGTACATACATATGATAATGGTCAATTTGGCCATTTATAAAATGTTGCCCTCTTTACACCCCTGGTTTGGCAAATTCTTAAACTAAACCCCTCTAACTCTTTTCACCTCATCCAAGAGCATGTCAAGAGGAGCAACTTTGTGGTTGACCACCAAGGTTGACTCTGCCTAGTTTGACTTGGGTAAATAAAACAAAATGCTATATGAGAGTAAAGTGAAGATGAGCACTTTTTGGAATCCTTGCAAACCATCACTAAAATGACCACCACCACCATCATTAGATCACATATATTATGTCTTTGAGCTCCACCAAAAAGATTTCAAAAATTCAAACATTTTTCTCTTGCGGCCATTCTGTCGAACACATGGCAGGCACAAAACAGAATTGATCAAATTTGAGTTTTGTCCAACAGATTATAGCATGAACCTTGAGTGAATCTTGTTGATCATTGCACCTGGAGTACTTCTCCATCATTCCAAGTACTGGCTCAAGCAAGTGGAGGCATGGAACAGCCCAAGCTCACCAATGGCAAGCTCATGCCGGCCATCATGCCATCTCTCTCTCTGGCCCGATTCTCTTCCCCTCATCATGTCCTGGAGCAAGCCTAGTACACGACGATCGTCACCCAGCATGGCCCGAGCTCGCCAAGGCTCAGCATTGGCTGAACCAGCCGCGCCCATGCGCGCCCAGTACCATGCCGTGGCATGCCAGGCACGCGGTGAGCGCGCACTGGCCGCGCCAGAGCATGGCGTCGCCCCATCGCCGTAGTCCTCGCCTGCTGCCCA
The DNA here is from genome assembly GCA_030979885.1 of Lolium multiflorum. Classification (NCBI taxonomy): domain Eukaryota; kingdom Viridiplantae; phylum Streptophyta; class Magnoliopsida; order Poales; family Poaceae; genus Lolium; species Lolium multiflorum. The sequence continues at coordinate 51,414,727 of CM061752.1, read as the reverse complement.
TTCGTTGCACCGAGAATCACCACCAGTACCCCTACGCACTAGACGCACTCGAGCCTCGCCGGAGGACCTGTCGCCGTCGCCACCGTCGACGCCATGCCGCGGGTACTGCCGCACGATCATCAAGCGCCCGAGCTGTCCTGTCGCTCCCAGGACGCTTCCACTGTACCCAGAGACTCGCCATGCCGTCGCCAATCGAGTGCCGTCCTCGCCTTGCCCTTTGGAGCGCCGGAGAGGCCACGCCGTCGACGACCACTCACAGCACCCACGGCACCATCTCCCCTCTATAAATAGAGACCTCCCGCGGCCTTCTCCTTCACACCAACACGATCGCCTCACCTCACTGCTTCTCCTCGAACAAACCATACACTCAATCGTCGCCGGAGTCGCCGGAATTTGAAGCTTGAAGCCGCCGGAGCCCGCAGATCGCCGTCGTCGATTTACGCCGCCCCGAGCCTCGCCACTGCTACCAGGAGCTTCCTCACCGTCGACAACACCGCCGCGCACCCTCTAGAACCTCGCGGGAACCCCGGTACGCCCTCCGACCCCCTAGGCTCGCCGCCAGAACCACGGCCTCTCGCCGGAGAAGACGACGATCGTGCACCGCACGATCGCGTTCTGATCCAACGCACCATTTTAATCCATACCGTTTCGGGATTTATAAGAGACTGACGGGTGGAGCCCACCATGTCAGGCGGCCCGCGCGTGGGCGACACGCTGCTGGGCCGGCCCACTTCTTTTTCCCCGTGTAGCCCACCTAGCCTTCCCGCCAAGCCCACTAGATTCAAATTCTATTTTCTGTTTAATTCGAATTTGCTTACAGATACTTTTTCAAATTTAAATACAACAAAATCCACTACACCAAATTTAGTAAATTTTATATATTCAGAAAGCCCAAGAAATTATCTAAACAATGCCACTGGCCTCACTTCTAAATTATTTGTAGAATTTAAATGATAAAAATAACAAGGCAGAGCCTTTTCCAACTTCAAATAAATATTAAAAATTATCTATAAATGATTTTAAGTTAATTCCAACTCACATAAATCACATTTGATACCCTTTAATTGTTTATGCAAAAATATAGTGTAGTTGTTTTACATGATCATGGACTAGAATTAAATAATGGCTATGTAGCCATTTCTAGTTCATTTAAACTACTTTAAATTAATTATAAAATGGTATGAGAGCTACTCTCTCATTTAAATTGTGATCTCAAGTAATTCAAATAGAGGTACTGACTTTGGTCTAATAAACCTCATACTTGGTTATTTAGAGATATTAAATTATGAGCATGCTAATATTAAAATGCATGAGGTGTAGCACCTCATTTAAATTGCCACTCTCAAATAATAGATATGAAGTGTTGACCTTGGTCAACTAACACTCATACCTTATTATTATTTGCAGAGATTAAATCTTAATAAAATTCAATGAGAGGGAAATGTCTCCTCCAAGGCATTAAAGAGGAATTTTAATAAATAATTATAATAAGAGGAAATGATTTTTCTTTAAAATAAGGAATTAAATCACCATCCTAAGTGAGTGTGATGTTAGCATATACTTGTGTGCATTTGGAGTGTGCTTAGCTTAGCCCTTCATGGTGTGTAGTGATCGATATACCTTGTATTCGTACATATAGACGCTAGTCTCGAGGAATACACGGAGGAGGAAGGCTACAACCAGGAGGAGGAGGAGAACTTTGACTCCTACCCCAACCAAGGCAAGCTAATACTCTTGCAAGCCACCTTAATGCAAAGCTCTTCATGAGCAAGGCACTATTACTTTATGCTTAAGATCCTATCCCATGTTTTTACCTTGTTTTATTTCAAGTATTAAACTTCAAAGCATTTTTGATTCATGATGCACTTGGTTTAGAATAGAACAAGAGTGTCAAGGTTATCATAAACAAAGCAAGCTAGATAGAACCCCCTCATGACTAGATGCTATTGCAAAATAAATAAAATTGACTACTCTAGATGGGAACATTGGATGATGATGGTGAAATTATGAAAGGAAGAGTAAAGGTGAATATGACCAAGAGAAGATGGTGATTTTTGATTAAAAACTGATGATGGTTGGATGCGATACCTTTCCAATATACAAGTACCCCCACAATACCTGATTATGGGTAGGGTCTAACTAGAAGTTTATATGTCTTAGTATGGGTTCCCTCTAAACAAGCGTCATAGGGGTTATGCCGAGGCTGCCTCCGAGAAATGTGAAATGACGTGAATGAGGTGAACTGTCCGCCCAAGCCCTGTGCAGTTCCCGGGTTAACAGTTGGTTTTCACCGGGAGGCCAAGCTCATGGGGAGAGGTGCCTATACTAGGGGGTGTAAATGAAAGGTTAGGGTTGATGATCCGCGTACTGAGTTACGATTATTCAGAGTTGCCTCTGACGGATGTAATCAAATGTTGTGGCACAAGTGTGCAACCTCTGCAGAGTGTTAAACCTATTCGAATAGCCGTGTCCACGGTTACGGACGATTGGAAAGGCCATACTGTTCCGTTGTCAGAACTTGTCTTACAAAGGAATGATGATTCTTGAACGGTGACTTGACTTGTTGAAATACACCACCGAGGTGGTGGGAATGACACTAATGTTCCCACTTGAGTTAGTCTAGAGATTCAAGCATCTTTACTAAATACTTACAAAATAAACTTGGCTTTATGCAAATAAACCTAGAGCTTAGCAACCATTAATATTGATAATTACTTACATTAGTGTTAGTTTGCGAGTACTTAAGTACTCATGGCTGTGTCCCTGGCTATTCCAATGCCAGACTATGAAGAGGAGCAACAGTACGAGGATGACGGTCAACAAGACGTCTACCAGAACTAGGATGCTTCTAACGTCAAGCGTTGGCCTGTGGATAGATAGTTCCACCTACTACGACGCTTCCGCTAGTTATATATGTTCGTTGATCGTTTAGATCAACTATTTGTGTAATCTTGAATAATGTAATATATGGTGTAAGACTTTATGTGTTGTAATAAATGATGACTCTATGATATTCAACTGTTATGTCTCGCAACAACAATATTCCTGGGATTGCGATGTATGACATAATAGGCATCTGGACTTAAAAATCCGGGTGTTGACAAGTTGGTATCAGAGCCATTGTTTGACCTTAGAAGCCCCTAGTTTAGAATGGACGTTTGGAACACATAGATTCAAAAGCTAATAAAAGAAATAGTTATGAAAACTTATTCATACTCTTACCTTTGAGGTCCTTTGCAAAATAACAAGTTCATGTCTTCTTACAATTAAAAGTTTGAACACTTGCACCTCTCTAACTTACTCATCCATGTCTCTACAGATGGAGCACTTCGCTCAGACCGAGTCTTACCGCCTAGGCAACGCTGGAGGCCTCATCTTTGAGGAGGACCTGACTGAGCTTTCCCTGTTCCTCGGACGCCCCTTCCCGGAGTTTTTCGGGGGACGGGTCACCAACCAGCTCGGAGGACAGATGCAGTGGATCGTCTGCGCCGACCTCCGCGGAACGTCTGAGTCACCCCCGACCAGCAGGATCCAGTTCTCCGTCCTGGAGAACAGCTGGCTGGACGGCCTTGCTCGGGCCATGAAGGAAGCACTAGCCCGTCTGTGCGGGCTGGAGCTGCCCCGAATCCGGGGAACCCGCTACTTCCACATGGCAAGGCACGACTCCATGGGGGCACCGATGGACCTCTCGCCCCACCCCGAGCTGAAGTCCCACGTGGACCACACCGACTACATGCTCTGCGAGACCTACGTCCAGCTCGACAACGCTCGCTCCCTCGCCAACTTCGCCTACGACCAGATGGCTCAGAAGGACGAGATCACCAAGATCATCGCCGCAGAGCGCAAGACCCTTCGCCGTGAGAACGCGAAGAAGGACTACAAGATCTCCCGCCTCCGCGACCAGATCGCCAACCTCAAGGAGACCATCAAGACTCAGGAGGACCAGCTCAAGGCCCTCGAGAGCGAAGGAGAGGGGGAAGACATCCAAGGGGATGGCTACTCCTATGTGAGCAACGACAATGATTATGAAGAGGATGATGATGACCTGGCCTACTACCCTTACGAGGATGGCCATGAGCACCTGACAGCCGGGATGGATGACACCGTCCCGATCCGTGTGGATGAAGCTTAGTTTCACTTGTGCACCTTGCGTAGGTGTAAGTTGTATCGGTCCCACTGTATCGTAGTTTGTTGAAAGGGTTCTTCAAACCCTCCTATGTGTAAGCTTGTAATGTTTGCATCATGAATAAAATAAAAGTGTGTTTAAGTTTCAATTTATCCAAGAACTCAAGTTTTTAACTTAAGCCCAAAATAAACCATAGAAATTTCCCTCTCGTCTCATAATCTATCTACATATTCAGATGGCTCATCGCAACTCGGAAGCTATGATGCAACTACTGCAGACCCTGATGGCAGACAGGGAGACTGACCGAGCTGAGCGTCAAGCCAGCCTAGCAGCACTGCAACAACTAGCCAACAACCAGCAGGGCCAGGGACACCATGACCATCCAGGGTCCAAACTCAAGAACTTCCAGAACACCAACCCACCGGTGTTTAGCAAGACGGAGGAACCTCTTGATGCAGACGATTGGCTCCAGACAATGGAGAACAATCTGGAAGTGGCCGGAGTAGAGGCCAACGACAAGGTTCTGTTCGCCACACACTATCTGGCAGGACCTGCACGTGCCTGGTGGACGAGTGCCCGCGCATTGAACGCAGGGCAAATGATGTCTTGGGCTGACTTCAAGCTCAAGTTCAGCAAGTACCATGTGCCCCAGGGCCTGATCAAGAAGATGCGGGATGAGTTCCGCGAACTCAAGCAGGGACGGATGACTGTGGTAGAGTACCGTGACAAGTTCCTCACCTTGTCAAGGTACGCCCCTGATGAGACGGACACCACCGACAAGAGGAAGGAGAGGTTCCTGAACGGACTACATGATGAAATGCAGACTGTGCTGGTCAACATTCCATTTGCTGACCTTGAAGCCCTTGTCGACTCCGCCATCCAGATGGAGGGCAAGCTGAACCAGGCCAACGAGAACCGCAAGCGCAGGATGATGCAACAGAGTGGGCCCAGCAATACCTCAAGGTATCGCCCCAGCTCAAGCGGAGGGTTCCCTCCCAGAAACAACAAGCCACCAACCCCGATGTCACGCCCCGGTTTTCAGCACCGGAGCGGAGGAAACTCCAGGCCAGGAGGCCACCACAACAACAACCACGGCAACAACAACTACGTCCACCACAACACCAACTTCAACCGCGCTCCGATGAGAGCCCCCGCCAACAACAACAACAACACCGCACCAAGGACCGGGAGCAACGCTATTCCGGTTACTCCCAAGGACAAGACCACCATCACTTGCTATGAGTGTGGTGTAGTGGGACACTTTTCCAATGAGTGCCCCAAGAGGCTCGCCAAGATCGCCGCCAACACCGCTGCACCTGCCCAGCAGCAACGCCGTGTCTCCACCGGCAAAAAGTTCACCCCCAACAATCCCAACAACCGTGGAGGCCGCCTCTTTCACATGAGTGCGGAAGAAGCTCAGGAAGCGCCAGATGTTGTGCTGGGTATGTTCTCTGTTAACTCCATACCAGCAAGGGTGTTGTTTGATTCCGGAGCATCGCATTCTTTTGTCACCGAAGATTTTGCATGCACTAGTAAGATTCAACCCACCAGTTTGAAGCATGTCATGATAGTTCAAATACCTGGATCAACAACAAAGGCTAGAAAAATTTGCAAAGATGTGCCCATTATCATACATGACATAGAATTTCATGCAAATTTGATTGTTCTGGGAACAAAGGGTTTGGAAGTAGTACTGGGTATGGATTGGATGTCCAAACATCAAGGACTGATAGATTGTGCCAAGAAGGCCATCACCATGACTAGTAGCACCGGAGTACTAGTGGAGCACATATCGGAAAGGCTACCTAGAAACTTCACTTGTAACCAGAGTCAAGCCCAACCCACCTTGGATCAGATTAGGGTCGTCTGTAGATACCCTGATGTGTTTCCTGAAGGTTTACCCGGTATGCCCCCAGATCGGGATATCGAGTTTATCATTGAGTTAATCCCCGGAACAGGACCTATAGCCCAGAGAGCTTACAGCATGAACCCAGCAGAGTTAGTGGAACTGAAGAAGCAACTGGACGAACTCTTGGCCAAAGGTCTGATCCGACCAAGTGCGTCACCTTGGAGGTCCCCAGTCTTGTTTGTGGACAAAAAGGATGGGACGATTCGTTTATGTACGGATTACCGCAAGCTCAATGATGTCACTATCAAGAACAAGTATCCCTTGCCCAAAATAGAAGACCTGTTTGACCAGTTGACCGGTGCCACCGTGTTCTCGAAGATTGATCTTAGGACAGGGTACCATCAGCTGAAGATCCGTGCATCGGACATCCCCAAAACTGCCTTCACCACCAGATATGGATTGTATGAGTACAATGTCATGTCATTTGGATTGACCAATGCCCCGGCATACTTCATGAACCTCATGAACAAGATCTTCATGAACTTTTTGGACAAGTTTGTCGTTGTTTTCATCGACGACATCCTAATCTACTCCAAGACCGAAGAGGAACATGAGCAACACCTGGAGATAATCCTAGAAACCCTTAGACAGCACAAGTTGTACGCAAAGTTCAGCAAGTGCGAGTTCTGGCTAAAGGAAGTCGGATTCCTGGGACACATTTTGTCTGCAGGAGGAATTGCCGTGGACCCCGCAAAAATCAAGACCGTTGCAGAATGGAAAGCCCCAACCACTCAGACCGAAGTCCGTGCTTTTCTTGGATTGGCGGGCTACTACCGCCGATTCGTTGAAGGATTCTCGAGCATAGCAAGACCCATGACCCAACTGCTGAAGAAGGACAAGAAGTTTGACTGGACGGACAAATGTGAAGAGAGCTTCCAGAAGCTCAAGGCAAGACTGACAACAGCCCCAATACTCATCATGCCAGACATCACCAAGCCTTTTGACGTTTACTGTGACGCCTCCAAGATTGGTCTTGGATGTGTGTTGATGCAAGGAGGGAAGGTGATATCGTATCTGTCAAGGCAACTGAAGCAGCATGAGCAGAATTACCCAACTCACGACTTAGAACTCGCAGCAGTTGTGTTAGCATTGAAGGTTTGGCGTCATTACCTCATGGGTAATCGATGCGAGATTTACTCGGATCACAAGAGTTTGAAGTATATCTTCACTCAGAAGGAACTAAACATGAGGCAAAGAAGATGGATCGAGTTGATCAAGGATTACGACCTAGAGATTCATTACCACCCCGGAAAGGCCAATGTGGTAGCCGATGCTTTGAGCCGACAACCTTGTCAGCTCAACTCCATGATCGCGGAAGAGCAACCTAGCCTGTACCAGGAGTTTGAGCAATTTAGACTGGAGCTAGTTAGCGAAGGTTATCTCGCCAGCATAGAGTTACAACCTACCTTGGTTAGTCAAATCAAGGAAGCACAGAAAGGAAATGCTAGCATCGACGGAATCAAGAACCAGATAGCTGCAGGAAAGGCACCTGGATTCACCGTAGATGAAGAAGGAGTACTTTGGTACAACGGACGCTTGTGCGTGCCGTCAGATTCTGAGCTAAAGCAAGTCATTCTGAAGGAAGCCCATGACACCCTTTATTCCATTCATCCCGGTGGTACCAAGATGTACCAGGACTTGAAGGAACAGTTCTGGTGGCATGGAATGAAGCGAGAAATCGGGAGCTACATCGCCAAGTGTGACATTTGTCAAAGAGTCAAGGCCGAGCATCAACGACCCGCAGGACTATTACAGCCCCTGCAGATTCCCGAATGGAAGTGGGATTCGGTAGGAATGGACTTCATCACCGGACTGCCCAAGTCTAGGAAAGGAAATGATTCTATCTGGGTAGTGGTCGACAGGTTGACCAAAGTCGCCCATTTCATCCCCGTCAAGACCACCTACCAAGGACCCAAGCTGGCAGAATTGTACATCTCCCGAATAGTCACCCTACATGGAACCCCGAAGTCAATAGTGTCAGATAGAGGATCGCAATTCACCTCGAGATTCTGGCAGGTGCATGAAGGGCTAGGCACCCGCCTGAATTTTAGCACAGCATACCACCCGCAGACGGATGGACAGACTGAATGAGTCAATCAAATCCTTGAAGATATGCTGAGAGCATGTGTACTAGAGTATGGATCCAAGTGGGAAGATTGTCCGCGAGTTCTCGTACAACAACAGCTACCAGGCCAGCTGCAGATGGCCCCCTTTGAAGCATTGTACGGAAGAAAGTGCCGTACCCCTCTGAATTGGTCAAGTCGGAGAGAGCCAAGTGTTTGGACCAGACGTCCGAGAAGCCGAAGAGAAGGTACACAAGATCCGGGAGTACCAAGACAGCCAGTCCAGCAGAAGAGTTACCGACAAAGACGCCGGAAATGACCTTCGAGATCGGAGACTTTGTGTATCTCAAAGTATCCCCTCTTAAAGGAATGCAGAGATTCCAGCTTAGAGGAAAGCTTGCACCCCGCTATGTTGGACCCTTCAAGGTTCTTAGTCGCCGGGGAGAGGTATCGTACCAACTGGAATTACCGGAAGAAATGGCAGCGGTACACAATGTGTTTCACATCTCACTGCTTCGCAAGTGCTTAGAGGTACCAGAAAAGACCGAGGTCTTCAAGAACATTGATCACAGATCGTGGACATCAACTCAGATCTGACCTACAGAGAAGTACCAATTCGCATCCTGGAGGAAGCTTTCAGAACTACTCGCACCCGGAGTATCAAATTTCTGAAGGTCCAGGAGTAATCACACCGAAGAAGAAGCTACCTGGGAGAGGGAAGACTTCATGAAGACTGAGTACCCCAATCTCTTTAGTACCTAGTTTTCTTTGAGATCTCGGGACGAGATCTTTTGTAAGGGGGAAGGGTTTGTAACATCTCAAGTTTTCAACAATAAATAAATAAAGAAAGAGGAATTTCAAATACTCAATTTTGACAACAAACAAAAACTTTATTTATTCATATAGTGCCATATCTAGTATCATGCATAGTATGTGTTTTTGGTGTGCATTTGCCATGATGAGTGTATTAGTGTGTATCAATGGCACTTAAACCCTAACCCATGATCATCTCACCTCAAGTAGAGAGAAATTTAAGAAATGTCAAATAACCAAAAAGCCTCACATACACCTTAGACCCATTTTTGCAAATCTTCAAACAAGGACACCAAGGCTTGATTCAATGCTTGTAAAACACTTATATAACATAAACAAACATAAATGCATAGAAGAAACCAGATTCAAATCAAAGAAAAACTCAAATGGTACATACATATGATAATGGTCAATTTGGCCATTTATAAAATGTTGCCCTCTTTACACCCCTGGTTTGGCAAATTCTTAAACTAAACCCCTCTAACTCTTTTCACCTCATCCAAGAGCATGTCAAGAGGAGCAACTTTGTGGTTGACCACCAAGGTTGACTCTGCCTAGTTTGACTTGGGTAAATAAAACAAAATGCTATATGAGAGTAAAGTGAAGATGAGCACTTTTTGGAATCCTTGCAAACCATCACTAAAATGACCACCACCACCATCATTAGATCACATATATTATGTCTTTGAGCTCCACCAAAAAGATTTCAAAAATTCAAACATTTTTCTCTTGCGGCCATTCTGTCGAACACATGGCAGGCACAAAACAGAATTGATCAAATTTGAGTTTTGTCCAACAGATTATAGCATGAACCTTGAGTGAATCTTGTTGATCATTGCACCTGGAGTACTTCTCCATCATTCCAAGTACTGGCTCAAGCAAGTGGAGGCATGGAACAGCCCAAGCTCACCAATGGCAAGCTCATGCCGGCCATCATGCCATCTCTCTCTCTGGCCCGATTCTCTTCCCCTCATCATGTCCTGGAGCAAGCCTAGTACACGACGATCGTCACCCAGCATGGCCCGAGCTCGCCAAGGCTCAGCATTGGCTGAACCAGCCGCGCCCATGCGCGCCCAGTACCATGCCGTGGCATGCCAGGCACGCGGTGAGCGCGCACTGGCTGCGCCAGAGCATGGCGTCGCCCCATCGCCGTAGTCCTCGACTGCTGCCCATTCGTTGCACCGAGAATCACCACCAGTACCCCTACGCACTAGACGCACTCGAGCCTCGCCGGAGGACCTGTCGCCGTCGCCACCGTCGACGCCATGCCGCGGGTACTGCCGCACGATCATCAAGCGCCCGAGCTGTCCTGTCGCTCCCAGGACGCTTCCACTGTACCCAGAGACTCGCCATGCCGTCGCCAATCGAGTGCCGTCCTCGCCTTGCCCTTTGGAGCGCCGGAGAGGCCACGCCGTCGACGACCACTCACAGCACCCACGGCACCATCTCCCCTCTATAAATAGAGACCTCCCGCGGCCTTCTCCTTCACACCAACACGATCGCCTCACCTCACTGCTTCTCCTCGAACAAACCATACACTCAATCGTCGCCGGAGTCGCCGGAATTTGAAGCTTGAAGCCGCCGGAGCCCGCAGATCGCCGTCGTCGATTTACGCCGCCCCGAGCCTCGCCACTGCTACCAGGAGCTTCCTCGCCGTCGACAACACCGCCGCGCACCCTCTAGAACCTCGCGGGAACCCCGGTACGCCCTCCGACCCCCTAGGCTCGCCGCCAGACCACGGCCTCTCGCCGGAGAAGACGACGATCGTGCACCGCACGATCGCGTTCTGATCCAACGCACCATTTTAATCCATACCGTTTCGGGATTTATAAGAGACTGACGGGTGGAGCCCACCATGTCAGGCGGCCCGCGCGTGGGCGACACGCTGGGCCGGCCCACTTCTTTTTCCCCGTGTAGCCCACCTAGTCTTCCCGCCAAGCCCACTAGATTCAAATTCTATTTTCTGTTTAATTCGAATTTGCTTACAGATACTTTTTCAAATTTAAATACAACAAAATCCACTACACCAAATTTAGTAAATTTTATATATTCAGAAAGCCCAAGAAATTATCTAAACAATGCCACTGGCCTCACTTCTAAATTATTTGTAGAATTTAAATGATAAAAATAACAAGGCAGAGCCTTTTCCAACTTCAAATAAATATTAAAAATTATCTATAAATGATTTTAAGTTAATTCCAACTCACATAAATCACATTTGATACCCTTTAATTGTTTATGCAAAAATATAGTGTAGTTGTTTTACATGATCATGGACTAGAATTAAATAATGGCTATGTAGCCATTTCTAGTTCATTTAAACTACTTTAAATTAATTATAAAATGGTATGAGAGCTACTCTCTCATTTAAATTGTGATCTCAAGTAATTCAAATAGAGGTACTGACTTTGGTCTAATAAACCTCATACTTGGTTATTTAGAGATATTAAATTATGAGCATACTAATATTAAAATGCATGAGGTGTAGCACCTCATTTAAATTGCCACTCTCAAATAATAGATATGAAGTGTTGACCTTGGTCAACTAACACTCATACCTTATTATTATTTGCAGAGATTAAATCTTAATAAAATTCAATGAGAGGGAAATGTCTCCTCCAAGGCATAAAAGGAGAATTTTAATAAATAATTATAATAAGAGGAAATGATTTTTCTTTAAAATAAGGAATTAAATCACCATCCTAAGTGAGTGTGATGTTAGCATATACTTGTGTGCATTTGGAGTGTGCTTAGCTTAGCCCTTCATGGTGTGTAGTGATCGATATACCTTGTATTCGTACATATAGACGCTAGTCTCGAGGAATACACGGAGGAGGAAGGCTACAACCAGGAGGAGGAGGAGAACTTTGACTCCTACCCCAACCAAGGCAAGCTAATACTCTTGCAAGCCACCTTAATGCAAAGCTCTTCATGAGCAAGGCACTATTACTTTATGCTTAAGATCCTATCCCATGTTTTTACCTTGTTTTATTTCAAGTATTAAACTTCCAAGCATTTTTGATTCATGATGCACTTGGTTTAGAATAGAACAAGAGTGTCAAGGTTATCATAAACAAAGCAAGCTAGATAGAACCCCCTCATGACTAGATGCTATTGCAAAATAAATAAAATTGACTACTCTAGATGGGAACATTGGATGATGATGGTGAAATTATGAAAGGAAGAGTAAAGGTGAATATGACCAAGAGAAGATGGTGATTTTTGATTAAAAACTGATGATGGTTGGATGCGATACCTTTCCAATATACAAGTACCCCCACAATACCTGATTATGGGTAGGGTCTAACTAGAAGTTTATATGTCTTAGTATGGGTTCCCTCTAAACAAGCGTCATAGGGGTTATCTGCCTCCGAGAAATGTGAAATGACGTGAATGAGGTGAACTGTCCGGCCCAAGCCCTGTGCGGTCCCGGGTTAACGCTTTTTCACCGGAGGCCAAGCTCATGGGGAGAGGTGCCTATACTAGGGGGTGTAAATGAAAGGTTAGGGTTGATGATCCGCGTATGAGTTACGATATTCAGAGTTGCCTCGACGGATGTAATCAAATGTTGTGGCACAAGTGTGCAACCTCTGCAGAGTGTTAAACCTATTCGAATAGCCGTGTCCGGTTACGGACGATTGGAAAGGCCATACTTGTTCCGTTGTCAGAACTTGTCTTACAAAGGAATGATGATTCTTGAACGGTGACTTGACTTGTTGAAATACACCACCGAGGTGGTGGGAATGACACTAATGTTCCCACTTGAGTTAGTCTAGAGATTCAAGCATCTTTACTAAATACTTACAAAATAAACTTGGCTTTATGCAAATAAACCTAGAGCTTAGCAACCATTAATATTGATAATTACTTCCATTAGTGTTAGTTTGCGAGTACTTAAGTACTCATGGCTGTGTCCCTGGCTATTCCAATGCCAGACTATGAAGAGGAGCAACAGTACGAGGATGACGGTCAACAAGACGTCTACCAGAACTAGGATGCTTCTAACGTCAAGCGTTGGCCTGTGGATAGATAGTTCCACCTACTACGACGCTTCCGCTAGTTATATATGTTCGTTGATCGTTTAGATCAACTATTTGTGTAATCTTGAATAATGTAATATATGGTGTAAGACTTTATGTGTTGTAATAAATGATGACTCTATGGTATTCAACTGTTATGTCTCGCAACAACAATATTCCTGGGATTGCGATGTATGACATAATAGGCATCTGGACTTAAAAATCCGGGTGTTGACACCAATTCCAACCATATAACAATTTAACGAAGAAGAAACTTCGCCTTGAACATTATGAGTAAAGCCTAAGGACACATGTGTCCATATGCAACAGCGAGCGTGTCTCTCTCCCACAAAGTGAATGCTAGGATCCATTTTATTCAAACAAAAACAAAAAACAAAAACAAACCGACGCTCCAAGTAAAGAACACAAGATGTGATTGAATAAAAATATAGTTTCAGGGGAGGAACCCGATGATGTTGTCGATGAAGAAGGGGATGCCTTGGGCATCCCCAAGCTTAGACGCTTGAGTCTTCTTAAAATATGCAGGGGTGAACCACGGGGGCATCAAGCTTAGAGCTTTCACTCCTCTTGATCATAGTATATCATTCTCCTCTCTTGACCCTTGAAAACTTCCTTCACACCAAACTTCAAGCAAACTCATTAGAGGGTTAGTGCACAATTAATAATTCACACATTCAGAGGTGACACAATCATTATTTTCACTTCTGGACATTGCATAATGCTACTGGACATTAGTGGATCAAAGAAATAAATCCAACATAGCAAAAGAGGCAATGCGAAATAAAAGGCAGAATCTGTCAAAAACAGAACAGTCCGTAAAGACGAATTTAAAGCTGGCACCAGACTTGCTCAAATGGAAAAACTCAAAACTAATGAAAGTTGCGTACATATCTGAGGATCACACTCGTAAATTGGCAGATTTTTTCGAATTTTCTACAGAGACTGTGCCCAGATTCGTGACAGACAGCAATGCTGTTTCTGCGCAGCAATCCCAAATATAACATCAACTTTGACATAGAAACTTTACTTGGCACAAAAACATGATAAGGAGAGGTTGCTACAGTAGTAAACAACTTCCAAGACTCAACAAAACAAAAAATTGCTGTAGGTAAAATAAACACATGGGTTATCTCCCAAGAAGTTCTTTCTTTATAGCCATTAAGATGGGCTCGGCAGTTTTAATGATGCACTCGCAAGAAATAGAAGTTGAAGCAAAAGAGAGCATCAAGAGGCAAATTCAAAACACATTTAAGTCTAACATGCTTCCTATGCATAGGAATCTTGTAAATAAACAAGTTCATGAAGAGCAAAGTAACAAGCATAGGAAGATAAAACAAGTGTAGCTTCAAAAATTTCAGCACATAGAGAGGTGTTTTAGTAACATGAAAATTTTTACAACCATATTTTCCTCTCTCATAATAACTTTCAGTAGCAACATGAGCAAACTCAACAATATAACTATCACATAAAGCATTCTCATCATGAGTCTCATGCATAAAATTATTACTCTCCACATAGGCATAATCAATTTTATTAGTTGTAGTGGGAGCAAATTCAACAAAGTAGCTATCATTATTATTCTCATCATCAAATATAGGAGGCATAGTATCATCAAAGTAAATTTTCTCCTCCATGCTTGGGGGACTAAAAATATCACAACCAGCTTCCCCAAGCTTAAATTCTTCCATAGCTTTAGCAATAATGGTGTTCAAAGAGTTCATGCTAATAACATTGCTACAACTATTTTGCAAACAAAGTTCCATGGGTTTTTTAATTTTCTCTTCAAACACATCATGTCCTAATTCAAGATATAGTTCATAAAGATCTCTAATTTTTTTGTTGTTTTCCATTAAGCCTAACTAATGAAAATAAAAACAAGTACAGGACTAGACATGATAACAAAATAAATTAAATGCAAGTAACTAATTTTTTGTTTTTTTTGTTTTTGATATAGAGCAAGTAAACAATACAGAAAGTAAAGCAACTAATTTTTTTGTGTTTTTAGATATGAAGCAAACAAGACAGTAAATAAAATAAAGCAAGACAAAAACAAAGTAAAGAGATTGAGAAGTGGAGACTCCCCTTGCAGCGTGTCTTGATCTCCCCGGCAACGCGCCAGAAAAAGTGCTTGATGCGCGTAGATGTACACGTCCGTTGGGAACCCCAAGAGGAAGGTATGATGCGCACGGTGGCAAGTTTTCCCTCAGAAAGAAACCAAGGTTTAATCGAACCGTAGGAGCCAAGAAGCACGTTGAAGGTTGATGGTCGCGAAATGTGATGCGGCGCAACACCAGGGATTCCGCGCCAACGCGGAACACAACACAACCCAAGTACTTTGTCCCAACGAAATGTTGAGGTTGTCAATCTCACCGGCTTGCTGTAACAAAGGATTAAACGTATCGAGTGGAAGATGTTTGCAAAGAAAACAAGAACACAAGTATTGCAAGATTGTATGCTATGTAAAGAATAGGACCGGGGTCCACAGTTCACTAGAGGTGTCTCTCCCATAAGATAAAAGCATGTTGGGTGAACAAATTACGGTCGGCAATTGACAAATAGAGAAAGGCATAACAATGCATATACATGATATGATAAATATAGTGAGATTTAATTGGGCATTACGACAAAGTACATAGACCGCCATCCAACTGCATCTATGCCTAAAAAGTCCACCTTCGGGTTATCATCCGAACCCCCTCCGGTATTAAGTTGCAAAGCAACAGACAATTGCATTAAGTATGGTCCGTAATGTAATCAACAACTACATCCTTAGACATAGCATCAATGTTTTATCCCTAGTGGCAACAGCACATCCACAACCTTAGAACTTTCTCTCACTGTCCCAGATTCAATGGAGGCATGAACCCACTATCGAGCATAAATACTCCCTCTTGGAGTTAAGAGTAAAAACTTGGCCAGAGCCTCTACTAGTAACGGAGAGCATGCAAGATCATAAACAACACATAAACAATAGATTGATAATCACCATAATCATAGTACTCTCTATCCATCGGATCCCGACAAACACAACATATAGTATTACGAGATAGATGATCTTGATCATGTTAGGCAGCTCACAAGATCCAACAATGAAGCACAAAAAGGAGAAGACGACCATCTAGCTACTGCTATGGACCCATGGTCCGGGTGAACTACTCACTCATCACTCGGAGCGACCATGGCGGTGTAGAGTCCTCCAGAGATGAATCCCCAGGCGGAGGCGATCTCTCGTAATCCCGAGATGGGATTCGCGGCGGCGTCTCGAAGGTTTTCCGTATCGTGGCTCTCGACTGGGGGTTTCGCGACGGAGACTTTAAGTAGCGGAGGGTCAACGCGAGGGCCACACGAGGGGCCCAGGGGTAGGTCGGCGCGGCCGGGCCCGGGCCGCGCCGGCCTCCTCCGGCCGCCTCGTGGCCCCACTCGTTATCTCTTCGGTCTTGGAAGCTTCGTGCAAAAATAGGACTCTGGGCGAAAGTTTCGTCCAATTCCGAGAATATTTCTTTACTAGGATTTACGAAACCAAAAACAGCAGAAACAGCAACTCGCTCTTCGGCATCTTGTTAATAGGTTAGTTCCGGAAAATGCATAAATATGACATATAATGTGCATAAAACATGTAGGTATCATCAATAAAGTAGCATGGAACATAAGAAATTATCGATACGTTGAGACGTATCTGATGCGCGTAGATGTACACGTCCGTTGGGAACCCCAAGAGGAAGGTATGATGCGCACAGTCGCAAGTTTTCCCTCAGAAAGAAACCAAGGTTTAATCGAACCAGTAGGAGCCAAGAAGCACGTTGAAGGTTGATGGTCGCGAAATGTGATGCGGCGCAACACCAGGGATTCCTGCGCCAACGTGGAACCTGCACAACAAAACCAAAGTACTTTGCCCCAACGAAACAGTGAGGTTGTCAATCTCACCGGCTTGCTGTAACAAAGGATTAAACGTATCTTGTGGAAGATGTTTGCAAAGAAAACAGTAAAACAAGTATTGCAGTAGATTGTATGCTATGTAAAGAATAGGACCGGGGTCCACAGTTCACTAGAGGTGTCTCTCCCATAAGATAAAAGCATGTTGGGTGAACAAATTACAGGGGCAATTGACAAATAGAGAAAGGCATAACAATGCATATACATGATATGATAAATATAGTGAGATTTAATTGGGCATTACGACAAAGTACATAGACCGCCATCCAACCGCATCTATGCCTAAAAAGTCCACCTTCGGTTATCATCCGAACCCCTCAAGTATTAAGTTGCAAAGCAACAGACAATTGCATTAAGTATGGTGCGTAATGTAATCGACAACTACATCCTTAGACATAGAATCAATGTTTTATCCCTAGTGGCAACGGCATCCACAACCTTAGAACTTTCTGTCACTGTCCCCGATTCAATGGAGGCATGAACCCACTATCGAGCATAAATACTCCCTCTTGGAGTTAAGAGCAAAAACTTGGCCAGAGCCTCTACTAATAACGGAGAGCATGCAAGATCATAAACAACACATAAACAATAGATTGATAATCACCATAATCATAGTACTCTCTATCCATCGGATCCCGACAAACACAACATATAGAATTACATATAGATGATCTTGATCATGTTAGGCAGCTCACAAGATCCAACAATGAAGCACAACAAGGAGAAGACGACCATCTAGCTACTGCTATGGACCCATGGTCCAGGTGAACTACTCACTCATCACTCCGGAGGCGACCATGGCGGTGTAGAGTCCTCCAGAGATGAATCCCCTCTCCGGCAGGGTGCCGGAGGCGATCTCCGAATCCCCCGAGATGGGACGCGGCGGCGGCGTCTCGGTAAGGTTTTCCGTATCGTGGCTCTCGGTACTGGGAAGGCTTTAAGTAGGCGGAGGGTCAACGCGAGGGCCACACGAGGGAGGGGGTAGGTCGGCGCGGCCGGGGCACGGGCGCGGCCACCCCTCGCTGCCTCGTGGCCCCACTTCGTTATCTCTTCGGTCTTCTGGAAGCTTCGCAAAAATAGGACCCCGGGCGAAAGTTTCGTCCAATTCCGAGAATATTTCTTTACTAGGATTTCTGAAACCAAAACAGCAGAAAACAAAGAATGGCTCTTCGGCATCTTGTTAATAGGTTAGTTAAAATGCATAAATATGACATATAATGTGCATAAAACATGTAGGTATCATCAATAAAGTAGCATGGAACATAAGAAATTATCGATACGTTGGAGACGTATCAGCATCCCCTTAGTTACTCGTCGAGCAGGTAAAACGATAACAAAGATAATTTCGAAGTGACATGCCATCATAATCTTGATCATACTATTTGTAAACATATGTAATGAATGCAGCGATCAAAACAAAGGTAATGACATGAGTAAACAAGTGAATCATATAGCAAAGACTTTTCATGAATAGTACTTCAAGACAAGCATCAATAAGTCTTGCATAAGAGTTAACTCATAAAGCAATAAATCAAAGTAAAGGTGTTGAAGCAACACATAGGAAGATTAAGTTTCAGCGGTTGCTTTCAACTTATAACATGTATATCTCAGTGATATTGTCAACATAAAGTAATATAACAAGTGCAATATGCAAATATGTAGGAATCAATGCACAGTTCACACAAGTGTTTGCTTCTTAAGGTGGAAGGAGATAGGTAAACTGACTCAACAATAAAAATAAAAGAATGGTCCTTCAAAGAGGAAAGCATCGATTGTATTTGTGCTAGAGCTTTTATTTTGAAAACATGAAACAATTTTGTCAACGGTAGTAATAAAGCATATGAGTTATGAAAATTATATCTTACAAGTTGCAAGCCTCATGCATAGTATACTAATAGTGCCCGCACCTGTCCTACTTAGCTTGGACTACCGGATCTTTGCATGCCATGTTTCAACCAAGTGTCACAAAGGGGTACCTCCATGCCGCCTGTACAAAGGTCTAAGGAGAAAGCTCGCATTTCGGATTTCTCGCTTTTGATTATTCTCAACTTAGACATCCATACCGGGACAACATGGACAACAGATAATGGACTCCTCTTAAATGCATAAGCATGTAGCAATGATTATTATTCTCATATGAGATTGAGGATATATGTCCAAAACTGAAACTTCAACCATGATTCATGGCTTTAGTTAGCGGCCCAATGTTCTTCTCTAACAATTTTGCATGCTCCAACCACTAAAATGATAGATCCTTCAGACAAGACGGACATGCATAGCAACTCACATGATATTCAACAATAGTTGATGGCGTTCCCAGAAGCATGGTTATCGCACAACAAGCAACTTAATAAAAGATAAAGTGCATAAGTACATATTCAATACTACGATAGTTTTTAAGGCTATTTTGTCCCATGAGCTATATATTGCAAAGGTAAATGATGGAATTTTAAAGGTAGCACTCAAGCAATTTACTTTGGAATGGCGGAGAAATACCATGTAGTAGGTAGATATGGTGGACACAAATGGCATAGTAGTTGGCTCAAGGATTTTGGATGCATGAGAAGTATTCCCTCTCGATACAAGGTTTAGGCTAGCAAGGTTATTTGAAGCAAACTCAAGGATGAGGTGCAGCAAAACTCACATAAAAGACATATTGTAAACATTATAAGACTCTACACCGTCTTCCTTGTTGTTCAAAACTCAATACTAGATATTATCTAGACCTTAGAGAAACCAAATATGCAAATCAAATTTTAGCAAGCTCTATGTATTTCTTCATTAATGGGTGCAAAGCATATGATGCAAGAGCTTAAACATGAGCACAACAATTGCCAAGTATCACATTATCCAAGACATTTTAGAATTACTACATGTAGCATTTTCCAATTCCAACCATATAACAATTTAACGAAGAAGAAACTTCGCCTTGAACATTATGAGTAAAGCCTAAGGACACATGTGTCCATATGCAACAGCGGAGCGTGTCTCTCTCCCACAAAGTGAATGCTAGGATCCATTTTATTCAAACAAAAACAAAAACAAAAACAAACCGACGCTCCAAGTAAAGAACACAAGATGTGATTGAATAAAAATATAGTTTCAGGAGGAAACCGATGATGTTGTCGATGAAGAAGGGATGCCTTTGGCATCCCCAAGCTTAGACGCTGAGTCTTCTTAAAATATGCAGGGGTGAACCACGGGGCATCCCCAAGCTTAGAGCTTTCACTCCTCTTGATCATAGTATATCATTCTCCTCTCTTGACCCTTGAAAACTTCCTTCACACCAAACTTCAAGCAAACTCATTAGAGGGTTAGTGCACAATTAATAATTCACACATTCAGAGGTGACACAATCATTATTTTCACTTCTGGACATTGCATAAAGCTACTGGACATTAATGGATCAAAGAAATAAATCCAACATAGCAAAAGAGGCAATGCGAAATAAAAGGCAGAATCTGTCAAAAACAGAAGTACGTAAAGACGAATTTAAAGCTGGCACCAGACTTGCTCAAATGGAAAAACTCAAAACTAATGAAAGTTGCGTACATATCGAGGATCACGCTCGTAAATTGGCAGATTTTTTCGAATTTTCTACAGAGACTGTGCCCAGATTCGTGACAGACAGCAATGCTGTTTCTGCGCAGCGATACCAAATATAACATCAACTTTGACATAGAAACTTTACTTGGCACAAAAACATGATAAGAAGAGGTTGCTACAGTAGTAAACAACTTCCAAGACTCAACAAAACAAAAAATTGCTGTAGGTAAAAACATGGGTTGTCTCCCATAAGCGCTTTAACGCCTTTCAGCTAGGCGCGAAAGTGCAAATCAAGTAACATCGAGAGTAGAAGCATCAACATCATAGCTTGTTCTAATAATAGAATCAAAAGGCAACTTCATTCTCTTTCTAGGGAAGTGTTCCATACCTTTCTTGAGAGGAAATTGATATTTAATATTACCTTCCCTCATATCAATAACAGCACCAACAGTTCGAAGAAAAGGTCTTCCCAACACAATAGGACAAGATGCATTGCATTCGATATCCAAAACAACAAAATCAACGGGGACAAGGTTATTGTTAACCGTAATATGTACATTATCAATCCTCCCCAAAGGTTTCTTTTTAACATTATCGGCAAGATTAACATCCAAATAACAATTCTTCAATGGTGGCAAGTCAAGCATATCATAAATCTTTTTAGGCATAACGAAATACTTGCACCAAGATCACATAAAGCATTACATTCAAAGTCATTGAATTTCATTTTAATGATGGGCTCCCAACCATCTTCTAACTTTCTAGGAATAGAAGTTTCAAGTTTTAGTTTCTCTTCTCTAGCTTTTATGAGAGCATTTGTAATATGTTTTGTAAAGGCTAAATTTATAGCACTAGCATTAGGACTTTTAGCAAGTTTTTGTAAGAACTTTATAACTTCAGAGATGTGGCAATCATCAAAATCTAAATCATTATGAGCTACAGCAATGGGATCATTGTTCCCAAGGTTGGAAAAAATTTCAGCAGTTTTATCACAAGCAGTTCAATTTTAGCAATTTCGCTTTGTACTAGGGTAGAAACATTGCCAACACCAATTATATTACCATTGATAGTAGGAGGTGCAGCAACATGTGAAGAATTAGCATTACTAGTGGTGGTAATAGTCTTTAGCTACATTATTCTCTTTAGCTAGTTTTTCATTTTCTTCTCTATCCCACCTAGCACAATTCAGCCATTAATCTTATATTCTCATTAATTCTAACTTGGATGGCATTTGCTGTAGTAGTAATCTTATTATCAATATCATTATTAGGCATAACTTTCAATTTTAAAAGATTTACATCAGAGGCAAGTCTATCAACTCTAGAAGCAATAGTATCAATTTTATCAAGCTTTTCCTCAACAGATTTGTTAAAAGCAGTTTGTGTACTAATAAATTCTTTAAGCATGGCTTCAAGACCAGAGGGTACACTCCTATTATTATTGTAAGAATTCCCATAAGAATTACCATAACCATTACCATTAGCAGAAGGATATGGCCTATAGTTATTACCAGAGTTGTTCCTATAAGCATTGTTGTTGAAATTATTATTTTTAATGAAATTCACATCAACATTTTCTTCTTGAGCAACCAATGAAGCTAAAGGAACATTATTTGGATCAACATTAGATCTACCATTCACAAGCATAGACATAATCACATCAATCTTATCACTCAAGGAAGAGGTTTCTTCAACAGAATTTACCTTCTTACCTTGTGGAGCTCTTTCCGTGTGCCATTCAGAGTAATTTATCATCATATCATCAAGAAGTTTTGTAGCCGCCCCAATGTGATGGACATAAAGGTACCTCCAGCAGCTGAATCCAATAAATTCCGCGAAGAAAAATTTAGTCCTGCATAGAAGGTTTGGATGATCATCCAAGTAGTCCATGGGTTGGGCAATTCTTTACCAAAGTTTTCATTCTCTCCCATGCTTGAGCAACATGTTTATCTAATTGTTTAAAATTCATTATGCTACTTCTCAAAGATATAATTTTAGCGGGAGGATAATATCTACCAATAAAAGCATCTTTACACTTAGTCCATGAATCAATACTATTCTTAGGCAAAGATAGCAACCAATCTTTAGCTCTTCCTCTTAATGAGAAAGGAAACACTTTCAATTTAATAATATCACCATCTACATCTTTATACTTTTGCATTTCACAAAGTTCAACAAAATTATTGAGATGGGCAGCAGCATCATCAGAACTAACACCAGAAAATTGATCTCTCATGACAAGATTTAGTAAAGCAGGTTTAATTTCAAAGAATTCTGCTGTAGTAGGTGGAGCAATAGGTGTGCATAGGAAATCATTATTATTTGCATTTGTGAAGTCACACAACTTAGTATTTTCAGGGGTATTCATTTTAGCAACGGTAAATAAAACAAACTAGATAAAGTAAATGCAAGTAACTAATTTTTTTTGTGTTTTCGATATAGAGAGCAAGACAATAAATAAAGTAAAACTAGCAACTAATTTTTGTGTGTTTTGTTTAGGTGCAGCAAACAAAGTAGTAAATAAAATAAAGCAAGACAAAAACAAAGTAAAGAGATTGAGAAGTGGAGACTCCCCTTGCAGCGTGTCTTGATCTCCCCAACGGCGCGCTTGATGCGCGTAGATGTACACGTCCGTTGGGAACCCCAAGAGGAAGGTATGATGCGCACAGTGGCAAGTTTTCCCTCGAAAGAAACCAAGGTTTAATCGAACCGTAGGAGCCAAGAAGCACGTTGAAGGTTGATGGTCGCGAAATGTGATGCGGCGCAACACCGGGATTCCGGCGCCAACGCGAACCGCACAACAAAACCAAAGTACTTTGCCCCAACGAAGCAGTGAGGTTGTCAATCTCACCGGCTTGTAACAAAGGATTAAACGTATCGAGTGGAAGATGTTTGCAAAGAAAATAAAAACAAGATTGTGATATGCTATGTAAAGAATAGGACCGGGGTCCACAGTTCACTAGAGGTGTCTCTCCCATAAGATAAAAGCATGTTGGGTGAACAAATTACAGTCGGGCAATTGACAAATAGAGAAAGGCATAACAATGCATATACATGATATGATAAATATAGTGAGATTTAATTGGGCATTACGACAAAGTACATAGACCGCCATCCAACGCATCTATGCCTAAAAAGTCCACCTTCGGGTTATCATCCGAACCCTCTCAGTATTAAGTTGCAAAGCAACAGACAATTGCATTAAGTATGGTGCGTAATGTAATCGACAACTACATCCTTAGACATAGAATCAATGTTTTATCCCTAGTGGCAACAGACATCCACAACCTTAGAACTTTCTGTCACTCCATTCAATGGAGGCATGAACCCACTATCGAGCATAAATACTCCCTCTTGGAGTTAAGAGCAAAAACTTGGCCAGAGCCTCTACTAATAACGGAGAGCATGCATCATAAACAACACATAAACAATAGATTGATAATCACCATAATCATATTACTCTCTATCCATCGGATCCCGACAAACACAACATATAGAATTACATATAGATGATCTTGATCATGTTAGGCAGCTCACAAGATCCAACAATGAAGCACAACAAGGAGAAGACGACCATCTAGCTCTGCTATGGACCCATGGTCCAGGGGTGAACTACTCACTCATCACTCCGAGCGACCATGGCGGTGTAGAGTCCTCAGAGATGAATCCCCTCTCCGGCAGGTGCGGAGGCGATCTCCGAATCCCCGAGATGGGATTCGCGGCGGCTCGTAAGGTTTTCCGTATCGTGGCCTCTCATCGGGGGTTTCGCGACGGAGGCTTTAAGTAGGCGGAGGGTCAACGCGAGGGGCCACACGAGGGGCCCAGGGGGTAGGTCGGCGCGGCCGGGCACGGGCCGCGCCGGCCACCCCTCCGGCGCCTCGTGGCCCCACTTCGTTATCTCTTCCGGAAGCTTCGTGCAAAAATAGGACCCTGGGCGAAAGTTTCCCAGAGAATATTTCTTTACTAGGATTTCGAAACCAAAAACAGCAGAAAAACTGGCTCTTCGGCATCTTGTTAATAGGTTAGTTCCAAAATGCATAAATATGACATATAATGTGCATAAAACATGTAGGTATCATCAATAAAGTAGCATGGAACATAAGAAATTATCGATACGTTGGAGACGTATCAACGTGTTCTCCGCGTTGGCCTGCCATCCCTTCATAAAACTTCAGGCTCCAGCCCAGGGTTCCGACATACGACGGGCACGAACCCGTGGCGAGGCCTTCGGCTGGGCTGGATCGGGGATTGTTGCTTGAGGCGGAGTCTTCTCTGAGTCGTCATCCTCGTCGTCATCAAATGCCAGCCATGGTCGTGAAGACCTGCTTTGGCGGAGATGATTCGCCATCAGCTTTATTTGCATCCTCCAACTCCTTGCAGTACCTCTCGTACTCTTCCGAAGCTATGGGCGAAACGTCTTCTGAGAGCGGGCGGAGACTGTCGAGTATTGAGTCATCATTATCTCCGGCACCTTCTTGGTGCTCGGATTGGTTGCTGTCTCCAGCATCCTGTGTCTGCATGGGTCCAACGCCTTCCTGTGGAGGGGCAGATCCTGCTGTGTGCGCGAGGAAGTGCACGAAGTGGCACCTCTGCTTCTCTAACACCTGGGAAACCCAGGCGGATCTGCGTTGGTCTTTCACCGCTATTTCCTGCTCAGGGGCGGATTGGGTGGGAGTTGAAAATTCCAGATCTAAGGCGGAGTTTTCCGAAGAAGGTTCCAGCTTCTCAGATCAGATCTTTGCATCTGCGTCCCGCTCAGCGGCCGGCGGTCGTAGCTGCAGTACTTACAAGTGCGCTTCCGTCGGAATCGACGGTCTCGTCGATGAAGATGTGTATCCCGCCGATCGGGATGATGGAGAGCTTGATGGGGTCTGTCCTAGCCGGAATCCAGCACTCGTCCGGAGGAACAATCGGAAAGTTGTCGACGTACAAGACGCGCCCCTCCGAAGGTAGAACCCTCTCTGTTCCTGCCTCCAGACGTCGCTGGCCCTATGGTGGGCGCCAACAGTCGTTGCCTATTTGACGGTATCCCGGAGAAGGGATCCTCACAGAGGGGAGAATAAGTAGGGACCATAGGGCGGATAGCCATTGGGACGATGATACGCGGTTTACCCAGCTTCAGAACACGCTACTCGGAGGCACGACCTACTGCTGCTTGTCTGGAATTATCTAGGCGCTTTCGCGTTGTTACAATAAGTTGTGGTTATGCCTCTAGGACTCCCCGAGATCCGGCTTATAAAGGCGTCAAGATCTAGAGTTTACACGGAGAGTCCTAGCCGGAATACAAGATGCCTAACTACGGAATATATATTGCCGTGCACGTCAAGGATCTATCTACTTCCTAACTTGTCATCATGGATCCAGACACTTCATGGACATTCGTGGATCCCACTACTAACATAGGTCGGTTGGGATCCGGCTCCTGTTCCTGGGCTGGGCTTCCTCCATCTTCTATCAACAGCAACTAGGCCGCCCGGTGAGCCATAAGCCACTACCACCATCTGTGGGCCACTCGGGCTTGCCGGATCTAGTCCACATCGTTGGCATACCCATGAAGTATACCCACAACACCGCCGCTGTTGGGGCTATTTCCCCCTAACGTGAGTTAAATAACGGGTTTTACAGCGCGAGCGCGATAAAGCGTGACTGCTGGAGTTTGTGTCAGTACCAAATGACTCATATGAACAACAAACGAAGCGAGCGGGATTCTCTGACTTTGCTTGTCCTCACTTTAGGACATTGACAGGTGGAAGTGACTCAAAGTCAGCAAAATGTTAGGATGAAAGGTAAGAGAATTGGGTGCAGCACACAGTGGCAACAGCCGTAATTTTCGTTGAAAATCAAGGACAAAATTTCAAGTTAGACGAAAAAAACTTATATGGAGTATAGATTTGTGGACCAGGCCTATAAATTGTTTTCCTCCGCCTCCGCAACCAGGCCAAGTACAGATCTGAACCGTCCGTTTACCATTCTTCTGCAACGTGGCGTGGATCTGTGCTATCGATAACACCCAATAAACCCTAACTAAACCCTGCCGCCTTCCCGCATCGTCTCTCGTTCCGGCGGTCCATCGCTGCCGAAACCCGCCACCGTCCTCCCCCGATTCGCCGTCGATTCTACTGGACCGAGCCGGCGCCCCTCGAATCCAACCCCACTCCTCGCCGTCTCCCTTCTATACCGGACCGGAACAGCGCCGTCGCGCAGCCTCCTTCCCGCCCCCCGCCGCCGCCAGGCCCTCCCCAAACGAGCCCCGCCAGCCTAGGCGCATCCGCCGCCGCCAGGCAAGGCTTCTGCCAATAGCAGTTTATTCCAGAAGTTATTTTCTGGGGATACGGCTGAATCCCCATGCCCCCTGCTGCGTCCGCCCCTGATGCGGCGGCGGCCGACGGGGACCCGGAGGCGGCGCCACCGGTGCCGACTTACCGGTCACTGGCAGCGCCCGTCTGCAACCCGGTCGACAAGTTCGCGCTCCTCCCTGCCTTCCTCAAGGTGCCATCTCAGACCGAATTCTTGTGCTGAATTATAGTACCTCTTTGTGCCATGGAATTTCGCTTTAGAATTACAATATGCTCATTTGTCACTCTGATCATAGATTCGCAGCACGCTCGTTCTGGTCGAAAGTTACAGTCTTATTCTCGTTCTCCACCGCACATGACATTAGTTCAGCCCTCAATTCGTTTAATAGCTAACCAGGACCACACTCTCCATGTTAACCAGTTATTGGAGTCCTCATTTTAGTTGAGAATCTACCTAACACAGCTAATCTCACATGATTTGTATTTTAGTTTGGTTTTATCTGTCAAATTTACAGTAGTTCAAATTCTACCTACGCAGTCTCTATTTCTCTCCACTGCCGCATGCCCTTTCCAACCCAACGCCACACCTTGGTGTCGGTTTTGGTAAAAGTAGTCACCAACAATCATGATTTTGGTGTGATTTTGTCCAACCTTAAATTATTCTTTCAATAGTCTGGTTGGTGTTTAATTCAGTCACATGTTGCAGAAACAAGTGCATTGCACACACAAGATAGCTAGTCTAGATAGTCCCTCACATCGTCCATCTTTGCCTGAGTCACTGAGTGCTCTTTGGTTCGTTTATGCCTAGTTTTAATCTTTGCTGTTGTCTTTCTTTTTCCAAAGGAGGTGGCATCTTTTTATCGGTTCATCTGATTTTCCCCCTTGTGTTTCTTTGATGGCATTACTAGGTTAGGGGCCTTGTGAAGGAGCACATTGACTCTTTTAACTACTTCATCACCAAAGGAATAAAGAACATCATCCAGGCAAACAACCGAATTGAAGCGCGCAGTGATCCATCCATTTATCTTAGGCATGGTGCCATTCAACTATACTCTCATTCTTTTCTTTATGTGTTATAGTCTTCTCTTATATCATGTGTTCATTTGTCTTGCTTGATGTAGGTACAAAGATATACACATTGGCGTGCCCTCGCTACAAGTAGATTTTAGAGTTGAGAATATCACCCCACACTTTTGCCGCCTAACTGATCGCACGTAAGCTCTACATTGCCTCGTTTTTATATGTGTGTATATATATGATGCAACTCTGTGTCGATAATTAATCATGTGTATCAGTGAGCTGGAGATAAATGGGGAATGCATATCTCTTATTCTCTCTAGCTTGTAAAGAACAGCAGGATAAGTCTAAATAGCGGCTGGTTTGTGAACAGACAGCCCAACTTGTATCTTCATTTGTCCCAATAGTAGGCCATAAGAAGGATGGAAAAATAGGATGGTGTTTAGAATAAGTCAAGGACTATAAGTTATTTGGGGAAGGGCTTTTAGGAAGATACTATGTTTCCATATATATTCAGGCTAGCAACTGCAAGATTGCAATTGTGTTCTATACCCTGAGCATCACCATGAGTGTTTCTTATCTCCCTACATAATTGAGGTTTTGAGGATGTATGATCGGGGACAACCTAGATTTCCGAGTGAGGCGGTCTGTTTTCACAGACTAGAACTTTATAAAGGCCTCACTTGAAATTGGAATGCCCGAGTTAAAAACATATGAATTGGAAAAATGTAGGATTGAGATGTCATTGTCATGGTAAATCTGCGAAACATGAATCTGCAAACTGGCTCTTTGGATACTCAGGAATTTTGCACAAATTTGAAGATAGAATTTTCACTAAGAGACAACAAATTTTCCATGAGGTACGACCTCATGTTAGAATTTCTCAGAAGTTCGTATGGATTGAGCCATTCTGTAGGGATCCCATAGGGTTCCTGCAGCCTCATTCTTATGATCCAATGGGCTTCTATATGAGAAATTCCTTAGGATTCCTACAAGTTTTGTTGATAATCCTTCGATCCAAAGGGTCCTTATGTTGAAAAAGCAAGAATTTTGATGCCCAATACTCCATACGATATGACCTGTTGTAAAATGTGCGTTCAACTAGCTGATTCTTCAAGCATCAAGATTGACCAACGTGGTTGTAACACAGTAGTACAGCTTTTTTTTGCCTGCTACAAGTTTCCCTTTACCTTTTATCATTCATCATGCTTGCTCATTATGTCCCTTTCTTCCTTCAGCTATTCTGCCCCTGTGTATGTTGATATTGAGTACACTGTCGGAAAGGCACATACGTTGTACAGGAAGGTGACACTTCTAACACCTAGTTGAAACATCCTCTCTTTCCAACCGCACAAAAGAATGCTTGCTTACTTTGCATGCCTATATGTCATGCCAACACTAATCTGAACTCTGAACACCTGTTACATGCATAGTTGTAAAGAAAATTCACATCCTTTCGACTTCTTTTTTTCTCCAGTCAAATTTCATCATTGCAACAATGCCGATTATGCTTCGAAGTTATGCCTGTGTGTTGAATGGAAAGGATGAAGCTGAACTAGCGAGATATGGTTAGTCTTTTATGGTTTTGATTCTTAGACCGAATTGCCACTCACCTTTCTGGTTATATTGATGGTTGTACTATTATGCCTGTAGGCGAGTGTCCTCTTGATCCTGGTGGTTACTTCGTTGTGAAAGGAACCGAAAAGGTACAAGAAACATTGATGCAGTTTTCTCCTTTCATTCTGCTGTTTTGATCTTGACAAGCCCTGCTGCTAGTCCCACTCCCTATTGCATGCTAAAAGCAATATTATTAATTAATGCTAATTGTTCATTTTTCACAAGCTCCTGCCAGATTTTTTATTTTAATTAATGATCTTGCAATATGCTTTGATTTTTAGGTCGTCCTAATACAAGAACAGCTATCAAAGAATCGTATTATTATCGACACCGATAATAAAGGAAGGTACTATGCCTACTATTTTGAATTTATTTCAGTATCCAGCAGATTCTGGTATTGTGAGGGTTTGGCAACTGTTGGAATGGCACTGTTTTGTCAATCACTCGTCATCGTGGCTATTCCCTTGAACCTACAATTTTGCACTACTTTGGACATTTACTTGAAGTCATATATTTTGATGGAAAAACGGCTGTTATAAATAGATAGGCTACCATACACATAGGAGCTTTGCTGTAAATACTAAAAATGGAGTCTATGGCTGTGGCGGAGCTAGGGGCAGCAGGGAGCAGGGGCCATGCCCCCCCCCCCCTTGATATGATGCACTAAACTATAATGGATGTTACAGTGTAGATTTTATGGCCATATGCTTGCTAATCCTGCCTACACCCTTGGTCTATGGTATAAACAAAGACGAATATATGCAGTAACTTTTTAATGTACATGTTTTGCAATGATGTGCCAGTAAAAGGTTTAATTATTTGATGGCTAGAGATGTTGTAACTGTAACACAGTATGCCATTGTCTTATGCTGTTGCACTTGCATATGCTTTCTCAGAATCATTCAAGGCCAGTCTCACCTAGTGTAACTGCCTTAGTGTGATATACCTTGGTTGTTCCGAATCCCCATGTTTGGACTAGGTTCGATGTTTTGTTGAACATTTAAGCAAAATTATGTGAACATAACTTGAGTTATATTTTCCTTCAAGAAGAAAAGCAACAGATATATTGATTATAAAGTTTTTGCATAATGTTGAATTGCGTTCTGATTTATTTGATATTAGAAATCATGCATGTTTTTCGAGGCTTTTGATGTTCTGGCAAATTCGGATACGTGTATAATTTGATCCATGTTGGTGTAGGCTAGGTAACACTGATTAGGTTGCTTATTGCTGGAAACCATTTGTCAAATTGTAACATGGCTACACAAAGCCTGACCAAGGGATTGTAGTCTTGTCTCTTCTTACTGTTGTCAGGAAGCAGTTCATCTCTAGTTCTAACCATCTGGATTGAAACCATCTTTGAGTTCCATAGTCACTCATTGTTGAAGTTGTTTCTCTGTGTGTGCATGTCATTCTGTTTCTTGTTCATGTGGTTCTGCTGTGAGTTATGAATTGTACTGTGATCCAATACATGCTGCTTAGAATCTTATTAGTGACCTTCGTTTCTGCCGTTTAGGGTTATTGCATCTGTTACCAGCAGCACACATGAAGTAAAAAGCAAGACAGTGATTGTCATGGATAAAGAGAAGATTTATCTACAGCTGAATCGGTTCACTAAGCCGGTATGCTATTGATACGCTGTTGTCCTACTAAAAAAGACTTAAATTTCTTAGTATGAAACTGATCTTCTTAACCCTGTTTATAACATTATAGGATCCACACATTTGATGGTCTTTCTAACTTCTACGTTAATTCTTTTCAAATACTTCATTGTCACGACTTGGCTGTTTTGTTTTAGAGGTTGTTGGTACTTGGTAGTATGGTTCACTGATGGATATGCCATTTTGCCCTTCGATTATAGCCATAGTGAAAAAAGATATATGTGTGGGATCATAGGAGGCAGCTAGATTTGCAGCCTTTATTAAGTGATTAATAATCATCTCTTTAATAAGGATAGCATGATGTATCCTTACCAAATGAGAACAAACAAGGCATTTTGTCCCTTTATTATTATTGCTATTATTATTATTATTATTATTATTATTATTATTATTAAATTGTTCATGACTCCATTTCTGAGCACTGAGACTTTCACAGATTCCTATAATAGTGGTTATGAAAGCTATGGGAATTGAAACTGACCAAGAGGTTGTACAAATGGTTGGAAGAGATCCAAGATACGGTGATCTCCTATATTTGTCTCTTCAGGTAACTTGCTATTTTTATTTTGTTGATTTACTTTTTTGGCTATATTATCATGGTGATCCTCCCAGACTATTATTATTTGGTCTTGTAAACTTGTGTTGATTGCTAAATCTTTCAGGCCATTTAAATGTATTTTTTTGCTCTATTAGGAATGTGCCACAGAAAGAATATATACACAACAGCAAGCTTTGCGGTACATGGATGACAAGGTGCAACTTCAAACCGATGAGCATAATTACTATTATCGTTGAATTAAACTTCATGTTGCAGTTCTAAATAGCGATGATGGTACTCTAAACTTTGCAAGAGTAGATCCTTTGCTACCGACTTGTGCTTTTTCTCCAGTGTCCATTGAAAGATTGTTAAGCAGGAGATGTATTTACGACTGCCTCAAAAGTAGTCTGTGACACTTGTAGATCTTTTTTTTCATAAAATAATTGAAGGGATGTTTTTGATGAATTCTCGTTTTGCTAAAACTTGAAGCTGATGGTCTATCTAATGAACACCAAGATGCCTATGTAGTTGCATGTGTGTATTCAATGCGGTATATTTTCTGAACTTACACTCTGCTATCTTTGCAGGCGCTTCCTGGTGCAGGAAATATAAAGGTAATTATTAACTGCAGATAACATGCTGCTTTCTTTAAAAAAATTCTGGTAATAGAAAAATATAATACAGTTACAGTTCCCTGTTTCTATCTGCTTGACTGATTGTTAGGGACTAGCAATAAAAAGTTACTTCATCTGCCACATTTGTCAAAGTATGCCATTCAATTTGGCGTTCATAGTGATTCTTCAGTGTACCATCTGATGGCTGCTCTCTCTCTCTCTCTCTCTCTCAGGACGGTCAGGCAAAAGTACTACTTCGTGATGTTTTTGTTGCGCATGTACCGGTAAGATAATGTTTCATCTAGGTTTTGCAGCCAGAATCTTTTCTTCTTTCTCACATGCATGCCAATCTCTCATGTAGGTTAAAAATGGGAACTTCCGGCCAAAGTGCATTTACACTGCTGTAATGTTAAGGCGCATGTTGGATGCGATCTTGAACTCTGACACCTTTGATGACAAGGCAAGTCCAGATTTGCCCCTAGTAGTGAATACTCCTAAGATCTATCAAAAGCAGTTTTTTTTTGCTTCACTATCGCTTTGTTAAGGAATGGAGATAAAAATCCATGTAAATTATAGCCTGGGCCTATAGAACAACTCATCCCAGGATTTTAATGGGCATCAGTGAATAGCAAGTTTACACAGTTATGGTGCCGTATGTTTTAATGATGTTAGTTCCATGATAGACTTGTGTACTGATCAGTCAGTGCAGTCAATTAGACTAATTCGATTCGCAAGTTTACACAGTGTTTATGGTGCCATATGTTTTATGATGTCAGCTCCAGGATAGACTTGTGTACTGATCAGTCAGTGCAGTCAATTAGACCAGTTCGATCATAGAAAACTGAGTAACTTGTCCTGTTTATTTCTTGGACATTATTCAGTTGACTTTCAGTCTGCTTTTATCATGACTGTAAACAACTAAGAAAAATGCAATCTGAAAGAAAACAAGTTTTTTTTCACTTGCCCATCGCAGTACACTTATCTTGGGCAAGTCAGACCAAATTAACCTAGTCTGTTCACAAGGTGTGGATGGCAACCAAACATTACCGATATTCATGTTAATTTGCTGCTCTGTGCCATAGAGGTTTGCATGATTGCACCTAGCCAGTAGTCTGCATTAGATACAACTCTTCCCACTAATTGTTGACAACTTCAAATCCAATGTGGTGCTTAGGTTTTATTTGCCAAATTATAAAAGGGACAAGTCAGTTTCACTAACCGCATGAGCTGCTACAGGAGCAACAAGGCCCTGTAAAATCTTGTTTATATTGGATAAACACCAATACTGAGATTCTCCGGACAAATCCAACATACATTGAGATCAACTATAGCCACATATATCTTGTCTGTTAATGCATCCGGGCGCAAGGTCTTCTGTATTAAAAGATATAGCTACACATACTCTCTCAGTTAACTACAGCCTGGGGAAATGGTCGTAATCTACTAAGAATCTAGGGAACAATAGCAACATCAAAGCCCTTTCCCAAGCAAGTTGGGGTATGCTAGATATGAAACCGCATAGAAACATAAGAAAACAAAAGTTCACCCATTCCCATCATTGAATAGCCCACCAAAGTAATCTCTCCATCTTTTCTTTATCTCTTTGTCCTTCACTAGAAGTCAATTAGCCTTGTCCTTGATGCATTTAACTTGGTTGAGGTCCCTTGTCTTCGTTTCGCGAATTTTTGCCATCTTGTATATGTCCTTTTCGCTTCCTTTGTCCCTAATCTCTCACGTAGCACATAGGCACACCCCCTTGCTTCACTTGCAACTCGCCTTGCCTTCTTCTTGGCCTCTTTGTACTCCATGTTGCTTGTGCTTCTATCATGGTGCCAATCCTTGTAGCACTCCTTTTCTTTGATAGCCTTTTGGACATCCTCGTTCCACCACCATGTGTCCTTAGCTTCATGTTTCTTGCCTTTTATCACCCCAAGCTCCTCCCTAGCTACCTTCCGAATGCAAGTTGCCATCTTCACCCACATGCTATCTGCACCTCCCTCTCCATCCCAATGTCCTTTTGCGATCATCCTCTCCTTAAAAGGATTGTTGCCCTTCATCCTTCAGCTTCCACCACTTTGTTCTTGTGATTTTGCCACCTTTGTCCTACAAACACTTGCGTGAAAGCGAAAGTCAGCCACCACAAGGTTATGTTGTGCCCAACACATGTGCCAGGGAGCACCTTACAATACAAGCAATCCCTTCTATCCATTCTCCTTGTGAGGACAAAGTCAATCTGGCTAGAGTGTTGGGCACTACTAAAGGTCACTAAGTGAGATTGCCTCTTCCTGAAGGTGTTAACTACCAACAAGTTGTAGGCTACGCAAAGTCTAGGACATACCCAGGCTTGGGACGGGCTATTCCTAGAGGGCATAGCCGGAGTTCTACTAATAATCTAGGAACCAAACATATCATTTTTAAAATGAGAAGTTGAGAAAGTAAGCATGACCCATTCTCACTAACGCTGTGTTTGGATGCATAGAATCCTATATGGAATTGAATTGGACTTTCAGTTTCCAAATCTGAGATGGAAATGAATTGGCTCTGAAATATAATTCAGCTGTTTGGATGTGCTCGGAATTTCATGTTGAAATCGAAGGGTGAACCCAATTCCAAATCTTGTTTGGATGTACAAACCCTGGAATTTGGTGTTTTGTTGAATCTGAACAATATAAATTTGTGCACATGTAAAAAATATATATTAGAATGTATATATATATTATTTAGCAAACACAGCACTAAAGAAATTGACCACAGCACAAAAAAATCGAATAAAGAACAAAACGATGGGGGCCTCATCCCCATCGTTCCCAGCTCCGGCCGGCACTTGCCGGCGAGGCGGCCGCCGTCTCCGACGCGGGACTCGCCTGGATCCGCCCTCCCTGAGCCAAGTGCCGCCTCCGCTCACGCCCCCCTGCTAGGGGCCTCCGCTCACGCCCCCCTGCTAGGGGCCTCTGCTCACGGCGCCTCCCCCTGCTAGGGGCCTCCTCTCACGGCGCCTCCCCCTGCTATGGGCCAACCGCCTCTGCTCGCTCCTCCGCTGTCCAGAGTTCTGCGGCGACGGGCGACGACGACGACGGCGATCGGATGGAGGCGGCGACGGGATGTAGGCGGTGACGGGATGGAGGCGGCGAGGGGCGACGACGGCCACGAGGTGGAGGCGACGACAGCGACGAAGGGATGGAGGCGGCGACGG
The DNA here is from genome assembly GCA_030979885.1 of Lolium multiflorum. Lineage (NCBI taxonomy): Eukaryota > Viridiplantae > Streptophyta > Magnoliopsida > Poales > Poaceae > Lolium > Lolium multiflorum. The sequence goes on along the minus strand of CM061752.1, from coordinate 51,379,362 downwards.
GCTGCGTCGCTGCTTGCTCTTTGGTCGCTCGCGAGGAAGAGCCCGACTCAATCAGTTTCCGAGCGATTCCGAGGGTCAGACCTCGGAATGTTTTGCGGGACGATAACACGTACCGATTCGGTCCGTGGAATTTAGGCTCGGTTTCCAGGATCTGATTCTAAGGCCTATCCAAACAGTGGAAACTGCTCATGAATTCCAGATTCGATGATTCCGAGCCCAATTCCATGCATCCAAACACAGCATAAACTCTATTTCAATTTTACTGTGCACATTGTCTGACTGGTCCCTGCTAAACCTGATTGCGTAGAGTGACCTTGCTTGTTATTGGGATCTGTATATTATAACACTTTCCGGTTGCACATTCTGATGGCCGTACATCGGTATATGGGACAAACTCTGCATGTTAACTCTGTTGTTACCTCAGTCTACCGCTTACCTGACCAATTTGTTTTGTGTCACCTCCACGTTTGTTCTTACTTTGCCCCCCTACTGTATTTTCTGTTCGCAATTGACAAGACAAAATCTATCGCTGAAATTTAATGGACTTAAATGGTTTAACATCCTGTGGAAATTGTATTGACACTATTTGTAATTAGAGAGCTTTGACTTCCAAAGGTAGTATGTACCATTTGATGATTAACCTGTAGCCTGTTAGTTGATTTGGTCAACACTAGACAGAAGCTAGTAGTACAATTCTTCAGTTTGGCCATGAACCAACAGTTAGGTCACTGAATCTAGTAAAAATATAGTAGTTACAACTTACACGAGGTGGTCAGCACAAGCACCTGTCTTTTGAGAAATATTTAGGCGTATGAATTATCTATTAACTCAAATTTACATGTTTACCACCCTTTTCACATTTCTTGTTGGATTTATTTCAGGATTATGTTGGAAACAAGAGGCTTGAGCTGTCTGGTCAATTAGTGTCCCTGCTTTTTGAGGTGTTTATTTTCTCTTATCATTTAATTACACATTTTGCATTATGGGACTGGCTCTCTTACAGTGCTTCTTTGTGAAGGATTTGTTCAAAACAATGAATGAGTTTGTTATGCTGCGTATGAACAAAAACAGTGACATGGCCCGTTCCAGTCCGTTGGACTTTAGCCAGGTAATGAAAATCAGGTGCATTATGGGTGCTTATGTGGTCTTCTCTTTTGTGCCTTACTGCTAGTGCTACTGTAGCACCACACTTAGGCAGTGTACTTGGTTCTTCTTGCACTATTTCCTTTGAGTTGCTGTCTCTAGGTAATCCATTTTTTTATAGTTGTTGCTTGGTAATTTTGTTAAGTTCCTTAGCCCACATGCAAATATGCCTTTGAAACTAGAAACCTGTTCAGCATACGCAAAAAGATTCTCATTTTAAATGAAAATGTGAAACAATTCTCTTTGTCTGCTCTTGTGAGGTAAATGGGAGGTTTAAGCCCTAAAGGATTTCAGTGGTCTTTGCATGTGCTGAAATTTCAAGCTCTGTTGTATATGCATACACTACTTAAGATCTGAATCACAGTGACTCACAAAGAAAAGACTAATTTACCTCCATAACTTCCTTCCTTTGCACAGTTGATACAGCAGGATACTACCATAACCAGTGGTTTGGAAAGAGCTATTTCCACGGGAAATTGGGACATTAAACGATTTAAGATGCACAGGAAAGGTGCATCACAGGTATCCACACATTCAACCTCTCAGTTCCAGTTCCCCTTTTGTGTTCTACTTATCTTGAGGCATGTTAGTTTTTTTTTCTACTTCTATGCAGGTTCTGTCTAGGCTATCATACATGGCATCTTTAGGCTACATGACACGTATAACACCACAATTTGAGAAGACCAGGAAAACAAGTGGGCCGCGTGCTTTGCAGCCTAGTCAGGTGAGGTCAAAGTGTATCATGTTTCTACTTCAAAAGGTACATGAATATGCCTAATATTTTTTCCCCGTAACAGTGGGGTATGCTTTGTCCTTGTGATACACCAGAAGGGGAGGCATGTGGATTGACAAAAAATTTAGCTTTGATGACTCATGTTACGACAGATCAAGAGGAGGGCCCACTAATGAATCTGGTTTGTGTTCTCTAATTCAGCTAATTTTCATTTCCTTGGCTTTAATGCTTCGCATCTCTGTTCCTTTGTGTTTGTGAGCATGTTCATGTGTGCATTTTGCTATTGAGTTATGTTGTAGTAACTCGTGGTCAGCATTTCGCTGCTTCCAAATCCACCATGCCATGAGCATCACTAATGAGTTGCCTTTTCGTGATGCCGAGGGGTTGAGATTGGTTGGCGTTTTGTCACCAGTCCACTTAGTTTTCTGAAAACTGGAGGCTAGGAAGAAGTCAATCTGATCTATAAGAGCACCTTGTGTCACTAGGCTTGCCAAGGAGAACCTGTGAAGAGGTGGGCCACGGTCTCTTCTAGTTGGTCACATAAGAGACAAGCTGGTGCATGGTGCAACCCATGCGTAGCAAGTCTCTAAGCAATTGAGCAACGGTCTTGCCAATCAAATGAAGAACTTCACCTGCGGAGGGGCCCAAGTCTTCCCGTTAAGCCTCCAGCACCTGGAGACGATAGCTCCGTGGAAGAGGTCGTACCAAGACTTGGAAGAATACTACTCCAACACTGGGTAATGTTGTGCATCAGTGCAGTTGAGCTGCTCCTCATGGACGGTGCGCCAGACATGGATGTACTGCCATATTCCATAGGGTGAGCGAGCTGAGCTATCCTTGATGCCAGTGATGTACCACCATATGGTGCGCGAGCTGACCGCTCCTTGATGCCAGTAATGTACCGCCTGCCCTCCGTCTCTTCTTCGTGCATTTCAAGACGAGCTTCTATAGGACAGGATAAATCCGACGCTGCCATTGAACCATCCCCCCATCCTCGAAGGATATTATCTGCATGCTTTTGGACCTTCTCTTACAAGCCCGACACCATAAGCCGAAGAAGCAGGATTGCCACAACCACATTCTTGACAAGTGTAAACCGTTGTGCCCTTTCTCAACCTAGGTGCTTTCCACGTAGGCTTTGAAGACCTCTCTAGAGTGCCAGCTGACAGTGCATTATGGTTGCAGCCTCCTTGGCTTCCTCCGCAGTGCGACCTATGGGAGACACCAAATGCGCAATCTCGAAGCGTGGCCAAAGAATGTGAGTAAGCTATTGATCAGAGCAACTGACCCTATCCTGTTGGCAAGAGATGACGAGCATTGTCCTTGTGCAACTAAATGCTTGCTGACTAGTGGGCATGAGGTACTGAAACAAGTCAATATCTCTGACCATTAAGGGTAACAGTGATCAACTTGGTCAACGTTGGGGACAGTGGATCACCATCTCAAAGTCCTTTGCGGTGCCACATCGGTGGTCCAGGTAGCATCACTCCCGTACTCTGACCGAGGAGGATAGCAATCCACTCGCGAGAGCAATTCCCAAGCCCCACCTTCCCCACACCTCGAAAAGAACTGTTCAAGAGACGGGAGTTGAATGCGTGCATGATATCAAGCCGATGTCTGTTGCACCAACATGAATTGATCATGTATGCTGTGCTTCTTAATGAATGGACATTGGTTCTCCTGCACAACAGTTCCCACTCTCAGCGATCAAGTTATTTGCCACTTGCTTGCTGAAGATATGATGAGACTAATGGAGCAGAGGTCCTTACAGCGTGTTTGTTTGGGGGTATTTGATGGTAGGGAATGGGAGTTACAGAAGCGGAGACTTGACATCCATTGTTTGCTCCGGGGACTTGGGAGTTCACGAGGGATGGGGAAAGGGAGTTAACAGGCTAAATTCCCACAGTTCTCTTCCTAGGGGAGGCCTGGCAATTGCCTGCGGGAATTGGAATTGGTGTTAAAAAATCTGAAAAGAACTGTTAGTTTGCTGCCCACGTCGCTATGCTTATGCCTAAACCCACGATCCGAACCCGGCAAAACAACTTCCGGTCAAAATCCCCCTACTAATTCCCATTGTGCACCAAACAGAGGAATGGGACTACTAATCAACTTCCCACCCTAATCCCCTAGTTAATTCCCTACAATAAACTCCCATTCCCTTTCCCTAATTTTACCAAACACGCTGTTAGAGCAAAGCTATCTGTCCTCTTTGGCAGCAGGATAACATCACCTGATTCAGGTCCAGAAACCAGTCCACACCCTCTAAGCAAGTGCAACTATGAAAAAGTTACCACCACATCCCCCTTAATGGTACCCCAACAAGCTTGAGGGACCCCGGCCATGAATCTGTCAGGTTCAGGCTCTTTGCCTCGTTACATATGCCTCATGTCGTTCCACACCTACTCCTCACTAAAAGGGATGTCGAGGTCCATTAGCCCTCCTGCTGATCTGTCGCTCCAAGGAGCTGAGTTAAGATGATCAAAAGTTGCCTTCGCCATGGCTAGATGGCCGGGGGCTGTCTGAACGAATCTGAGTCCACACATATGTATCGCATGATACACAATATTTTTTTTATTTTTTCTCTCGCTTTTCTTACGCCCATTGATATGTAATTATATCCCCAATTTATGAGCAACGCTATAGTTTATATATTTTGTTCATTCTTTATTGTAGTGTTACAGCCTGGGCGTGGAAGATTTGTCACTTCTCTCCGGAGAAGAAATCCATGCACCGGGTTCATTTCTGGTCATGTTCAATGGATTAATACTGGGGAAGCACAGGCAGCCTCAGGTCTAATTCCTTATAAACCTTACATCAATTTTCGAATTATTTCTTTCTTTTATTTTCACTAACTCATCTATGATGCTCTCCAGAGATTTGCTAATTCTATGAGAACATTTCGTCAATCAGGCAAAATTGGAGAGTTCGTAAGCATTTTTGTGAATGAGAAACAGGTATTGTTTCTTTTCTTGGTTCTTACAAGCTTAAAAGTGATCTTATCGTCATTCGGGTGTATATGATCGTCCTGACTGTTGATAGTCAATAAATATTTGTTTCGAAGAACACCAAACTCTACTTCGGATGGTAGATTTAATGGTAGTCATAGCAGCGTCAACTGACCCACAGCTTTCCGAAGAGCGCTTGGAATTTGCTGATTTACACCATGGAAGTATGAAGGATTGACCCTAGAGATATTAGTTCCCGTGTCAACCACTGGTTAAACTCTTCTTTGTACAGAGCCCTAGCATTACAACTAATTGATTCTGACATGCAAGGTGATACCCCCAAGTCATGTCTTGTATCTGACTGTATGAAAACCATTTTAGTTCCGCTTCGTCTCAGCTAGCTGGTTACCATATCCTAAAAAGAGTTTTCACGAATTTTCTGTGGTCAGGGTCACTCTTCCGCCCTCTCCCTGTTTGCAAGTTTGCCGTGCCTGAATTTTGCAATATAAGTTGCGTAAACATTTCAGTCAAATGCAGCCACTTTCCAGAAATCTGGGATAGGACCAGATGGCGACATACCAGCCAGAAGTAGGGTTCTCTTGTGCAGTTCTGCTATTTTGAAGTCATCACGTAATATATATATAAGATGTTAATGCAGATTTATTACCAAGTATCAATTGATATGGCAAGCTTAGTTTTAATGCGAAAAGGATATGAGGCCGGACAATAGTTAATACCCTGAGAGCATCTCCACCGGCGCGCCCCATAACGGCCCCGATAGCGTTTTGGGGGCCGGCAGCGAAAATGGGCTCACACCGGCGCGCCCCAAAAAGCGCCGGCGCTTTTTCGAGCCCAATAGAAGCGCCGGCAACCCCGTGCGGGCCCCTTCGCGAAGGGCGCAAATTGGCGCGGCGGCTCCTCGCGGGACGAATTTTTTTGGGCGTGGGAGCCCCACACATCCCAAAGGTATACATCTTTTCTACCAAAACCCCGTCCCCTTCGCCGCTCATTTCTCCCGCCCGCCGCTCCTTCTCCCATCCAGCCTCCAACCCGAAAAACCCTCGCCGCCGCCATGCCACCGAAGAGAAAGGCTCCGGCGAAGGCAGCGAAGGCGCCGATGACCCCGTTCATCTGATCATTTGGCCTGGAAGCCGAAGTTGTTTTTAGCAGCTGGACTAGACGGCGATTCGGTGGCCATATGTTGGCCCAAACTTCATATTCGAAAACCTATTCAATTTTGGTGGCCGTGTGATGGCCCAAACTTTAAATTCGAAAACTTATTCGAATTTCTATGCTTTTGTTTGAGTTTTTAATTCAAATCATCTATCGGGGCTGTCGTATGGGGGTGCCGGTGTGGGAGCAGCTCCCCCAAATGGAGGATGCTGTGCCGGCGCCCCCCATACGACAGTGCCGGCGCCCCTGCCGGCGACTATTTGGGGCGCGCCGGTGGAGATGCTCTGAGACCAAAGACTATGAAATGCGCGCGATTTACTGTTCTATTTCCATGGATGCACCTTATGAAGTTGCCCACTGTATAACAAACACATGTTGATTTTTTTTTCTGTTAAGAATGTGTTGGAGATACTAACCTTGTTTTTCATTGTAGCACTGCATTCACATTGCCTCTGATGGTGGCCGTGTTTGTCGCCCACTTATAATTGCTGATAAGGGCAGGTCAAGGGTTAAAGAGCATCACATGAAAGAACTGCGGGTTAGCAAACTTTACTTCTTGATCTACTGTCATTTATTTGATCTTTATCTCACAGCTGATTTCACTCTAGGATGGTATTCGTTCATTCGATGATTTTCTGCGTGATGGGTTGATTGAATATCTTGACGTCAATGAAGAAAATAATGCATTGGTATATCATGTTTTATTTTATTTTTATTTTTGTGCATGGTTCATTTAAATTTCTATAATGTGGTTATGATGATTCAAACAGATTGCATTGTATGAGCACGTGGATCAAGATGATGTTGAAAGAAGCAGCATCACTCACATTGAAATAGAGCCAATGACCATATTAGGAGTTGTAGCTGGACTTATTCCTTATCCACACCATAACCAATCTCCACGTAACACCTATCAGGCAAGGATGCAGATTATTGCTATGCATCTCTATAATTTTTTGAATATTCTTGTGTGACGTTTTCTTGTCTGCAGTGTGCAATGGGTAAGCAAGCGATGGGGAATATTGCGTATAATCAGGTAATAAACTTCTGGAGTTTGTTTTTCTTAGTTTAATCCTGCATTTCTTGTTTTACACGAATGCTGAATAAAGCTGTCTGGTTGTAGCTGGTGCACGCATCTTCTTTTCCTCTTGGTGTGAACTAATGTGTCTTTGGAAATTTCTGTAGTTGTTTCGAGCAGATTCTCTACTTTACTTACTAGTGTACGCGCAACGCCCCCTGCTTACAACAAAAACAATTGAGTTGGTTTGTCCCTCTACCCCCTCTCTGTCCTCGTGCAGACACACACACACCCACTCGTAAGTCATGTGATGTGACACAGTGCAACTCTTTTCAGGTGGGATACGATAAACTTGGGGCTGGGCAGAATGCAACTGTAGCTGTCATGAGTTATAGTGGATATGATATTGAAGATGCAATTGTGATGAACAAATCATCTCTTGATCGAGGTTTTGGTCGTTGCATAGCAATGAAAAAGTAATTTTAGACTTCGAATTAAGATGCTGTTTCATTTACTCTGAAAATGAAGTGCTTGGAGAGTATGTCCTTTGTTGTTTTTATTTTTATGGTTATATTTTTGATTCTTGTCCTACAGGTACACTGTAATAACGGAGAAATCAGACAGGATTGCTAAACCACAAAGAGATAAAGATGGTGACTTGATAAAGCAAAATATGCGGGTATAATAATGACTGAACATTGTTATTTATCTGAACGATTAAACCTGTCATTTTCCTTTGAAATGATAGCTCAGCAACCAAAATCAAAGTGAGCGATACTAGGAGAAAATAAGTAAATCTTGTAAGCAGTGCAGGTCCAATTCATTCCTATGGAGCTATTTAGATTTTCGGAAAAAGAATTAAAGCAAAATTTCACAGGGGATTATCTATCTCCATTTGAAGATATATAAAATTGATATTAAATTCAGTTTGCTGTATATCAGTCCCATCTGTCTAAATATATATGTTCATCGGCATGCTTGATAAGGGGTTCACCAGTTCCAAAGGACCCAAACTCTAGATTTATTTGTATCTTCTAATCTGTGTATTGACGAACATTTTCTAAGTGCTCCTGAAACAAAAAAAGAACCATTTTTGACAGGCATTGGATGAAGATGGATTTGTTGCACCTGGTCAAATAATCCGCAATCATGATATCTATGTGAACAAGCAAACACCAAAGGTTGCCACGACAGCTCCAGGTACTGTGTTAACGAGCAGGTGAGTATTCTTATGTTTGTGTGATTCAATTTTTGGTGTTCCATTTTCTAGTCTTTTGGCTCACATATTTTGTTTTAAAGAATGGTATATGTGCTTTATTGTTGAATACTACTTATCCAGGGACTATAGAGACTCACCTGCTGTTTACAAGGGTGTTGATGGCGAGACTACTGTTGTGGATCGCGTAATGCTTTGTTCGGATACAAATGACAAATTGACCATTAAGTGTATTATCCGTCACACTAGGAGGCCAGAGGTATTGACTTAGTCGGTAAACGGAAAATTGGTTATTTACCCAAACTTCTCTAATCTTGGATCATGTACCCAAAGTTGATTGTCCATTGGTAAAATACGCACAAAGAATTAAAATCTCAGTATGGTCTACCCAAAGGGAGCTTTTCAGTAAAGTAAACAAATTTAACCCTTTACTTGTACAAGAATAGTACTCCCTCCGTTCTCTTTTAATTGACTCAAATTTAGTACAAAGTTGTACTAAATCTGAGTCAATTAAAAGAGAACGGAGGGAGTACTACTTTACCCCTAGTACATTTTGATCGCCATGTGGCAAACTTGATCAATTGTCACCTCACCAGTCAACATGCATGAAGTTTGGGAGGTACAGCGATGTCAAAAAGAAGCAGAAATAAAAATTGATCAGCGATGTATGGGCACATGGCGCCAATGGCCTACCTCACGAGTGGATGGCTTTGATTGCGGACAATCGGCCCAGGGAGCAGCAACGGCAGCGTGACTCGGCGCTGGGAGCCGCGCTGGCAGAGGCACACGCTTACCCGTAAGCTGACGCGGCGAGGGTTTCTGATCTTGTCGATCAAAACTGGCCATCGAGCCTTCCGTGATCATCCAGGCAGGCTCCATTACTCAGGGGCAGTATTGTCGTTTTGTGTGCGGCCACAGTTGGAGGGGATGAGTGTCAAAACAAATTTACATCGAAGCCCCTGTTGAGTATTTTACCAGTGGACAATCAACTGTGGGTCCATGATCGGCTAGTAAACTTTTAGGCAAATAACCAATTTTCTCGGTAAATACCCTTGATTTCATCTGCATAAATAGGAACTTAAATTTGCTATTCATGTTTGTGACTTAGGTTGGTGACAAGTTCAGTAGCAGACATGGCCAAAAAGGTGTTTGTGGCACCATAGTTCAGCAGGAAGACTTCCCCTTCTCTGAGAGAGGAATATGCCCTGATTTAATCATGAATCCTCATGGATTTCCAAGGTTTTATATTGGCTTTCATTCTATTCTTTACTTTTTCTTCAATTTGCTGATTTCCTTAACATAGGATATCATATAATCTGTCGATGTTTATTGGCGTCTATCTTTGGTATTTCTCTGGATATGAGCGGCTGTATTTCTGGAACTGGAACTGGAACTGGGACTACTTCCCTGGGAATTTTTTATCCACGTCTTATACTCCTATTTGAATCTCCTCGAATTTAATGTGAAAAATTGGTCACTTTTGTTGAATAATAGGCCGAGTCTTGTCCATGTTTTAGTGACACATGAGCTTTGAACATCTTTTCGTTAAGCACAGAAGCAAGTAATAACTCGAGTGGGCCATGTTTTAGTGACGCAAGAGACCGACCACGAGGGCTTTTGGAACCAAAAAGGAAAACACACAGAACACGTTAATCCATTTCTAGAAGTGTAATTTCAACGGTTCTTAATTGCTATTCCTTCCAGTTCACTAAAAACATTGTTTTGGACATGTTTTGCCTTGTGTACCTATGGTGGTTAGATAAAATTTGTAGAAATGAAATAAATGTAGTGGATTGCTATCACGACTTGTGACTTCTTATTGTGATACACTGATACCCATAAATAAATAGATTTGATAATTACGCCATCTTGGGAGTTGTGTGACTAACTGACGGGTACTCCCTCCGTCCCACAAAACATGTCTCAACTTTGTCTAAATTTGGATGTATCTATACACAAAATCACGTCAAGATACTTGCAAATTTAGACAAAGTTGAGACATGTTTTGTGGGACGGAGGGAGTACTTAAGATACTGAGATCTCTCTCCAAGAGGACGATTAGATGCAGTTGTTCAGTTTATATATACCAACTATTGAGGAGGTTAGATATATACTGGTCATGTGCATGCTAGATAGCAATTATAGGGCTATTATCTGATGTCTTGAAGTTTGTACTTCTTCCATGTCGACAGATTCTCAATACATGTCGTATTAGAATCCGTTAGTCAAGTCAGCCTCAGCATAGAAAATTTTACCCAACATCTACGACGCTGAGTAAACCAACTGTTTTTATTTTGTTTGATAGTGCTTCTCTAGCTTGACTGACTCTTATTCTGCTCACCAGTCGTATGACAATAGGTAAAATGATTGAACTTCTTGGTGGAAAGGCTGGTGTTTCTTGCGGCCGGTTCCATTATGGCAGTATATTTGGTGAACCAAGTGGTAATGCTGATAAGGTTGAAGACATAAGGTATTGTATATATCATGTAATACCGTAGTTTGTTTTCAGAAATCTATAATTAAAACAGATTTACAACCATTCTTCAATGTTTTTGTTTGCATACCAGCCATACACTTGTCAAGCACGGCTTCAGCTATAATGGAAAAGATTTCCTATACTCAGGTGTGTTTTCATATCAAGTACTTTGGCGATAAACACCAATTTTTATGTTAATTAATCCAAGTCAGTATCAACTGAAACTACGGACTCTGAAAATAGTAGTGCTGCAGCTAATAATGTAAGGCATATGAGAACTCGATCCAACTGTTGTTCAGTTAATGTGAACTTTTCCACACATCTGTAGAAGCCCGTACTTTGTAACTTCAACCTCTGTGCTACAAACAACTTCCATCTAGCAGTTTTTTATTCTGTTTTTGGTCAAACTGGTCACCATTGTTACAAACTTAGGACCGATTCAACATGATCTTGATCTATTCCAAGGGCCTTAGAAAGGTATATAATTACAAATACATGTATGGAGATAGAGCATGGATCTAAAATTCTGAATATGAAGTAAATACATAGGAGTCCTAGTACAAGACATTATATCTAACAAATATCACCTTCTTGATAGCGTATATGTTCGGTGCTTGGGATGTGTACAACTAGAAAGTTCAGGTGTGATGTATCAGAAGCATCAAATAAAATTTGCCATTTTACAGTATATGACTAGTTGAAAACTGGCTGTTTGGTTACGACATATCGGTCTAAGTAACGTGTTTTGTGCTAAAACCATATCCCTGGACCCTCCTAACCACAAACAAAGTTTATTATCTTTCTTATTCTTTTACATTTTGCCATTTTACTCATTCTTGCTTGTTCTGGTGAGTATTGTATGTCGGTATGAGTATGTAAATTCCATAGAAATACAAACTGTGCATTATTTTCGCCCCTAATCACATGAACTTAAGAAATTTAGATATGTTGTACAATCTTCCAGTTTCTTGAATTCTTTTCTTATCTTCTGGTAATTCAAATTTATGTGGCACTAAGGACGTGCTTGTAAATTTTGATCATGGAATTTTGGTATATTGCTTATTTGTGACGTATTCTATCTTCATGGTGTGTGTTCACACCAACGTGGCCCTGCTGGGTCTCAAGAGCTGATATTTTTCCCCATTTCAGGCATTTTAGGCCATCCTCTTCAGGCATATGTCTTCATGGGGCCAATCTATTACCAAAAACTGAAGCACATGGTAGGCATAGCTTTGTTTGTCTATTTTGCTTCTTCTTATTGATGCTTTAGTTAGTTCAATTATATTTTTGTGGTGTAGTAACTTTACAACAACAACCAACCAAGCCTTTCAGTCCCAAACAAGTTGGGGTAGGCTAGAGTTGAAACCCATAAGATCTCGAAGCCAAGTCATGGTTCCGGAACGTGGATAGCTAACTTCCACGCACCCCTATCCATGGCTAAATCTTTGTCGATATTCCAAACCTTCAGGTCTCTCTTAACGGACTCCTCCCATGTCAAGTTTGGTCTACCACGACCCCTCTTAACATTCTCATCACGCTTTATCCGTCCGCTATGCACTGGCGCTTCCGGAGGCCTCCGTTGGATATGTCCAAACCATCTGAGACGATGTTGGACCAGCTTCTCTTCAAGTTTGGTGTAGTAACTTTCAAGGTTCTAAATAGCTAATATATAGTTTTTTTAGACACCAAACGCTAAGCAACGCGCCAGTGTCCCTCTATACTCTTGAGTAGCGAACTGGCACAATTGGTCTAAATAGCTCGCCATGGCTTGTAGCTAGCACGATGCTACTCCATATGGGTACATTTTCACAATATAATATGATAATTTGTAAATGCAACTTTACCAGGAGAAAATAAATACATCAATTATAAGATTAAACTACGAGAGAACACATGATTCTTTTTTCTCCTTTTTGGTACTTAAGTATGCATATTTCTTAGTGATTAATTACTTGATGTGATAATTTACTGTTTTGGTTATCCTTTCCAACATTATTTAATGTTTTTCAAAACTATAATTGCCTTTGATGATTATCTGTATGTATGCATATTTATAACTTCATATTCTGATGTTAAAACACTATCGCCAATAGCTTCTTCTATAGCTTTCAATATAAAAACCGCAATTTAAAACCCTGGTAATCATCAAAGTATTGATGGTGTAAAATATATCCCTTATATCTGTGTAAGCTGTTTTTTCCCACCAGGCCATGCACACTAGCTGAATTTCAGCCCCATCCCCAAAACATAAGGCACTTGTATTTGCCTTGGCATGTCTCTGCCGAATTTCTTGCAAATATCATGCTTGCCAAATATACATGCAGTTGTGTTGGGCACATGTGGCAGTCTTTTCAAGCAGGACTAACTCTTTGAAGTTAGATATGTTACTGTGAGCTAGACCTAATCATGTTCGGGGACTGGGTTCAGGCCTGATCTGATTCTTGGGCCCCTAGCTGGGGCTGGGCTATCCGGTTAAGCTAGGGGCGTGTTTGGTTCCTCACAATCCTATTTCTCGCACCAGGGAGAAGAATTTGGCCAGTTTGCTTCCCACGAAAAAATTCTTCCTTGCACAGCACTTTTCTTAAAGCAGCCCAAAAGATGGCCCGCGAGGAATGCTCGATTCCACCGCGTGCAGGCGCTGGCGAGCGCAAAAGTGGGACCTTTGTGGCTACTCGCTTGCGAGTATATGTACGTAACCCATCCTCTAATCTAGTTCATCTTAATCCGCCTCTTATCTACATAACAATGCTTCGATTTGAGATAAGGTCTACATGAAAAAGATGTGTCTCGACGCTGCGAATCCATTCCCGCAACCAGTTCCTAGTTTCATCAAGTTTTTGAATGTATACGGCCGACCGTTTGAAATATCCTTTGAGTAGTAGCTTTATCTCACCGTTTCACACAATTTTCGTGTTGCAAGTTTTCGGTTTTGATATTTGTAGACGAGTAGATATACATCTCCCTAATAACAACGTACAAAGTTGTAGATATACTCGGCTACGAATGCCAAAACCGAAAACTTAGAACACGAAAGTTGTGTGAAACGGTGAGATGAAGCTACCTCTCGAAGGAAATTTCAAATGGTCGACTGGGTGCAACAATTTGACAAAATTCGTTCAAAAATTGTCTAAACATGAACACGAAGTAGAGTTTTAAACACTCGAGGAAACTAGAAACCGGTCGCGGGAATGGAATCACAACGTCGAGACATATTTTTTCATGTAGACCTTATCTCAAATCGATGCATGGTTACGTAGATTAGAGGGGATCAAGATTGAACAAGTTTAGTTAAACACAACACACCTTAACGTACATGTAACCAAATAACGGGGCTTCCGTTTCTCCCACATAGGGAAAGAGGAATTGTTAGCAACCAATCGAAGTGCATAAGCAGGCTCAAGTCAAATTTCCACTCATACAGCCAGTGAGCCAAGTTGCACTAGGAGGGAAAAACCCGTGCGAGGAACCAAACAGGCCCTAGTTGTTGGTAATCTGCGGCTTGTACCCAAAAAATGAGCAAGTCGTACCAAGTCTGGACCTGAGGTAGGAGGTTTTGTCCTAAGTTAAACTTTGTAAGGTTTACAAAGTTCATTGAAAAAATATCGACATATACAATACCAAATAAAAAATTATATTTCATAATGGATCTCGTGATATTGATGTCATATTTTAGATGTTGACATTTTTCCTATAAACTTGGAACCAGGGAGTAGTTCATTGCGAGTGTTGAATAACGATATTCAAGCGCAGTTTGGTCAGTATATGATTAGTGTTGACAGGCCTGACCATTGCTTGTTCAAACGCCAAACTGTACATAAGACTTCTAAAATATTTTGGCTTGCTATGATGTACATACTTTTTGCTTCTCGCTTTGTTGTTTTCTACAAGTTGATTGGGCTGCTATGATGTCTTCGTAGCTTGTTCGACATTTCTTTGTGGTTTTCTTTTGTATAGTTTTGTAAATATTTGCTTATATATGGATTCTCCAGGTTCTCGATAAGATGCATGCTCGAGCTAGTGGACCACGAGTACTACTGACCAGGCAACCTACTGAAGGCCGAAGTCATGATGGAGGTTTACATCTCTTTGATATATGCTGCAATTAAGTGGCTATGGAACCTAGCACGTTTTGTTATTGACTATCTCTCTTTTTTTTTCATTTTAAAAAAATGTTCTGTCATAGGCCTGCGTCTTGGTGAGATGGAGCGTGATTGTTTAATTGCATATGGTGCTAGCATGCTAATCTTTGAACGTCTTCTGCTATCCAGTGATCCATATCAAGTCCAGGTAATTCTTAAAGTAGTTTTGATTATTTCAGTGACTGGAATCATGCAAGTAACATAACCAAGCATGTCGCTGTAGCATCAGTAGTGCGATGAAACCTGTGAGCCCTTGTCGCTTTAGTTGAGTTAAACATCCCCCGTAACAAGCTATTACATGTAGGTGAACTGAAAAGAACTAATTTGTACAGTTGAACACGGTTCTTCATCTATTTAGTTGAGTTAACCGTAACTAACAAGAAACATCTGTATGTCAGTCATTTTATTTTCCTGGTAATTTGTGGTATCCTAACCTTATTTATGTGTTCATCTTCTCCAGGTTTGCACAAAATGTGGTCTGTTAGGATATTACAATCATAAACTGAAGGTTTCATTCTGTTCAATGTGCAAGAATGGAGAAAACATGGCCAAGATGAGGATGCCGTATGCTTGCAAGCTTTTGTTCCAGGTACTGCAGAAGGGGGCAGTAAAAAGGGTGTTCTTCAATCATGCATGTTAATTGCTTTGCTATGATTCTGATTTTGAAGCATGAAAAAAATATTCGTGTAGTTAAGCGTTTGAAGATCAAGTCCTTGCTTAATTCCCTCAGAAAAAAAGAAAGTCCTTGCTTAATTTTGTTGGCTCGGATATTATCATAGCAGGGTGGTTGTCCTTGGGCAATATGACTAAATTGGTCCCCTTGTATTGTTTTGTGTTCTTTTCAGGAACTGCAGGCGATGAATGTTGTTCCACGCTTAAAGCTGACAGAAGGATAAGCTAAAACTTGGCGAGCTAATCAAGCTTGACCTTGTATAAGTATTGTATGAGCATCGTCTCCAGTTTTTCTTGGCAGATTCCTTTGGCAGCAACATGGTGGACAACAATGGCATCGGTGTGGTGGTTGTTGCAAGGATCCAAGGCTGGGTGTGTTATTAGGGTTTCAGATGAATCTGGGTTCTCAGCATATTTTCTGCTTAGGACATATATATGAGGGGTAGGTTTGTAGTTTTCTTGATATATACAAGGTGGGACAGATGATTAACTCTATCCTTTTTCGTGGATAGTTCGTAGACATTATATATGGTGTTTTTCAGCGTGCATCTGACGTGTGTGATTCCTGAACAAAAAGTAGTTTTTCTGAGAGTAGATAGTGCAATAGTTTATTCGGAGTAAAAGGAGTATGTGCTTTGATCCACGGGCTTCTTGCGATGAGTACACACGCATGGTCGCGTTGTTCTCTCGTAGGCATATTCCTTATGATGTTGAGACATTGATTATATCTACGTGTCTCTGAAACTGTCTTACTAATGATCTCAAGCCATGTGTGGTCCAACAAAAGGTAATTAACTATATCTCACGATATCTCAACGGAAGATTCTGATTGCTATCAAGATTTCAATATTCTTCGGACTGATATGATTGAAATCAAAACTATATTCTAGTAGTGTTATTCTTTAGGAATAGTGATATTCATATCGCAGCGCTGACTCTTCCAAACTGACCTGTTCCAAACAGTGGGAACTAGGAAAAAGGACAGGATTTTTAATGAAGACCCTAAGGGCATGAGCAATGGTGGCATATACAACTAGTTGCTCCATGTAAAAAAGTTGTCAGAAGCAACATGGTTAATTTTATTTCTTCAATGGAAGCTACAACTTTAGTCAGAAAAAAGAGAGAAGGAACCCCACAAATGTGACACTATGTATCTCTTTCTCTGTCCAAAAAGCATGCTTTTTAGGCTTAAGATCCCACTTCTTGAAGAGGAGGCTGCCTCCTCATCCGAACCTACTTTAGACCATCCGAATCTAGTTAAAGGTGTGAGGCAGCAGTGCATTGGGCATGCCCTAAGGACCCTGGTCATTGGCTCAGTGCCAAACGGTGAGCCTGACATCCTCGGCACTGGCCAGCCACGAATGGTGATCGGCCATCTGGAACGGCAAGGACAGCGAACACATGAAGTTATGGCTGTCCATAGCGGTCCAACCTAAATCGGCAACCTATTTGGTCTGTTTAGACGCGTTTGGTAGCCTGGATACTGATGGGAAGAATTATACTTTCATGGAAATCCAGCCCTATAAACTTCAATGCGGTAGATGTTTTGTTCCTAATTTTTCTGGACCAAACCTCCGACCCAATGATAGAATGAATTTTTGCTATTCGCTCTTCAGCACGAGATTTTGAGTCTCGCGTGTCTACCATTTCACCATCAAGGCATCTTGAAAGTGAATCATATTCCATGAATATGATATCTATCTAATGTGATATATGGAATATATGACAAAGGTGGAGTCTTGGAGTATTTCGATCGATCGGTCATATAGGCCTGAGTCAGACATAAAATAGCTTCGATTTGCATTATCTATAGGACACCTTATATGTATCAAAATCGATATCAAAATCAAAAAGATGAAAGATGTACAATCCAATTTCTCGATTCAATAGAAGCCCAAAGAGTTGCATATGGTACCCAACTAAGAATAGGCCGTTTGGTTCCCTGGACACACGTTCTTGCATAGCACGGGTTTTAAAGCACCCCTGACAGCCCCGAGGAACGCCCGATTTGATCTCCGGGCCGGCCTGGCGAGACGAAAATCGACAACGCTGTTCACGCGGGAGCTTCGCCTCGGCATGGCGGGAGAAGCCGAAATCCCAGCGCCTCTCCATTAGCCCCCTCCCAAAATTTCCCTTCCCCCAAATTTCGCACCGGCGACGGCGGCGACCCAGATCTGGTAGCGCGCATCTCCCTTCGGTCTCCGGGTCGGACCAGGGTCCTCTTCTCAGCCGCGAGGCCAACACTTCGGCTTTCGGCCCTGTTGAAAGAACATCTCTCATATTTTGTTTTGAGTGTTTGATGTCAATGTACGTGATATACTAATGTTTGGTTAAGTGGTACAGGGATTATATAGATACATGTGTGTGTGTATTGGATGTGGTCAGTGCTGTCAAAGAGATTCAGAAAAAGCACATCAGGGGATAATCCGGGCCGGATATTTCCAAAATATCCGGCCCCCAATTTCGGCTAAGGACTTGAGGGAAATCGCAGTCCAGGGATTATCGGGCCGGATATTTCAAGAATATCCGGCCCTCGAAACGGCTAAGGACCTGAAGAAATGTGGCTCACAGTATGGGGCGGACATTTGAGACATTGTCCTGGTTTTGTACCTGGAGGCCGGATTATCCGGGGGGGGGGATTATCCGGCCCTAACTTAGGCCGGATTATCCGGCCCCGGAAGGCTCAACGGTTGGATTTTGGGAGGGGTATTTATACCCCTCTTCTTCTTCCTTACCCCTTAGCTCAATCATTGCTCAAGAATTCTGCCAAGCTACACCACCATTAGAGCCACCTCAAGAAACACAAGATTTGCAAGATCTCCTTCCTCCCCAACCAAATCTCTTGATCTTTGGATATTCGAAGGAGAAGCCACCGATCTACATCCTCACCGAAGCGTTTCATTCCTCCCTTGTTTGAGGGATCTCATGCTAGTGTTCCTATTTGGTTCCCTAGTTGATTTGTGTTGATGTGTTGTTGTTGATTGTTGTATTGTTACAGATTTGGGAGCCTCCAATTCAGTTGTGGATGTGTGCCCCAAGAACCTTGTAAAGGCCCGGTTTCCGCCTCGAGGAAATCCCTTAGTGGAAGTGGGCTAGGCCTTCGTGGCGTTGCTCACAGGAGATCTGAGTGAAGCCTTCGTGGCTATTGGTTTGGCTTGCCACCACCTCCTCCACGTAGACGTACCTTCTTGCAAAGGAAGGGAACTACGGGAATCATCTCCGTGTCAATGCGTGCTACACTCTCGGTTACCTCTATCCCACTCTATCTCCTATATATTGCGTAGCTATATCTTGCTTAGTTGATTACCTTGTCATATAGGTAAATTCACTTAGTTGCATATCTAGAGAATTTACCTTTGTGTCAAAACTAAATTGAAAAAGAACTAAAAATTGGTTAGCACCTATTCACCCCCTCTAGGTGCGGCATACGATCCTTTCAATTGGTATCAGAGCCTCGGCTCTTATTTCGGGCTTAACCGCCTAAGAGTATGCCGGACGAGGCGCCTTTGGAAGAGGCCGGTAAGTTGGTCATCATGGAGGAAATCAATTCGTTGAGATCCTCCATGGACGGTCAAATGGAAAGCATGAGAAAATTAATTTCTGAGCTTTTGACTCCGGTCCCTCCTAAGGCTCCCGTCTTAGAGGTAAAGGACACGGGTGTGTTAGAAGAGGGAGGTGCTTCGGCACTACCCTCTTCTACCAAACCCGTGGAAGGTGATAACTTAAACACTATCAAATCTCCCATTGCATCTCCTAGTGGAACTAGTGGAGGTGAGAGCTACAATCGAGAAGCTCCACCTTTTCTATCTCCCGATATACCGGTTCCACATCCCCATTTGAACATTCGAGGCGACCCACCTAAGTTTTCCGTTGAGAATTTCGATACTTGGCAATTTGAGTTTCGCTCTCATGTTTGCAGTGCCTCCAATGAACTTTGGAGAATCATCTTGGAAGGCTTCAAGCCCTACAACCCCGACAAGTTGACTAGAAGAGAAGCGGTTGATAGTCAACTCAACAACACCGCCTTGCACATGATTCAAACTAGTGTGGGGACACAAGAGCTTCCTCGTGTTCGGAACTACACCACCGCCAAGGAAGCTTGGGATGGTTTGGCCGCTAGTTGCATTGGAAGTGAGAGCACGAGAAGGAACAAGTATAATGCTCTTCGGAATCAAGCCGAAGGATTCATGAGGCTACCGGATGAAGATCATCAAGTCATGTATGGAAGACTCCTCATCGTTGCCGATGCCTTCCGGATTAGTGGTGCCACCCACATCAATGACTCTTGGATCAAGGAGAAGTACATTGAATGCATGATGCCTTTTGTACCCATTGATGTCAAGACCCTTGTTGGGAGAAAATGCTATTCCTCTCTCTCATCTCAAGATGCCGTGCACGAGATGCAAGCCCTCAAGGTGCTCGAGCAAAACTCTCATGACTCTCGCAATCGTGCCATTGGTATGGCAAAAGGGAACAATCTTGCCTTGACGGTCAACTCCGTAGAAGAAGTGCACCCTCAAGAACAATATAGGGCACCTTGGAGTATGTCCTATCCGGAAGATTTGGAATGCCACTATCATGATCACATGGCCTTCCATGCAAAGTCATTTTGGGTTGATCCCTCCAAGGCCAAGGAAGACAACATCAAGAGAAACCACAAGAGTGGGTTCACTAGCTTTGGTCCAAAGACAAGATCATGCTACAATTGTGATGACAAGCGCCACTTCATTGCCGAATGCCCCTATGAGAATAGAGAGCTTCATAATGGAAGGCTCATTCCCAAGGACAAGAGCAAAGAATCAAAGGGCAAATATTCAAAAGCCCCCAACAAGAAGTTCTACAACAACAAGACCAAGAAGGGCAAGAGGCCCCCAAGAGTTGTGCTAGTGACTAGGGAAGAATATTCTTCCGATGAAGTTGAAAGCTCTAGTGATGATGAAGGAGAAAGCTCAAAGGAAGTGGCCGCCATTGCCACTACCAACATTCCCTCTTCATCTCTCTTTGAATCCCCCAATGAGATTCCTCTTATCAAGAATGCACATTGCTTCATGGCAAAGTCCTCCTTGGACACATCTATTGTGCTATCAACTCAAGAAGAATATTCCTCCGGAGATGATGATGTTGATGATGAAGAAGATGCAACCTCTAATGGATTGGTCGCTCTTGCCTCCCTCTCCACTAACTCTTCATCACCAAGTGAATCCCCCAATGAGATCATTCATGTGGAGGAAGAAAGTTGTCTCATGGCCAAATCCTCCGAGGTATCATCTCCTAGCCCCTCTATGCCTAACATATCAAGTGATCTAGGGGTTGATGATGCTAGTCTAAAAGTGAAACAAGAAATGCTAGAATTTGATGAATTCATGTTTAACCTACAAGGTATCAACAAAAAGCATGTTTCAAATCTCATGGCTCGTTTAGCTCAACAAAATGATATGCTTGAGAAAAAGGGTCAAATAGAGAGAGAAGACTCTCTTGAAATCCATGCTCTTAAAAATGCCCTTGAGGAAAGTCAAGAAACTATAGCTTCTCTTGAGGAGAGGCTAGAAAATCTTGAAGAGCCTCAAGATGAAATTAACAAGCTCACTAAAGCTAGAGATCATGCTAGGGCTAAGACTAAATTGCTTAAAAAGGAAATGGCCCAATTTGGTGTTGATCATGAGAAACTTGTGAAGGATCTAGATGAACTAGACAAAGCTCACAAAGCTTTGAAGAGTGAATACTCTCTCCTATCCAAGTCAAATGAGCAACTTCAAATTAGGCTTGCTTCATATGATGTGCCTAGTTCCTCTACCCCTTCATGTGATCATGCAAATATTATTGAGGAAAATGCTAGGTTGAAGGATGAACTTGCTAAGGCCTCCTCTCCCCAAAGTAAACTTTCTTTGGATGATCTTTTGAGTAAGCAAAGATCAAACAATGGGAATAAGGGCCTAGGTTATAATGCCAAGGCAAAGAAGGCAAACAAGCAAAAAGCCAAGCCCGCACAAGAGAAGAAGAAAGCTTTCACCAATGGTGAAGCTCCTAAGGGAAACACCATCAATAATGATGATGCGGGAAATGCTAACCCTAACTATGTTCTATTTAAAGATTATTATGGTGATGTCTATGCTAAATATGTTGGACCATATGACGGTTATGTTGCTTGGTCTATTTGGGTCCCAAAGACCCTTGTTGCTAACAAAAGAGGACCCATTGAGAAATGGGTACCTAAATCCAAGAATTGATCTCATGTAGGACTATGCCGCCGGAGGTTCAAAATGGGTACTTGATAGTGGATGTACAAGTCATATGACCGGCGGCAAGAACCTTGTCAAGGAGTTGAGGCCCAACATAAACCATATCACCGTCTCCTTTGGCGATAATTCTACATCCGAGGTATTGGGTTTTGGCAAGGTTGTGGTTGCACACAACATAACACTTGTGGATGTCATGCTTGTCAAAACCCTTGGTTACAATTTGCTTTCCGTTTCCGCCCTTGGCAAGATGGGTTTCGCCGTCTTTATTGATAATGATATTGTGGTCCTCTTGTGGAGCAAGACTCTAAAAGTCGCTTTCGTTGGGTATCGCGAACATAACTTGTATGTGGTGGACTTTTCGGGGACCACCACTTCAAGTGCGATGTGCCTATTCGGAAAGGCGGATGTGGGTTGGTTGTGGCATCGCCGCCTAGCCCATGTCAACATGAGAACTTTGCAAAGTCTTCACAAGGGGAACCATATTGTGGGACTAATGGAAAATGTTTCTTTTGCCAAAGATCGTGTTTGTAGGGCTTGTGTTGAAGGCAAAATGCATGACTCTCCGCATCCAAGCAAGACTATCATCTCTTCCAAGAGGATCTTGGAGCTCCTTCATGTGGATCTCTTTGGTCCCGTGACTCATGCAAGTCTTGGTGCGAAGAAACATTGCTTGGTGATTGTTGATGATTACTCAAGATACACTTGGGTCTACTTTCTCAAGACGAAAGATGAGACTCAACAAATATTCATTGACTTTGCTACCGAGGTGCAACGCCAACACAACCTCCTCATTATGGCAATAAGAAGTGACAACGGCTCCGAGTTCAAGAACTATACACTCAATGATTTTCTTAGTGATGGGGGGATTCGTCATCAATATTCCGCTGCTTACACCCCTCAACAAAATGGTGTTGCGGAGAGGAAGAACCGGACTCTTATGGATATGGCAAGATCTATGATGGCGGAGTATAAATCCCGCTATAACTTTTGGGCCGAAGCCATCTCCACCGCTTGCCACTCTTCTAACCGGCTCTATCTCCGCAAGGGCTTGAACAAGACTCCATATGAAATACTCACCGGGAACACGCCTAATATCTCATACTTCAAGGTGTTCGGTTGTAAGTGTTTCTACAAAATCAAAGGAGTTCGTTTGTCTAAATTCGCTCCTAAAGCTTTGGAGGGTATATTTGTTGGTTACGGTGCCGAATCTCACACTTATAGAATCTTTGATATAGCCTCCGGGATTATCATTGAATCTTGTAGTGTGAGGTTTGAAGAAAATGATGGCTCCCAAGTGGGGCAAGTTGATGTATGTGCAGGTGATGAAATACCTCAAGATGCCATAGTAAGAATGGGTGTGGGATTTTTCCGCCCCATTGAGGGACACGGTGTGGCGTCTCGGGAAGAACTATGCTCTACCACGGTGGAGCCCTCATCCTCTCAACATCAACAAACCCCATCTCTTGAAGCTAATGATGCACCAACCCAAGAACAAGAAGAAAACCCTCCCTCTCATGAACAAGATCAAGGACAAGATCAACCATTCGATATTTGCACTTCACCAAACATTGTCCAAGATCAAGCACATGAGGATGAGCATTCTCAAGAAATTGAGGAAGCTCAAATTGAAGGTCAAGACGGGGACCCAAATGATCAAGTTGATCAAGTGACACCTCCAAGGCCTAAAAGAACCAAGGAGGAGATCGAGGCCCGTCGTCTAGCAAGAAGAGATAGGACCCTTGAAATTCGTGGACACACTCATGACAAGGTCCTTGGTGATGTTCGAGCAAAGGTCTCCACAAGAAGGCAATTGGCTAACTTTAGCAATCATCATGCTTATATCTCCGTTGTGGAACCCAAGAAAGTATTTGAAGCTCTTGAAGTTTCGGATTGGGTGGAAGCCATGCACGAGGAACTCAACAACTTCAAGCGCAACAAAGTGTGGACCTTAGTAGAGAAGCCAAAGGACCGCAATGTTATAGGCACTAAATGGATATTCAAGAACAAGCAAGATGAGTTTGGAAATATTGTGAGGAACAAGGCAAGATTGGTGGCTCAAGGTTTCTCTCAAGTTGAAGGAATTGACTTTGGGGAGACCTATGCTCCCGTGGCTCGCCTTGAGTCCATCCGTATCCTTCTTGCTTATGCATCGCATCATAACTTTAAGTTACAACAAATGGATGTTAAAAGTGCATTTCTTAATGGTCCTTTGCATGAAGAGGTTTATGTTAAGCAACCCCCGGGGTTTGAGGATCTCAACTTTCCTAACCATGTCTACAAGCTTGATAAAGCACTTTATGGTCTCAAACAAGCTCCTAGAGCTTGGTACGAGCACCTTAAAGAATTATTGGTAGACCGTGGGTTTGATGTTGGGCTAATCGATCCCACTCTTTTTACTAAGAGGGTTAATGGGGAGCTTTTCGTTTGCCAATTATATGTATTATCTTTGGCTCTACTAACCAAGCTTTCAATGATGAATTTTCAAAGCTTATGACCGATAGGTTTGAGATGTCTATGATGGGAGAGATGAAGTTCTTCCTTGGTTTTGAGATCAAGCAATTGAGAGAAGGAACCTTCATCAATCAAGCAAAATATCTCCAAGACATGCTCAAGAGGTTCAAGATGACCGAGTTGAAGGGTGTAGCCACTCCTATGGTTACTAAATGTCATCTTGCACTTGATCCCAATGGTAAAGAGGTGGATCAAAAGGTATATCGCTCCATGATTGGATCCTTGCTTTACCTTTGTGCATCTAGACCGGACATAGTGTTGAGTGTTGGTGTGTGTGCAAGGTATCAAGCTTCTCCTAAGGAGAGCCACATGATGGCTCTCAAAAGAATCTTTAGATATTTGGTTGATACCCCAAGATATGGTATTTGGTACCCCAAAGGCTCAAGCTTTATTCTCAATGGATATACCGATGCGGATTGGGCGGGTGACAAGGATGATAGGAAATCAACTTCCGGGGCTTGCCAATTCCTTGGTAGGTCCTTGGTGTGTTGGTCTTATAAGAAGCAAAATTGCATATCTCTCTCCACCGCCGAAGCCGAATATGTTGCCGCCGCAAGTGGATGCACTCAATTGTTATGGATGAGGCAAACTTTAAAGGAATACGGTGTCATTTGTGACAAAGTGCCTCTATTATGTGACAATGAAAGTGCTATCAAGATTGCCTATAATCCGGTGCAACATTCAAGAACGAAGCATATTGAGATCCGGAATCATTTCATTAGGGATCATGTTGCCCATGGTGATATTGAGCTCATCTATGTTCCTACCAAAGATCAACTTGCCGACATATTCACGAAGCCTCTTGATGAAGCAAGGTTCTCTTATTTGAGGAATGAGCTAAATATCATTGATTCAAGGAGTATAGCTTGACCATCTTGCAAACACACCTTTGTCTCAAAACTTTATTTGGTTTAGATGTGGGCATGGAGATAGGGGGAGTGCGGTTTAAACTATTGAGCTATCCCTCCCCCCATAATGCCAACATTAAATAAAATAATTCTCTTTATATCATATAATAATATGTGAGCTTCAATGATGAGTAGTGGTTTTGGGCCCAAGATATATCTTCGCGGTGCCATGCCATAACACTCATATATGGTGGCCTAGGCCACCACACTCTTCTTTGAGAAGAGTTGGAGTTATTTGGATCTTATCGCCTTTTATTTGACAACTCCATGTTCTTATGGGAAATCACTCTAGTTTGGCCTTATTTGCTCATCTCTTGCAAACTTGAGTGATCATGTACCATTAACAGTTTGTTTCCTCTAAACCTAAGCCTACACTCATCTATAAGCCATTTCCATCTTGCTCATTTGTCATGTTTGATAAAAAACTTGGAGTTTGAGGTTTCTCGGTCGGATGATCTAGGTTGCCCCATCTTATTGGTAAATATGCATCTTATATGTGAGGTGATAGTTTATTGCACCACATATGGGTCCGCAAATAACCAACGAAAGATAGGCGGGATTGGCGGTGTTCTGAAATTCTCCAGAACACCGGATAATCCGCCCCCAGGCGACCCGGAAAATCCGGCCCGGCCGGATTATCCGCCCTAAACTAGGGCCGGATTATCCGGCCTGGGCAGATCTTGAAAGGGCTGAGGACGAGGCCGCGGGGGCAAACGGTTCATACCACCCCCCACGCGCCTCTCTCTCCTCTCTCTCCTCTCAAGGTCGCCGGAGACTCTCCTCCTCGCCGGAGCCGCCCCGTCCACTCCCTCCCGGAGTTTTTGGGTGGATCGGGTGCTCCTCCCTCCTAGCTACCTTCTCCTCCAAGCGGCTTTCGCAATGGATGCGGGTATGGCTCACAATCCCTAACCCTAGGTGTTTTGATTTGTATGTGCTATTTTCTTGGTGGATTTGGTGTCTAGTTGTTCCAAATTGTTTGTAGTGTACTCCTCTTGCATGCTATAAGGCCGATCTGTTCATAGACATGTTGTTGATTGCAATTTCTGCTAGATTCGCAGGGCCGGATTATCCGGCCCCCGCGAGGACCGGACTATCCGGTCGGGCTGGATTATCCGCCCCCTTTGGGCACCGGATTATCCGGCCTGGAGCTTCATCGCCTATGCAGTTTTGATTCAATCTACCATGTCTAGACTTGTACCAACTTATAGTATGTTTCTCGAGTACATTACTGTATCTTACATGACTGATGAGCATCATCCTCTCTTTGCTATTCATCTTTGCTAGTCTCAGGTCGTACTTCTCGGGGTACCTCTCGGAGACGCCCAAGGGCTGATCGTTCAAGTGATGAGTTCGTGTCCAACGCTCCTCGCAAGTCAACCTCATCTAGGCACAAGAACAAGGCATCAAGGGAAAACTACAAGACCATGGACCTTATTTCTTATTCTGCTATCCGCTTGAAGAACTGGTATGAAGACCTCTCAAGGGATGAAGAGACAGAGGGCAGAAAATACTGGTGCATGGAACATGAGTTCATCTATAAGGATATCTATGAGCCCATGAGGAAATTACGTCCCATGCAAGCTATCGATGTGGACGTTCTGGCAGTCAACAATCACTTTGAGGATGCCATCTGGGTGACTGGTAGGATGGGCTTGCAGGATTTGATGAAGATTCGATGTGACTATAGTCCAGAGTTGGTAAAGCAGTTCTTTGCTACGTTGGCCATCAAGAAAGATGTGGACCGTACTATGGAATGGATGTCTGGCTCCACTCACTGTAGTGCCACCTTGCGTCGTTTTGCTGCTATTCTTGGAGTTCCTGCAGAAGAAGGCCGCCTCTCCATGGACCTCAGAGGGCAGAAGAATGCAATGTTTGATCTCTATACATCTGCTGGAAAAGTGGGAACGACAAAGGGGCTGCTTCCCATCTATGGTTAGTTACTCCGGTTCTTTCGGTCCACCATCGCTCCTAGCGGTGGTAACAATGATGCAATCCGGGGATCTCTGGTGGATCTCATGTGCCTCAGCCTTCGGTGTGCTCGTGATGAGAATGAGGAACATAACTACACTATTGATATCATGGACTACATCTTCCATGAGATTCATGATACCATGGTCTCCCGCACTACTATACCTTATGCGCCCTACATCCAGCTCCTCATCAACAACATTGCGGGCGGGCGTGGTGAAGACTTGAGCGGGTACCCTTTGATGAAGCACTCTATCAAGAAGGCCTACAAGCTTAAGCCTGTCTCTTCTGCTGTACCTCCACCAGACTCCTTCATGGGTGATGTTCGTTCTAGTGGATTTGCTCCTGCTCGCCATCCTGACCTACCTGCTATGAAGAAACAAGTGAACAGGCTCAGTTGGTTTCAGCGTTACATCCTTTGTATGAACATTGAGATCCATAAGGAGAACTTTGCGGCCAGCCGGGAGCGGGCTGAGATTAAGCATACTCAGGCGGTTATTCACAAGCTCAGTGGTGAGCAAGGACCCCCTCCTCACCCTCCTGCTCACCCAGGTTACAGTGGCATTCTGCACAGGTTCCGTGGAGTGATCTTGATAGTTGCATTCAAAGGTCCAGTCTCACTCGCCGCTCTCCGGATGCACCTGACACTGATGAAGAAGAAGAGGAAGAAGAAGAAGAAGCGTCATCCGAGTCCGATGATGAAGATGTCTCCGAGTGATCCCCATGGGGCGAGTAGCATCGCGCTTGTCCCCTTTTTGGCGTTTCGATGCCAAAGGGGGAGAAGTGTTCTATTAGGAACTCTCTCGGGGATTTGCATGGTTTGGGCACAAGCATATGCGTTTACCATTCCTTTATTGCTTGTGTTCCATTTTATTTGAACTATTTGCTTTGGTTGTGTTCCGTTTAAAACTATGTGCTATGTGGTGTGAGCCATTGTTATGGTTTTCGGATTTCTATATGTTGAGATCAAGACTATTATATTATGTGTGATGCTATATCTCCGTATCATATATCTACACATGGGTATGATTTCTAGCATCCTATCTCAACTTCATATTTGTTTATGTCTCTTGTTAGAGCTCATGATGGATACCTCTTGTGTTGAGGCACCTCGCTCCTATGTGTTGTGTATTTGTATTCAAATGCAAATTTCTTATATGCACACATGTAGGGGGAGTGCATCCATGTTTTGCCATTATGCTTGTCTCTATAGTGATTCTCTTGCAAATCCGTATTGTCATCAAACACCAAAAAGGGGGAGATTGAAAGAACATCTCTCATATTTGTTTTGAGTGTTTGATGTCAATGTACGTGATATACTAATGTTTGGTTAAGTGGTACAGGGATTATATAGATACATGTGTGTGTGTATTGGATGTGGTCAGTGCTGTCAAAGAGATTCGAAAAAGCACATCAGGCCGGATAATCCGGGCCGGATATTTCAAAATATCCGGCCCCCATTTCAGCTAAGGACTTGAGGGAAAACTGCTCAGTATAGGGGCCGGACATTTGCCCGGATATTGTCCTGGTTTTGTCCCAGGGCCGGATTATCCAGGCCGGATATTTCAAGAATATCCGGCCCCCTCGAAAACGGCTAAGGACCTGAAGAAAAGTGGCTCTGGTATGGGGCCGGACATTTGACCGGACATTGTCCTGGTTTTGTACCAGGAGGCCGGATTATCCGGGGATTATCCGGCCCTAACTTAGGCCGGATTATCCGCCCCGGAAGGCTCAACGGTTGGATTTTGGGGAGGGGTATTTATACCCCTCTTCTTCTTCCTTACCCCTTAGCTCAATCATTGCTCAAGAATTCTGCCAAGCTACACCACCATTAGAGCCACCTCAAGAAACACAAGATTTGCAAGATCTCCTTCCTCCCCAACCAAATCTCTTGATCTTTGGAGATTCGAAGGAGAAGCCACCGATCTACATCCTCACCGAAGCGTTTTTCATTTCCCCCTCTTTTGTTTGAGGGATCTCATGCTAGTGTTCCTATTTGGTTCCCTAGTTGATTTGTGTTGATGTGTTGTTGTTGATTGTTGTATTGTTACAGATTTGGGAGCCTCCAATTCAGTTGTGGATGTGTGCCCCAAGAACCTTGTAAAGGCCCGGTTTCCGCCTCGAGGAAATCCCTTAGTGGAAGTGGGCTAGGCCTTCGTGGCGTTGCTCACAGGAGATCTGAGTGAAGCCTTCGTGGCTGTTGGTTTGGCTTGCGTAGCAACCACACTCCTCCAAACGTAGACGTACCTTCTTGCAAAGGAAGGGAACTACGGGAATCATCTCCGTGTCAACGCGTGCTACACTCTCGGTTACCTCTATCCCACTCTATCTCCTATATATTGCGTAGCTATATCTTGCTTAGTTGATTACCTTGTCATATAGGTAAATTCACTTAGTTGCATATCTAGAGAATTTACCTTTGTGTCAAACCTAAATTGAAAAAGAACTAAAAATTGGTTAGCACCTATTCACCCCCCCCCTCTAGGTGCGGCATACGATCCTTTCACCTGTCCTTCGTCCACCATGACGGAGGTAAGTGGAAACTCCTCTGCTCTACTGTAGTGTTAGATTCATGTTGGTAGAACTAGTTGGGTTCGATAAGACCGTTCGTAATGTATAGATCTTGTTTGAGTAGACTGACCAGCTCTAGCTTGTGCATCACGCCGCAGCACTCATCATTTGCGTACAAGCCTGGATCCTCATGGTGCACAAGAGAGCAGTTAGGCATGCTGCTTTTCCTCGTGTGACTTACGGACCTATGTTACCCCGGGATCAGGAGAGGATTGCCAACCTAAACAACATCTACAACTGTAACGATGTAGGCCATCCAGATGCTACGGATGAGAAGAGCCCCTTTCTATGCACTTGTGAAAACGTTCAGGGAAAGAGCTGACTGATAGCATCCACACCTCTGTCGAAGAACAAGTCGCAATGTTTCTTCATGTCGTCGGTCATAACCAGAGGTTCAGTCATCCATAGCACATTCAGGCGATCCACGGAGACTATCTCTCGGTACTTCCAGCAGGTGTTGTACGCAATTGGGGAGCTTATAGGTGAAATGATCAAGTCAGCATCAATGAACACACCAACCAAGATCAAGAACAGCTACAGGTGGTTCCCCTATTTCAGGGTGAGTACAAAATCATGTTCCTTCTACCTATCAGATGTGCGGTACTGTCAGAAACATGATTGTGTGCTAATATTTTTACAGGATTGCATTGGGGCTATTGATGGTACTCATGTCACTGCAAAGGTGCCGAGATCAATGTCTGCAGCATTCCGCGAGAGGAAGCACTACACCTGCCAGAACGTTTAGCAGCTGTGGATTTCGTATGAGGTTCACCTACGTGCTTGCTGGGTAGGAGGGTTCAGCTCATGATGCGAGCATCCTGGCCGACAGCTTGTCAAGGCCTGATGGGTTGCAAATCCCTGACGGTAAGTTCTACCTTGGAGATGCTGGATATGCATGCCGACCTGGAATTCTACCTCCCTTTAGGAAAACAAGGTACCACCTCAACGAGTTCTCTGCGAAGCACCGACCTCTGAATGCGAGAGATTTGTTCAATCTCAGACACTCAAGCCTTAGATTCACCATTGAGAGGGCCTTTGCTGCATTGAAGAACAGGTTCAAGGTCCTTGACCAGAAACCGTTCCACACGTTTGACACTCAGGTAAAGCTGGTCCTTGCTTGCTGCATTCTTCACAACTGGATCCTAGGTTGGGGCGAGGATGAGTTCTTCGAAGAGGTTGTCACTTTGATGAAGTAGAGACCGGCCATGGCGTGGAAGCAGGCGACAATGATGCCTGGAAGGTGAAGAGGCAAGAGTGGACAGACGCAATGTGGGAAGCCAGAGGCAACACCACCATCTGAGAAGAAGTGAAAAAGTGAAGAAGTGAAGAAGAAGTGAAGAAGAAGAAGTGAAGAAGAAGAACCCCTATGATCCCCTGTTTCTCGAACCCCTTTTCGATCCCCGTATGTTGAACGACCCCGTTATGATAAACTGCAATTCGTATTAGCTAGGGCATTCGTAGTAGCTAGGGATGAATTCGTGAATAGCTATGCTTCGTAAGTTTGCAACTATCATGAACTGTGATTTATGTGTGATGGGAGGTGAGAGCATGGTAAGGCTACCCGTCGTAGAGAAGATGTAACATTAGGCATGCCTAGATGGTACACCACAGGCCTAATATCATCTCCATCGAGATTTGGGCTTGGCTACAGGCAAATAAACAGAAAGTCCTTTTTGGCCTAGCCGGTGCAGCCCAACCTACCAAACAACAGGCCAATTTCGGCCCGTGGCTCGTTCAGGACGCACAAGTGCGCTTGCACCGCTGCGCCAGTGAGCCACGAATTAGGCCCAGGCAACCAAACGCGCCCTTTGGGTCGGCATGCGGATACATTGCATGCCGTTGTGCGGTCGACCAGGACAGCGCGCCCAGCGGGGCCACCCATGCGGTCCACGCTGGACAGGCTTGGCCAATTGCCCATTGCCATTTAAATTTTGTCATATTTTACCATAAAGTGATAAATATAGTTCATAAATATAAATAGTTTACAATCACACAACTACATAGTCTTACAAACAAGAAAATTTAAATCAAATATCAAATGAAACTAACCAGATTGGTTTCCCACATGACTCTATATATGCTCAATCAAATCGGCTTGAAGGCGGTTATAAGTGGTTCGATCCTGCAAGGAATTATGCATATGCAAAAAGTATTTCCATGATGCTGCCCCAGCCCATGGCTCAACCAACTCACCCTCAAAATTCCAGTCACTGTCATAGATGTTGTCATCTCGCTCTTCCCGAACGATCATGTTGTGAATAATGACACATGATGTCATCACCTCCCACATTCTTTCGGTGCTCCATATTCTAGCAGGGTGCTGAACAATTACCCAACGCGATTGCAGCAGGCCAAATTCCCGCTCTACATCCTTTCGTGCAGCCTCTTGCTCTTTTGCGAACCTCTTGCATTTTTCATTTTCAGGGTTCGGATCGTCTTCACAAAGGTGGCGCAGGAAGGGTAGATGATATCGACTTGATAATAACCCTTGTCATTAGAATGACCATTGATTGATCTCATAGGCTACCTGAGGAGCATTGCCTTCAACAAGCCTAGCAACACCGGTGAGCGTTGGAGGACATTGATATCATTGTTGGATCCTGCCATGCCAAAAAAGGAGTGCCAAACCCATAGATCTTGGGATGCAAATGCCTCTAGTATGACCATGCACCCCTCCGCATGCCCTTTGAACTACTCTTGCTAACCAAAAGGACAGTTCTTCCACTGCCAATGCATGCAGTCTATGCTGCCTAGCTTTCTAGGAAACCCCCTCTTTTCATTGATGGACAAGAGGCATGCAGTGTCTTCGGTGGTCGGCTCTCTCAGATAAACTTCTCCAAACACCGCAATAACAGTGGTGTAAAACCTGTACATGGCCTCAGTGCACATGGACTCGCTCATGCGCAAGTACTCATCAACTAGATCACCTGGTACTCCATACGAATGGCCGCCGAACATTTTTGGTACGAGGAAAAGTCAAACTTACCGGTAGTATCAAGCTTGGCATCGGAGTACTCATCATATGCCCTCACGCCATGGAGAATATTCAGAAATAACTTTCTAGACATCTTGTAGCGACGATGGAATGTCTTCGCGTCGTACACCAGATTGGTAGGGTGGAAGTAGTCTCGCATAAGGCCGGCGTGTCCACCGACTTGATCTCGGTCTTTGTTGGCCTTGCGCTTCACCGATGACCCACCCATGCGCTTCGACATCAGATAATGGACGTGTGCCATGCTTGCAGCGGCGAATAAGAGTTTGGTCTCACCGTCAGACTCCTCGTCTGAAGATGATTTGATGTCATTTTTGTAGAAAAACTCGATTGCCTTACTCATCTACACAAGGTAATGGAAATAGGTCAATCTAATATCTATACCCACGCCGCTGCAATTTGGACTCGATTAATACCTCAAAGCCGTCCGGGCCACCATACGAGCAAGTTGTGGGCGCACCGCCGAGCGTCACGCCCGAGCTTGCGTTTGCAGAAGGGGTGCTGCCATGGCTTGTGGCGGGATGGAGGCATGTGCGCAACCAACTCCGACAACGTGCACGGTATTCGTCCTTGCTGGAATTGGGGTACTCACGACGACTTCCTGGAGCAGCAATAGCAGCAGACGGCGGCGCTGCGAGTGGGTGGCGGCGAGTGGGTGGCGGCCGAGATGGAAATGAAGGGTTTGGGGAAGAGAATATCCGCTTGTATACCTTTCGTCCCACTAGCGAGAGGGCATGGGTGGGCAAGAGGGAGAACGCAGGAGGACGCGTGGACTGTCTAGCCTGACGCATCGGCGGCCCAAATTTAGGAAATGGATGGATCGATTAGCACGAGTGAATTCGTTTGTCGGCGCGGGCCGTTTCGAACGACCCATGACAAAATGGGTCGCCCAGCTGGAGATGCCCTAAGTGGGACACGAAGCAGGGCCCCACATATTTTCTGCATGTGCCTGCAATCAGTTTGCGGGATATTCGTGGAAGCCCGCGAATCTTAATCACGCTTACGCGGCGTCCGCATGTGGCCGCATAGAGTGAGCCATCCTATACAGGAAACTCAAGAACCTTTTCTGAATCTTCTTCTCTATGGTTCGTTTATTTGCTCCCTCCGTGCTTTTATTCATTTATCCTATACAGGAAACGCATTGGCGGCTGCGGAGATGAGGCAGAGGAGAACGTATAAGAATTACTGGCGCAATGAGCGGGTTTGTGCAGAGCGCCACCGACCACACGCGCGCAATATGCACAATCTCCGGCAGTGGCGGCAGTGACATGAAGTGGCTCGTTAGCGGCGCAGTAACACAATTATGTCAACCCTACAACAAGCCACAAACCCGCCGGCCGTCGCTCCACAGGGCATCTCCAGCGGCGCGCCGGGAAAAATGCGTCTGGTACCACCTTTAGCGAGATGATGTAAAGTGATCGGGCAGTCCGCGGCGACGCAAACCTGGCTTATATGCGTCTCGGATGTGTCTCTGCGACACCGCGCGGACGCGCAAAGTGTCCACTCACATCTGGCGGACGGTTTGTCGGGCCCGTCTGGCAGCGACCCTGCGTCGATGCGTCTTCTCAGACGCGCCAGCGACTGGCGCCCCTGCGTCGTTTCGGCATTCTGCGCCACGTTAATGGCGGTGCCTCGGCTGCCGAGAGGCCGCCGCCTACCTCCGCCAACCACGCTAATGGCGACGCCACGCGTCCCGCGGCCATCGCCTGCCTCCGGCCTATAAAGAGGGCGCATGTTCTTCTTCCTCATCCACTCCTCCAAAAAACTCTAGCCGCCACAAGCTCCACCGTAGTGCCGCCTGGCTCTTCCTGCGACGCAGCCAGGCCCGCGAGGAAGTCCATGGCAGGTCCTGGTGAGGCGGCGGGCGCGGGGCCCTGGCGCCCGAGGGCAGGGGCCGCCGTGGAGCCGCACGCTTGCCGTCGCGCCCTCCTCGTCTTCACAGACGATCGCGCCGAATTCCTCCTCCGCATTGACGACGACCCACTCGGAATCAAGCGGCTCCCAAGCTCGCCGAGTCGTCGATGGCATCAGCCTGCGCAGATGGGAGCGCTGCGCTTCTGCTGTCGAGGTCTTGAGGGCAGGGCACACACCTGGCACAGTGGTCGCGACCTCACGCTCGAGCCCGGCTGCCAGCTCACCTTCCTCTACGAGGGGGACATCGAGATGATCGTCAAGGTGTTCGACGACACAGCCGGCCGCAGGCACTACCACACCGGCGAATCCGGCTCGGACACCGATAGTTAGAACTTAGAGTGTTATTTCTTTGCAGCGAATATGGCTACGGGCCAGTTGAAGCCAGTAGTGAAGGTTTCTGGTTATTCTTCCTCGGAAGGACCAACAAGGGTACCGTC
This sequence comes from Lolium multiflorum, assembly GCA_030979885.1. Lineage (NCBI taxonomy): Eukaryota > Viridiplantae > Streptophyta > Magnoliopsida > Poales > Poaceae > Lolium > Lolium multiflorum. Next base: position 51,344,307 of record CM061752.1, on the reverse strand, counting down.
ACCAGCTAGATTTTCCAGTTTGGGTGACTGAGTGTGTCCTCAAATGTTCTTTCTTGGCAGCGAACATACGGAAATCAACACAAGTGGTTTCTTTTTTAAAAATATTTTTATTTGTCAACCATGGTTCAAACTATCTATTAGTTTGTGTAAACCATATTCCAAACTATATATTAGTTTGTGTAAAATAATATTTCAATATGTAATATTTGGAACTATGTTTAAATGGAGAAGAGGAAAAAACAAGTAAAAAAAATACGTCGCCCCGCTGGAGCCACCCCCAGACACAAACGACCGCGCGAATAAAAACAATCATTTTAGCGCGCCGCTGGAGATGTCCTCACTACCAAGATCCACAACAGCCGCCGGAGTGCGGACATTTGGATCCTAGGCTACAAGTAGCTTGTTTTTTGAACGATTCGAAAACAGCATTTTGAAGTGTCAAGAAGTTCCGAGAAAAAATTCTACACACAGGAAATATGTATCATACTAAAGTAGTAAATAGTGCAAACTTTTAAACCTCCAAATTCTTTCAGATTTTGTTGTTTTTCCAATAATCTTAAAATATAAGGTATTTTGGAGTGCAAATTTCGCATGGATGTTGAATACAACATTATCTATCTTTAGAATTTTCTTTTAGATTTTGTTGAAACTTTGAATTGTTGCCACTTTTTTGAAAAAAAAAACACAGGGCTACGTGTAGCCCGGGATCCAAAGTGATTTTTTGAAGGTCATATGTATTAGGCCATCTTCAACGGGGCGATGCATTTCGGACGCCTAAATTGTCCGCGGGCGTCCGTTTGCATCGCCTTGTGGACGCGAAAATGACCGCGAGGCGCGAATTGTCCATTCGCGTCGGGGCCATCCCCAGCGGTCTGACGCATTTTAGACACCCCACTGTTTTGTTTCCATGCTTCTTCTTTTCTTTTTTGTTGAAAAACTCCCAATTTCTACATCGGTTGTAAGTTGTACTTAACGAATCTTTGAAAGAGCAAGTTTAAACGCGAAAATGAGTTGTACAGATTATAAACTAATTCTCGAATCGAACAAGTTCAAATATATTTAACATACAACTTAGAGAACAAATTTAAAAACAATGAAATTATAAGCTAATTCTTGGCCTTCTTGTTAGAAGGCCCTGCCTCGTCGTCCTCACGGACGCGCCTCTTGCTTGTCACCTCCTCCTCGGAAGAGGAACTGTCAGACGACGCGTCCATGGAGCTTGAGTTCCAGCCGGACGACTGATCAGTGGCGTCTTCGTCATCGTCGTCGGTGAACGGACGATGATGCGCCGCCTGCGCCCGCGCCCTTGCCCGGGCCCTTGCCTCCTTCCTTGCCGGCGCCTTTCTCGTCCGCCGCCTCCAGCGCCTCTAGCCATGCGAACTTGGCGTCGGATTCCTCCTCCTCCTCCTCCGGGCCGTCGCTGCCAATGGCGCCTCCGTCCTCCTCGACCTCCCTCGGCGGGGAGCCAGGGTCGCTGGGCGTCGCAGGCGTTTCCCACCATTGCCGCCATCCCGGCGGCTTGCCCTCGCTCTCCTAGTTCGACGTCAAGGACAAGTTTCCCATGGCGCCTAGCTAGCCGGTGTTGGAGAAGAAGTAGAAGATTGGCAGACGGTTCGATGTGAATTACAGCAGGCGCATGGATTATATTCTGCGGGGATTAATGACGGCGCGTATAACAAAGAGGCCTGCGGTTGCTCTTTCGCGGCCGTTCGGCGCTCCATCGGCGCGGTTGCCACTCCGGTGGTTGACATCGGCGCGCTTGCTGTGCTTTAATTCGAGGCCGATCGAGCCAGAGTCGTTGCCAGATAGGCCGTGGAGGAAGCGAGCGGACGCTAGGCGCGACTGCGCAACGTCCGCGTATTTGCGCCGCGTTTGCATCGCAGCGGACGTCCCGGATACGATCCGTCGGCCCGCTGAAGCAGGGTGCAGACGCATTCCCGATCCGCGCGGACTCGGTCGCCGCAACGTCTGTGTCGCCCGGTTGGAGGGTGCCCTTATCACCGCTAGCATTCAGGTGCCTCCACAAAAGAGAGCGGACATGGCAGTAGTTGCCGTCTTTGAGTTGAGCTTCATGATAGAGGTTCACTGTCGCTAAACGAGTAGTGTAGACAGACTAGACAGTGATATGTGACGGACGCCAAAGATAAATGTGGTGGGTGAGGACGGCGATAGCGACGGTGGTGACTCCAGGAGATAGTCAAATGACAATGGACGGCGACGGTCCGACGGATAGAGGCCCGGGTGGCTGCAGCAATCGGAAGGTATAGCTGACAGTTTTTATGCACCTTGTTTTGTTGTCAATACTTATTTTAGCGTTTAAATAGTCTATAAAAGCATGTTATAACTATGTTAAAATTTAAATGCATCTTGATACTTTTTAGTGTAGATACATCTAATTTAAATAAATATGTGACATTTTTATGGATGGAGAGAGTAGCAAATAGCAGCCCACCACGATCTTATCTAGCTTTTCAAAATGGAGGAAATATCACCCCAGCTTCTACATCCAAGGGATGCACACGGTTTTTTATTAGATTATTTACAACACCCTATAAGAGCAATACAAAAGATCAATTTTGAAGCCACCTCGCTAAACCTACAGAGGAATGAAGGGGGTGACAATTCACCAACTCACATCATCCAAAAAAACAAATGCCTTCTGAGGCCGTCCAATAGCAGATGAGAAGCACATTCATCAAGCGACTCAGCGCCAACCCACACACCATAGAAGTTGCTATCGCCGTCTTCCTCGACTCCATCTTCAAGAGAGATCATCGCATTGACCATGTCAGGCCTGCCATCGATGCCGCCACGGCGCCAAACGACTCCACCATCCTGCGCGCGTCCATCACACTGCATCCGTCTCCGAGACACCACTGCACCACGCCGCGGAGACTCGATGACGCCGACACAGCAAAAGCACACCGCTCCACCTCAGCACCACCACCATCCGTCCTGCTCCAAAAACCCTGTTTCAGCGGTGCGCGCCGCCATCATCCGAGACCTGGGTCTAGGGTTTCTCCTGGAGCAGCCCAGGCGAAGAACGCAGACTGAAGAGACATTGCCTTCAACAAGGTAACGACGAACTGCACCTCCATCATCCGCCATGACCGAAGTCCGGGCCGGCTTTCACCGGCAGCTACGCCTCGCCATCGGGAGCTAGACGACAGATCGCGAGATCCGCCAAGGCTAGCCACACATCTAGCCGATCTCCTCCGGCGAAGGAGAAGACCACCGCCACGGTGCCACGTCAGCAGCACCGAACGCCCGCCACCCGCCGCCAGGTGGACACCATCACCGCCATCCAGGGCCGCCGCCCTTGCTACCGTGGTCCCAGACCTGGACAAGGAGCAGCACCCCGCAACCACCCAAGCCCGACGAGGCCGAGGCGAGGAAGGGAGAGGAAGTTTGTTAGTGTCCTTAGAATAGTGCCTGATGGCGTGTAACTCACACGTTCGTTGGGAACCCCAAGAGGAAGGTATGATGCGCACAGTAGCAAGTTTTCCCTCAGAAAGAAACCAAGGTTTAATCGAACCAGAGGAGCCAAGAAGCACGTTGAAGGTTGATGGTGGCGAAATGTGATGCGGCGCAACAACAGGATTCCGGCGCCAACGTGGAACCTGCACAACACAACCCAAGTACTTTGTCCCAACGAAAGTGAGGTTGTCAATCTCACCGGCTTGCTGTAACAAAGGATTAAGCGTGGAAGATGATGTTTGCAAAGAAAATAGTAAAACACAATTGCAGATTGTATGCTATGTAAAGAATAGGACCGGGGTCCACAGTTCACTAGAGGTGTCTCTCCCATAAGATAAAAGCATGTTGGGTGAACAAATTACAGTCGGGCAATTGACAAATAGAGAAGGGCATATGCATATACATGATATGATAAATATAGTGAGATTTAATTGGGCATTACGACAAAGTACATAGACCGCCATCCAACTGCATCTATGCCTAAAAAGTCCACCTTCAGGTTATCATCCGAACCCCATTCAGTATTAAGTTGCTAAGCAACAGACAATTGCATTAAGTATGGTGCGTAATGTAATCGACAACTACATCCTTAGACATAGAATCAATGTTTTATCCCTAGTGGCAACAGCATCACAACCTTAGAACTTTGTCACTGTCCCGGTGTCAATGAAGGCATGAACCCACTATCGAGCATAAATACTCTCTCTTGGAGTTAAGAGTAAAAACTTGGCCGAGCCTCTACTAATAACGGAGAGCATGCAAGATCATAAACAACACATAAACAATAGTGATAATCACCATAATCATAGTATTCTCTATCCATCGGATCCCGACAAACACAACATATAGAATTACGATAGATGATCTTGATCATGTTAGGCAGCTCACAAGATCCAACAATGAAGCACAACAAGGAGAAGACGACCATCTAGCTACGCTATGGACCCATGGTCCGGGGTGGACTACTCACTCATCACTCCGGAGGCGACCATGGCGGTGTAGAGTCCTCCGGGAGATGAATCCCCTCTCCGGCAGGGTGGCGATCTCCTGAATCCCCCGAGATGGGATTCGCGCGGCGGCTCTGGAAGGTTTTCCGTATCGTGGCTCTCGGAGGGTTTTCGCGACGGAGGCTTTAAGTAGGCGAAGGGCAACGCGGGGGCCACACGAGGGCCCCACACCCTAGGTCGGCGCGGCCAGGGCTGGGCCGCGCCGCCTATGGTGTCGGCGCCTCGTGGCCCCACTTCCTTCCCTCTTCGGTCTTCGGAAGCTTCTTGCAAAAATAGGACCCCGAAGATTTCGTCCAATTCCGAGAATATTTCCTTACTAGGATTTCTGAAACCAAAAACAAAAACAGCAACGCTCTTCGGCATCTTGTTAATAGGTTAGTTCCAGAAAATGCATAAATATGACATATAATGTGCATAAAACATGTAGGTATCATCAATAAAGTAGCATGGAACATAAGAAATTATCGATACGTTGGAGACGTATCAGTGCCTTGCAGAGAACTTATTGAGACGGTACCATGTTGACTTGAAGGGTGGAAGAATACCAGGTCGACAAGCATATCCAACATCTCCTAGGCAGAACTTACTTTCCAGGGTTTTGAGCCCATTAGGTCGAGCCAAGATGTCAGCAATGATGCTTTCATCATGGGATGACTAATTATCCCCATTCAGCTAACACATATGTGAATTTCATGTCAAAATCAACAACGATAAACACATTTTGGTTGGTGTAGTGCTTTCTTCCATGTATGCATGTGATTGGCTTATGTAAACTAGTAGTCACATGAGTACTACAATTGCAATCCTGACATGAAAAATTGCTAGACCTTATTGCAATACAATAATGTCATGAACAAATTGTTAGGATTTTGTGCAATACACTCATGTCATGAACTACAAGCTAGAGTTTCTCACCTTGAAATATGGAAACCATCGGCAACTTTCTTGTATATTTGTTGGAGTTTGAGAAGATGGTGGCTTAACAATCTCTCCTCTAAGCTCTCCAATAGCATACAAAACATTCTTGAAGTACTAGGATATATTCCGAGTGGATCTACTTCATGTATTGTGAATCACTCAAAATATTTAGTTATCTCCAACAACATGAAGGGACATTTCCACTTTGTGCGATACGGGTATGGGTGCCATCTTGAAGCAACCCCTAACCCGAAATGTTTTAACAAGGTGGTTAAAAGGGGATCTTCTCATCCAAAGCATGTTCACAACCTCTACATCGTTGTTGTATATGTAGTTTAGATTTGCCATCCCGTGTCTGCCGCATTCAAATACTACTAGAAAAAGGCTTATTACTGGCGCACCAGTTTTGGCTATCAGTGGCACACCGGGCTATCACGTCAGTGCTAACTGTAACATCTCAGGTTTAGAGGCTACAAAAAGAGAGAATACAAATGTGTGCATTGCATTCATGCATACAAAATCCGTGGAATTTCCGCTTTCAAATAAAACTTGTCACAGTAACTCAAGTTTCACTTGACTTGATGGAATAGAAGTACCTCATAGAGTCAACCACGACGACAGATCAAATGCGACGACGTGCTAACTGAATTTCACAATATTTTACCCTCAGCCATTTTTCTACAAGAAACTGAACTGCAGCACATTACAGCCCAAAAGGCAAAATCCTTTCTCCCGGCCCATCTCATCTACAAAACTATGCCTACAAACCATCCATTGGAGCGGCAGGAGGAATCCTAAATGCAGTCTCCCGAAATCACTTTACGACCAACTATTCATTGCAACACCAATTCACTTTATCATCGCTAATCACCTCTAGCTCAAACAATCAAACCTTCTTCGTCACCAATGTCTATGCACCTACGGAACACTCACTCAAACTAGATTTTCTCCTAGAGCTACAAACGATCCAGCCACCACCTCTTACTCCATGGATCTTACTCGGTGACTTCAACCTCATGTGTTTCCCCTCTGACAAAAACAACGATGCCTTTAGACAAGATGAGGCAGATGCATTCAATGACGCCATCAACAATTTAGCACTAATTGAGCTACCTCTTACCGATCGCCTCTACACATGGTCTAGTAACCGAGCTGAACCAACTCTCCAACGCATCGACAGGGTTTTTATCAATACAATTTGGAACCAAAACTTCCCAAACTCAGCTGTTACTTCTCTTACACGGTTTATTTCAGATCACGTCCCACTAATCATCTCCATTTCTACATACATACCGCGTCCCGCCTTTCTCAGATTTGAATTAGCTTGGGCCCAACATCCAGCATGCGGCCCAATTATCACACAGGCTTGGGCCTTGGCTCGCCCAAATTCAAATGCTACATCCGCTCTCTCTTTCGTGCTAAAACGATCAAGACAAGCACTGAAGCGTTGGAGGCGATCCCTCCCTACCCAAAAATTCAGAGAAACTACCACTAAGTGCGTCATTGCCTTCCTAGACAGCATTGAAGAAACAAGGAACCTATCCAACCTTGAACTAAACCTTCGTCATCTACTCATAAAAATTCTGCATCGCCTAATTCAGGAGAGAGTTGCCTTCTGGCGCCAACGCTGCAAATTAAAATTTGCTATAGAGGGTGACAAAAATACAAAAAAATTCACGCCTTAGCCTCTCAGAGGTACAGAAAAAACAAAATTAATACCCTGCATTTAAATGGCACAAATTTCACCTCCCATGACCACAAAATGGATATCCTCACTTCCTACTACAAACAGCTGCTAGGGCAATCTTTTCTACCAACATGGGATTTTAATCTCACAAGCATGTACCCTCATCACACTGCTGGCTTGGAATCCCTAGTACAACTTTTCTCTGAAACTGAAATAATTGATGCCTTCTTTCATATGAACACTTTTGCTAGTCCTGGACCAGATGGCTTTGGATCTTCTCTCTATAAAAAATACTAGCAGCTACTCAAACCAAAGATTTTCAATCTATTCAACCAATTCTATGCACAATCTGCAGATCTTTCAGCAATAAGCAGAGCATTTCTAGTTCTGCTGCCCAAGCATGAATCTGCAAACACTACAGACGCCTTCAGACCAATCTCCTTGCAAAACTGCCCAGTAAAAGCCCTAGCCAAAGTGCTGACAAATAGACTACAAACACTTATCTCATCACTAATCCACCCAGACCAAACAGGGTTTGTTAAAGGCAGATCCATAGCAGAAAATTTTAATTATGCAGCAGACATATTGAACTGCCGCCATAAGAGGAAAGTACCTTCCATGCTAATTAAACTGGACTTCCGAAAAGCTTTTGACTCTGTCTCTTGGACTGCCGTCCTTCAGCTGCTCACTGCTAGTGGTTTCCCACCTTTATTCTGCAATTGGATCAAAATAATCCTTGACACTGGCAAAACTGAAATTCTTCTCAATGGAGTCCCAGGACCCTGGATCCAATGCAAGAATGGGCTTAGACAGGGTGACCCAATCTCCCCCTGTTTGTTCATCATTTTCTCTGACATCTTGCAGCAACTCATAGCACATGCATTCACACAACATGATATCTTACACCCCATTAGAGATGGCATTCCTCCTGCTACCATTTAATATGCTGATGACACCTTAATCCTTGCTAGGGCCTCACCACAAGCAGCCACCAAGCTAAAAGAAATTCTTCAACTCTTTGCAAATGCCACAGGCCTACAGATCAACTTCTCCAAAACAACTCTAATCACTATGAATGTCAGGCCAGACCAGACCCAACTCATAGCCAATGCACTAGGAACTGCCATCAGCAATTTCCCTCAGACATACCTAGGGCTGCCTCTGTCACCAACCAAACTGCCACAATCTGCCTTCCAACCCCTCATAGACAGAATTGATAAATACCTAGCAGGTTGGTCAGCCTCCCTTCTATCAAAAGGAAGCAGGTTAACCCTGCTATCTGCAGTTCTGGACAGCTTTCCTACCCATTTTATGGCTTCATTTCTCATCCCTCTAATGCTAATTCAAAAAATTGATAAGAAACGCAGAGCATGCATGCAAAAAATGTGCTGGCCTTGGCATCAAGAACTTGCATGTGCAAAATATTTGCCTCTTACTGAAGTTTAGCTACAAAACTCTGCAACAAGACAACACACCCTGGAGGAGATGGATCACTGACCTCTCCCCTTACCCTCTCTCACAAGAAGCAAACAACTCTTCACTGGGCAAACTGATCTACAAAAATATAGCAACCCTGTCAGCCATTACTCAATGCTATCTCTAGTGGAAAAAACACTGTGTTCTGGCAAGACAGGTGTTCCTCCATGAACCCCTAGCAAAAACACACCCAACCATATTCTCCCACCACCTTTCACCCAATGCCTTGGTCTGTGACGTACTGGAAGTAGGTCTGTCTCATGGCCTTAGGAACATACTAACCCCAGTGGCAGCTGCAGAACTGGCTTCACTCTTGTCATTGTTGCAGGACATTCAGTTAACAGAGGGCAAGGATCAAAGAACAATGCTAGATGGAGCAACTTTATCAACCAAAGCTGCATATAAGACGTTGCAAGATAGTCAACAAGATGATCTAAACCAATATATCTGGGGCTCACGCCTCCCTGGCAAGATCAAGATCTTCGGCTGGCTGTTCCACCTAGACAGACTCAACACATAGCCAACCTCCACCGCAAGACGATCATCCAGTCTCCATCCTGCCCAAGGTGCCCAAACACGTCAGAAGATCGTTGTCATCTCTTCTTCGCTTGCCCCGCTGCCCTCACCATCTGGCAGCAAGCTCAGCTGGGTCATCTTCTACACCAATACCCTCAGGCTTGATGCTTACCGTCTGCAACAACAATGCCACATTCAGTGTGACCCTCCATATTCCTTACCATGCTATGGAACATCTGGGATGCCAGGAATGCCCTAATCTTCAGAGATGTAACGACCACTCCCACATCTTCTATAACTCGTGTAACCTCTGACCTCTCACTATGGCTGCATTGGTTTAAAAATGCCATGCACAAAAAGCATGTCATGATCTGGCGAGATCATCTCTCAGCTTGTAACTCTGAACCATAAACAGGTTTCTTTGCATAAATGAAATTCAGGTGGGGATCCTCACCCCCCGGTGAAAATTTCAAAAAAAATAGAGTCAACCGCTATAAACATCACCGTGACATTTGCTAAAACCTTGTTTTGGGTAGACATGATTTTATCCATAGGTTGGATCAAATGGAACTAGAACTATTACACAACACTTTAAGTGAGGATCAAATATCAAATCCTATAAAGGATCATAACATGGTATTCCTTACAATAACACATTCTTTAAGAATCAAACTCTAACTTATTAACACTTAAAAGTTAGCAACTACCTTTGTGTGTAATTCAATTCACTTCTAAACTGATTACCAAGTATGGTAAACCACAGGGTATATAGTTCATAAAAGCCACACATTCTTATTTGAATCATAACTTATTAAATATATGGAATATCATAAAATTAAAACCATTTACATTACAAATTATAGTTCAAACTATTTGAATAAAACTAACTATGAGTATTTTGAAACTCATATGATCATGCCTTGGTGAAATCTAACACAACTATCCAAAATTTAGGAATAACCTTCAATTTTGACCTTTTGAACAATATTATAATATAAATCCAATCATATATGATATGGTGCATTATTCACAAGAATAAAAGCATTCACATAACATCTAGTTACAAATGCCACTTGGCTATCCAAAAGCAAATCATATGAGAGGATAATATCCATGCCACATAGGATGAAAATATGTACATGACTTGCATCCCAAGCTACGCCACCTCATGCTCAAAGGATTGTTGGATGAGGGCATGAAAACCAAGCACCTTACTCATCAAACCAAAACAAGAGTCACCCACCTTTGCATCATGATACTAGAGTTTGCTCAAGCATATAAAAGGAACCCCATATGTTAGCCATTTGATCATCTTGTAGCATGATACAAGGAAACCAACACATAGAGCTACTTCATACATAAGATAGGGCCAAGATGAAGCAGCTAGAGGGTGGAAGCATGCCACAAGATGTAGGTTTATCAAATTTCCTGAAGAACAAGCTACATAAGATAGCAAGGTAGAATTCCTAGGCAAACCATATCTTTAGATGATCATATCATCAACTCTTCAGTAGCGCCCTAGGTTGTTTCAATGCATTGAGAAGTAAGAGAGGTTATAGATGCTAACCATAGCCATGTCTATCCAAGAGAATACAACAGAAGATTTATACTCTAGTGCTTCAAACCAACAACTGATATTGGAGGTGATATCCCTATTTCATTAGTGATATCTTAAGAAGCCAAACCATTGATCATTACAAATTGGGTAATGATCATAAACCCTAAGAACTAGACGTAAAAGAATGAGTTGATCATGTCTAATGCATGATCATGCTTTGGAAATATAACAAGATAAGTTAAACCCTTATGTGATAATCATATATCATCCATCACATGAAATCATAGGAATACCACTAGCAACCTAAACCATTTCCAATATACTGAGTAGAGAAACAATTGGAGAATATCAAAACCTTGTTTAGCCAAGCACTTGTGGCCACCCTAACTATATTTTGAAGTGACCATCCTATCATTGGCGAGGGAGACACCCTAGTCAACCCCAATATGGTATCAACATATACATAGGCCATATCTCAATTAACCTAACTTGTGTATCCGTTGGTGATCACAAGTGAACTATAAGAACATGCCCTACCCTTAAATTCAAGTGGTAAAACCTAGTGTTAACTCTAAGCATATAAATCAAGTGATCAAATTATCAAGTGATATAAAAGCTCCATTTTGAGAAAATGTATGTCTCATAAGAAGAAGCATAGGTTCTACCGAAGGTTTCCAGTCAAGGTATATGGAAGGAATACTAATTATTTTAGAATAACCCTAAACTAAATTCACAAGTCCTTATAAATAACTAAGCACATAGAATGATGCCATAAAATAATTTATTACATAAGATACCAAATCATAAACTTTATCTTACAAATTAATTTCTTGCAAAGTAATACCACATAAAAATATCATACCTCCCTATCATTTTGTTTGTTTGAAAGGCCCTTTGAAAAATATTTTAACACTTCATAATGAATATCCAAGATCATACCTTTGAAATATTTACTCCAAATTCCAATATTTTTAAATAAACAAAAGTATAAATACACACATATAAAACTTCCCTGATACACCATTAAAGTGTTTACAGTATCTTGGGTAAATTCTTACATAATCCAAATAAGCAAGACCTGCAAAATTAGAACATAACTCAAATTTTAATTCAAATCAGAATCCTAATACAAAATCTAAAACAGAAAAAGAAAACAGAATAAAAGAGGAAGAGGCTTACCTGTCCACCGCAACGACCCAGCAGTCTAGCACAGCAGCAGCCCACCGAGTCGGCCCAAGCACGAGCCAGCCTAGCCCACATACCGATTCAAGTAAAAAAAAGGAGAAGAAGAAAAACGAGGTCATCGTCTTCTCCATGGTTGACAACGCGACGGAGCCAGTCGGCTACCTCCTCGTCGATGATAAGCACGAACCGGACGGTCGCGACCAGCTCAAAACCTTACCCTAAACCGTCTCGCGTCCGTCTTATCCAAACTCGCCAAGATTCACGCTTAGGACGATGCCAATATCTTCGATGCATCTCCTCCGGTCATCGCCGTCGCCCCGTACCTCCAGACCTCGTCGTGCTCTATAAAAGCACTAGGATGATCTCCAAAAGACCCTAAACCCTAGCCGCCACTCTCCAAGCTTTCTCCTTCACTCAATCTCTCCCAGTTAACCAAAATAGTTCGTCGGAGTTCATCACGACATCGTTCATTCCGACCGCCTTGGAGGCCGTGAAGTGGTCTGGATGACGCGCACCTTCACTCTGATCATCTAGGTGAAGCCAAGCATCGAGGGGAGGCCGGAGTGAAGCAAATTTGATTGTTTTCGTCCGCAACACATCGCTGGTATCGGCGGGGTTCAGTTCGTCTCTTCCAACCATCAACACCGTCGACCATCTAGGAAGCTCCAGTATCTTCTGTTTCTTCCTCGCATCGTCTCTAGCTCGCGTTGGATAGTTCGCCGGAGCGTGCCGCCGCAGCATCCGCTTGTTGCCACGGTCACGGTGACCAACTCTGAGCGGCACCAGTACCAGTGGGTTCCCACGTGCTGCTGAGTTGAAGGAGCCCCTCCTCTCATCCGGGAAAGTGCAACACACCCTAAAGAAATCATTACAACTCACCAATCCTAAATCATCGGGGTTAGCTTATGCTTAGAGCGATTGCATCTCATACTTATGCATTATAGCATCTTTGCCAGTTCTTTAAACATTGTCCTTACCATACAATGATGGTATTTCAAAATTGGGAGTTATATCATCTCGAAGCTCTTGCCTGCATAATCTTGAAGTCAAGAAAGGCAAGTTCATCACTTGCTCATGTCATTTTATTATTTTTATCAAATTACTTGCAAAGTACTATACTTATCACTCCTGCATTGAAAAACAAAATATTACTTTTACAATTATGAAATTATGAATATGACTATGTGGTGGGCAGTGGAACCATGGTTTGAGATGATGGCGGAGGTTCCATTGCAACTGGGAATGTATTCACATAGGATTAACAACAAATGTTGTCGAGTGATTCTAGTGACTTATATTACGTGTTAACCATAAGATCTGTAATGGCTCTGGGGAAATCAGCTGTATCTTCTTTCTTTCGCATATCAATGGACTTGATAGAGCCTGACTATGTGTTGGTGAACACTCAATAGATTGGGATGGACTTAGTCTCCCTATCCGTGTGGTAGGTTCTAGTGTTGTTTCCCAATAATCAGGGCATGGTGACCATGCTCAATTGGTACTTGCACAAGCATCGATCATCTAGATCAATTCCTACTTTGTGTCCACTACTTATGTTCCCACGGTTCTAGTACTTATGTTCCTACTTGCTAGAGGCATAGAACTAATGCCCTCTCCTCCTAGCCTACTCCTCGTGAAGCTAGCTTGCTCTTAGATCTCTCTCTGGCTACTATGTGAATCTAGTTTGTGGTAGAGTGTTAGCTGTGAGGCTATGGGTCGTAGAACCTAGTATTTATTCTGTGGCTGGTCCACTGTGGTTGTGGCACCTCAATGTTGTGCATAGATGACTAAGGTGCTTGTACTGTATCTCTAATTTGGATACACGTGTAGGTGCATAATTTGTTGGTTATTTAACTTGGTCATAGTCCGTATGTGAGTATTCCTTATTAGGCATGCCTGTTGTTGATTATATTTTTGTCCTCTAGTTCAATTTGTGCAATTACAAGCGGTTTTAGTCATGCTCTTTTTTTGTAAATTATATAGGGATTATTCCATGTGGCCTTTGGCTTAATGATTTTGATCTCACTAGTTGATATTAGTGCGATTTAATATTTATTCGGTTATGGTTTCCTCTTAAATGTTATGGTGAAAAAGTTGATGTTCATTTAGCTCATTTGTTCTCTTTGTGTCAATGAATCCAATTTTAAATGTTTGGGGTTATTGCATGTTGTCTTGTAATTTGGATTTAAATCCAACGGGTTGCCTAAGTTGCATATTGCTGTCTATAGTTTCCTTCTGATATATATATTTGCCTACTGATGTTTATTCTTGAGATGTGTATCATGATCTTGTCAAGACCAGTGATTTTGCAAATGTTCCTATGCCATATCTATTTGATCAAATTATCCAATTGCCTCTATTTGGATTAAACCTCAAACCCACTTTTGATTCCAGGGGTTCTTCCTGAAATCATTTACTTTGGATTCTACATTCACCTTAGGGTAGATCCACCACTTTAACCCTAACCCAGTGGATATGTCTATGTTGTTTGTCTTGAGGTTTTCTAGATGTTCAAGGTAAGAAGATAGAAGATCTAGATAGGAAATTTTGGATAGGATTTTCATTTCTGCATTTACCTTATGAAGAACCATGTACTCCCCCGTCAAAAGGATGTCAAAGATTTGTCTAAATATGGATGTATCTATACACTAAAGAGTTTCTAGATACATCTAAATTTAGTCAAACTTTCAACATCATTTTGTAGACAGAGGTAGTACAAAATTTTCTATAAATAAGGATTCAATTTTGGGGAATTGGGATACTTTTTATATTTATTTTATTTGATTTTTGTGAAGATTTAAATTTGATCTCAAGTTTGAATAATTCAAACCTAAATCTTGAATTCAAATGCTTATGTGTTATGTAAAGATGTGTCTTGTCTTTGATTCTCTATATATAGTGCATATAATTAAATTGCTCCCAAAATTTGAAAACACGAAGGCCATGTCAAATTTGAATTCAATTCCTAGTGTTGACTTAGTCAAATTTGACACTAGAGGTCAAATTACAATCCCTTTGTATCTCAAAAAAAAAAATGAAATTTTTTCCACTTCTTCAAATTCATGCAAATGCACTTATCTCTAATCTACCCCTCGTAGTACTATAATACTCGGATGTTACAAAGGCGAAGCATGTAGGGGTTGCATGCATGGCCGCATGGCCGATGCGCAAGCAACATGGACAAGAAGTCAAAGGCTTGGTTTGAACAAGCTCGGGCATGGATCTTTGCTCGCACCGATTGAACATTCATGTGTATGTGGTGTGTTTGGATGAAACAATTTGCTATATATCATTAAATTTTATTGTCGAAGTTGATTTACGCCTTGTACATAACTTTTTTTTGGCTTTTATTTGATGATAACTATGCATACAGTACATTCATTAAAGAACAAATTGATATCAAAACAGACAAAGTAAAGTGAAAATAGGTAAAATAGGAGCCGTGCATTTGAGGATTGCCATTGGGGGTATCAGTCAACGATGCTCTCATATCGTTTGCTACCATCAGATGCAACAAAAAAAAAGCCACAACATCTCAGCGGCTGAGTATAATAGTCAGTGGAAGGCGTCAGACAGTGAGATACTATTGAAATACGCCCAAGATTGATTTGGTGGGCCAGGACGACGATTGTGGTCAAAATGATGGGAGGGCAACGACGCAGGAGGGCAACGCAGGCGGCACGGCGTCTATATTCTACTCTTCACGTTTGGGGCTTTGGACTGATGGAAACGCCGCACGGACCCAAACGCTGTTAAATTGCCGTGCCGTGCCGTGCGTCGGAATTCCAAAAATATCCGTATACTTTCCCGGCGGCCTATCAAGAGAAGTGGAAGCTAACAGGCGAAAACAGGGAAGAAGAGGGGAGGCAACGTCAACGATAGCGAGATATAACGTTCATGTGATCAACGTCCGAAAAAGTAACGGGAATACCCGACAAGGTTGGCCCGAAAAGAGGTAACGGGATGAGATATACAAGTTCAAACATTTGCTTCTGAATTCAAACACTTTAACTTGCTCAGACGAATTTGATCAAAAGAAGACCTTCTAAGCTATTGCGATCGCGACATTGAGCCTTCTAAGCAATTACAAGCAACAACGGATCCCTTAAATGCTTCACCAAAAATAAGAGATCCGCAAAATAAAAAGCCCCATTAGATGCATCAGTTGTAAGAAAACAGTCCCACGCCGCCAGACAGAGGCGACAGGGGGGCGACTCCACTGCCGTAGCCTAGGCCCCCTCATCCCGTCCCCTCCCTTCCCGTCGCCGTCGAAGGTCTTGCCGGGCAAGGCCCGGGAGGTGACGGCGGCGGTGGGATCTCTGCGCACGCGGCGATCTTCCTCGGCTTTGGCGGCGGTGATGTGGGGCTTGGTGGAGATGCGGCGACGAGGAGTCGCGTGATCCCGCCAGCGAGCGCGCATCGACGACGACGAAGTTGGCCAGGCCTCCTCGTGTCGGAGGCACTCCTGCTGGAGACGTGCCTGCTCGGGACCAGATGGGCTTGGGCGGGCTTCGGCTCTGGCCCCGACAGCAGGTTGGCGGGCCGGCGCTTGGTGATGTCGGTAGCTTGGCACTGTGGAGGTGTCGGCGGCCGACTGGATCGCCCCGTCCAGCCTCGTCTCGGATGGATCTGTCTAATAAATGAGGCTGACCTAGGGTTCCTCTTGTGTGAAGATGGTGAATTTCCTCAGGCTGATCCCTCTTGATCCGGCCGGAGTGGTGTTCCAGAAGGCTCCACCGGCGAATGTAACAGTGCGATATGTTTGGAGTTTGCTGGATCGGGTGGTATTCGGTCGTGCGCACGCATGCTTTTATTCCGACTGTTTAGTTTTGGAGGGAGCGGCGTGAAGCTCCGTTCTTTGTTATCATGAGGTGATATTTTGGTCCATGGTAAACTCAGAAGCGGAGGATATCAGGAAGGCCGGATTGAAGTACTGACAATGGAGGTTCGAGTCTACGCGCTGTTGAGGGACTTGCTTGGTGTTCTGGTTTTCGCAGCAGCAGTATGCAAGTGGGGGCGGCAGCACAGGTGAAGTTCAGTGTCTTACCTTTTTGGGTTTTACCTTTCAGGGTGAAAACCCAAGGTTTGACCTTAATTGATTGTGTCTGACAATGACCTTGTTGAAGTCATTGTTTTGAGAGCGGAGACTATGTCGAGGGTGAAAACCTAATATCTTTGATCGGGCAATGACGACGCTTGTGCATTGTTTCCTTCTTGAAGGTGTCGCTTTTTGAGAGTCTGGAGTTTAGGTGTTGTATTGGTGGTGGTTGTATTGTTTCTAATAGGGCTAGAGTTCCGTAGCGGGTCTTTTGTTTTCTTAGTTTTTTTTTTTGGATATGTGCATCCATACTGCCATTAGAACATTGTGTTGTTGTAGAGGCTAGATGTAATTGTTATCTGTTGTCCTCTTAATATTAATATATTTCCTTTATCGAAAAAGTTTGCATCAACTGTTGAAGATGCTCGCGTCTAGGCCTGGAAATAAAACTCGTAACTCACGAACTAAACGAGTAACTCGCGGCTCGACTCGACTCGCCTCGACTCGAACTCGGTGTATAGCGAGATGAGACGAGTTTCAAATTTTATTGTTAAACGAGTTTAAGCTAAATGGGTCGAGTTCATCGAACTCGCGAGTAGCTCGTTTAGCTCGGTAAAACCAGTGCTCGTGAGCATCTATGTGATAAGTATATTTGTGGTTTCGCGACTTGCTGGCAATCTTATTCATGATATATTGATTGTTGTGGTTTATATTGTCTTGGTACCATAATCCTAATGATTGTTGTGTGATTTTACATGTTTCAATTGACAATTTTGAGCGAGCTAGTAGTGAGTTACTGAACTCAATTGTTAAACGATTCAAGTCGACATAACTCCATTATTGATCGAGTTCTAGCGAGTCTCGGCTCGACTCGAATTACAGTCCTACTCCCGTCGTTTGCTACCATTCAGATAAAAGTGAAAAGAAAAAAAGAGCACGACATCCATTGGCTGTGTTACTGGTGAGTGGAACTGTGGAAGGCATCAGATAGTGGGATATACTACTCCTAGTATTGAATTAGGCGGAAGATTGATTTGGTGGATCAGGACGACGATAGTGTCGAGCGGAAGTCAAATGTTGAGAGTGAGACGGCACGCGTCACGGCGTGTAGTAGTATATTATACTCTTCACGACATTTGAAAACATGAGATGGAAACGCCGCACGGCGCACCCAACCACCACCCAGCCCCCAACGCCCGCTGCTAAATTAACGTGCCGTGCCGTGCCGTTCCTCCCAATTCCACTTCCTTCCCAAGAATATCCTCCTCCCTCCCTCCCAGCCGGCCGTCCCCCGCCTCCAGACAAGCGGGAGCTAAAGAATCCCCGCCGCGAATGGCCCCGCCCGCCGCCGCCTCGGCCTCGTCCTCGGCCTGCGCCGCCGCGAACGAGCCTCCCCACCCTCACGGTGAGGAGGCCGCGAAGCCCCGCTGCCGCCCCTCGCGCCCCGCCGCCGGCGCCTGGGCGCGCGTCGTCTCCATGGGCGTGCAGGGCTGCGTCATGGCCGCCGCGCTCGCGCTCTTCCTCCTCTTCGCCTTCGCCGCCTGCCTCCTCATGATGGCGCTCGTCTTCTCCGCGCGCGCCTTCCGCCGCCAGGGCAGCCGCTACCGCCCCTTCTCGCCCGACGACGACCTCCCGCCGTCGCCGCAGCCGCAGCCGCGCCCCGTCGGCCTCGCGCCCGCCCAAATCACCCGCCTCCCCTGCTTCGACTCGTCCCCATTCGACGGGCCTTCCACCTGTGTCGTCTGCCTCGAGGCGTCGCGCGCCGGCCAGCGGTGGCGCAAGCTGCCACCCTGCGGCCACGCCTTCCACGCCGCCTGCGTCGACCCGTGGCTCCGCCTGTCGCCCGCCTGCCCCGTCTGCCGCGCTACCGTGGCCGTCCCGCCAGAGAAGAGCTGAGCACGAATCACCCCCGGCGTCAGCCAGCGCACCGACTTCGCTCCTCCACCTCATGGTACTCGACAGAATGCTGTAAAGGTTTGGTTTTTTTTCCTTCAGGTGCTCGACAGAATGCCTTGTAGGCGTAGTGGTAGATTTCGTGCGGTTTGTCCTGTTGTTGTAAAGCGAGAAGCAGGGACAACGTAGTTTGTTGCAACATCAACATCTTTGTCTGTTTTCCAGGATTGTATAGTTGATCCATGTTGCTCGTGGTGCCACTCGTGGATATGGAAGTATACCCATCAATAATTGATGGATATGCGTAGCCATCAATGTATGCATCACAAGTATTCCTAGTAGGGGAATAAGCTTTGATATCATGCTCTTGTGGGGCACTTGTATGACACTGACGTCAAGAACTCGAGATGAATGAATTACTTAAAAATCCTGACTGTCTCCGAACCTGCCAAGCATGCTTGATCCAAACAATTAGTTGCAAGACCTACTTGTTCTCTTCTTATCTTTTATTATAAGTCTTAGCTGTCCAAGTTTACGGTGGATTTTGCTTACCAGGATAATGTGGTGTGCATTTTTTAATCGCACTCTTTCGTGTTACATTACCAAAAGCTATCATGCCGATATGATGTACTACTAACTGATTTACTCGTATTTAAGTTTATAGGGCCAATGGATTTTTTTTTGAGGGGAAGGGCCAATGGATTGAAGGCAGATCGGGAACTTGAAATCCAACATCATTTACAGTCGTCTGTGCATCTTGTTCTATATATATGGTACCATTCGTGTGATATAACTTGGCATCCTTTTGTCACGATACCACTTTGCATTGGTCAATCCCATAGCGAGAGTTAATTTCTGGAAGGTTTGTTGAGCCTCAGTTAATCACCATTGTTAAGCCTCTTTGAACCTGGCGAATAATTCATCTTAGAGCAGTTGCGCCGTGCCTAGCTTATTGGGACGCCCACTCAAAAATAGGCCCCCACCAACATTCTCAAATTTATGCCGGGTACAGCCACAAATTATGTTCGACAACTTTTCTTAACATATTAGAGTCTAACCAGCGATCCAACCATTCTCCCAACTTGTCTCACCTCGGCTCCAACACTGATCCGCCACTACGCCTGTCTCGCTTTGACACCGACTGAACCGGCCACCGCTCCCGAGAAACACTGCATAGCCACTCCCGCAGTCGAGGAAGCGCCCATTCGGCGGTCGAGCCATCTGCTGTTCCCGCTCTAGCAATCTAGTGCCCCTTCTCCAGTCGAGCCATCTGCCCCCGCTATTAGCAGTCCACAACCACCCCTCGCACCTCTCCTCGATCGGCCTTTACCAGCCGATGTACAAATCTGCCCACCTCGCGCCCACCCCGCCCACAACCTGTTCGATCGGGTGCCTAGGTACATAATTTTGGAAGTTTTATTTTTTAGGTGGAGTGAACCTTATTTAATTGCTTCGTTGTTTGGTCAATAGACAATGGATAGCGACGATGAGATGATGATGTAGCAACTGATGCAAGATAAAGTCGATGTTGGCATCGATGAAGAAGAGAAGTTGATGATGATCATGTCTTGTGATCTTCATTTACGAGCGAAGATTAATGCCCCGCGTTGGTGGGGAGGTTCTAGGAAGGGGAGAAGAAGAACAAAGACATGCAGCAGATGCAGGGTGATGTGATGCTTGGTGTTGACTAATTTTCCCACAATCCGACTCATACACCTAAAGAATTTCGGTGGCAATTCAGGATGAACAATCAGTTGCTAGTAAAGATCGTGAATGGTGTGAGGGAGTATGATAACTACTTCCTCTAAAAAAAAGACTGCACCTGATTGGCTGGTTTCACCTCAATTCAGAAATGCACGACTGCTTTGAGGTGTCTTGCATATGGATCTACTTTTGATATACATGATGACTATCTCCGCATGGCTGAGTCGACATGCTAGGACACTTCATACAAGTTTTGCCAAGCAATCATTGGAAAGTTCGGACCAGTCTATTTGAGAGTGCTAGATGAAGAAGATGTTGGATAATTAGGCACAATTTCCATGATTAATTCCAGAATATAAAACATGATGACAACAACTACTAACATGTGAAACTCAAACATACTAGATGCATTAATCAACATGAGTAGCAGCAGCGCAAACAGTAAAGCATCCATCGCTAAACAGACCGAGATGTGTCGCACGTACCGATCGGTGGAGATGGCGGTGGAGGTGTGCAGATGATGTCGCAGCATAACGTTGTTGATGACAACGTTGTTGACGACAGGGGACGACGGTCGAAGTAGACGGCGTTGAAGACGACGGTAGGCAGCACCGCCCGACTTGGACGGAAGGCGACCCGTGATGAAGAGCTTGCAGTCGCGCAGGCGCTTCTCAAAACCTAATTCGCCCTCTCCCGTACAGGATCGCAAGGACGAGTGGTTCCGGAGACCTGCTCTCCCGTTCGCCGATGCACGTCGGCGCGCGGGATGGAGTAGGCTACGATGGCGGCGCAAGAGAGAAACCCTAACTCGTGTATTCGGTATGTTTCTGCGGTAGCCGGGCAAGAGATTATATAGGCTCGGAAACCCTAGGCAACGTGGGCCACGCCCACGTCGCACGAACGTTCGAGTCGGTTACAGATAGCCCACGATCCGAGCGATCCGAACCGACTAACGTGACGCGTCCGTCTAGGACTCTGTTCGTTTTCCTGAGCTGCAAAAAGTAAGGAAAGTCTCGGCTCGAGGCTCAATCCACTCACCACGAGTGCGCGTCGTGACGTGTCGAGTCGAGACGAGCGAGCGAGGAGGAGGAGGAGCGCGCGTGTAGCACTCCTATTCTCACTCACTTACTAGTGGTGAAACAACCTTATAAGGTGGTCTAACTTCCTCCCAACTTTCCATGTGGGACTAAACTTCCCACCTCTTGCCACTCACTAGTGAGGTGCCACCAACTTGGGCTCAAACTCACAAGGCTGCCACTATGTGGGCTATGAGATTTATAGGGAAAACTGAAACCTAATTTGGGCCACTAAAAGTGGGCCCAATATTTCAACAATCCCCCACCAGATCTCAAATCCCCATTTTGAGATTTACCAATACTCGCTGCTTGTTTATATACCAGTGTTTCAGAGACTGTTAAGTTGAACTTCCGCCTAGAACCTTAAGCTACATCCATTCACACTTGAACAATGGACTAAGCCTTGAATTGCAAGTTTTGCGTGAAGGGTTTCACTCAAAGTCATGACCAGTACATGGCTGCCAGTAGCCTACCCCGCGGGTGAAGCATATGCGTCATACTTCATGGTCTCTTCATGAGTTTACTAGAGATCACCCAAATCTCATAGATTGCGACGTTTAACAATCGGACTCATATATGTGTGTTATTTCAAGAATGCTCTGTAGGACAGCATCTTTGCTATAATAGCCAACATAAACACATTAAGGCTTGTCGCCAACCTGCCTTACAACAATTGAGAGTTGTGCATCTTCACATAGAGAGGGTTACATAATACTCTCCTCAATTAAACCACTAGTTTGTTCTTCCCAGGTCCTAATTCACGGGATCTCCGATCACAAAGGTTGGGTTACCACTATGGTGTAACATCAACGGGTCTCAAACCCATCTCCCTCGATGCACTTTCTATCACATTACGTGATAGTCCCTTTGTAAAGGGATCTGCCAGGTTTTTGTCTGTTTGAATATATGTAACAGTTATTACTCCGGAGTTTCGCAATTTCCTGACAGACTTCAAACGTCTCTTGACGTGTCTTGATGACTTCGCGTTATCCTTAGAATTGTTCACTTTGACAATTACAGTTTGATTGTCACAATTCAAAAGGATTGCCGGAACAGGTTTTTCAACCACAGGCAAGTCCATCAAGAGCTCACGCAACCATTCTGATTCAACAGTGGTTGTGTCTAAAGCAGTAAGTTCTGCTTCCATAGTTGACCTCGTCAATATGGTTTGCTTGCAAGATCTCCATGACACTGCGCCACCTCCAAAGGTAAATACATACCCACTTGTGGCGTACAGATCAGCTACATCTGAGATCCAATTCGAATCACTATATCCTTCAAGCACGGCTGGGTGCCCTGAATAGTGAATCCCATAACTCATTGTACCACATAGGTAGCGCATGACCCTATCAAGTGCATGCCAATGATCAGTACCCGGGTTTGACATGAACCTACTCAACTTGCTAACAGCAAAAGAGATGTCGGGTCTAGTCACGCTCGCTAAGTACATGAGTGAGCCAACGATCTGAGAATATCTCAATTGATCTATGGCGATTCTCCGGTTCTTGCGTAATGTCACACTGGGATCATAAGGTGTTGAAGAAGGTTTGCTACCAATATAGCCGAACCGGCTCAAGATCTTCTCAACATAATGGGATTGCGTTAGAGTAATCCCACTCTCGTTCTTAATCAGCTTGATGTTCAGAATCACATCAGCTTCTCCCAGATCTTTCATATCAAAGCTCTTTGACAAAAAAAAAACTTGACCTCGTGTATTACTTTCATGTTTGTACCAAAGATCAGAATATCATCCACATACAAACATAATATAACACCTTCGCCCCCACCATGGCGATAGTAAACGCACTTGTCAGCCTCATTGACAACAAAGCCTACAGAAGTTAAAGTGTCAAACTTCTCATGCCATTGCTTAGGTGCTTGTTTTAGGCCATATAAAGATTTTAGCAACTTGCACACCTTTCTTTCTTCACCTTTTACTACAAACCCATCAGGCTGATCCATATAGATTTCCTCTTCCAACTCTCCATTTAGAAAAGCTGTCTTTACGTCCATTTGATGAACGATAAGACCATAGGAGGCAGCCATTGATAGTAGTACTCGAATGGTGGTAAGTCTAGCGACATGTGAATAGGTGTCGAAGTAATCTTCGCCTTCTCTCTGTGTGTAGCCTTTCGCTACAAGCCGCGCCTTGTACTTCTCAATAGTACCATCAGGTCTTAGCTTCTTCTTGAACACCCATTTGCAGCCCACAGGCTTGCATCCATGGGGTCGTTCTGATAGCTCCCAAGTTCCATTAGAAAGAATCGAGTCCATCTCATTATGAACAGCTTCTTTCCAGTCATCTGCATCTGGAGATGCATATGCCTCTGCAATGGACGTGGGAGTATCATCCACAAGGTACACAATGAAATCATCACCAAAGGATTTTTCAATCCTTCGTCTCTTGCTCCGTTTAGGAGCTTCATTGTCATCCTTCTCAATAACAATCTCATGTGATTGTTCAAAATACTCATTAGATGTACTAGATTCAGGAACTATCTCAGTAGAAATTCTAGCAATGCTATGCATATCTTTCATAGGAAACATATTCTCAAAGAATGTTGCATCACGAGATTCCATAATAGTATCAACATGCATATCAGGTACTTCAGATTGAACTACTAAAAATCTATAGCCTACACTCCGCGGAGCATAACCTATAAAGATACAATCCACTGTCTTTGGTCCGAGTTTGCGCTTCTTAGTAATTGGAATATTGACTTTCGCCAAACATCCCCATGTGCGCAAATACGAAAGTGATGGTTTTCTCCCAGACCACTCCTCGTAAGGGGTTTTTGTTATATTTTAGGAACATTACATGACATGACATGCCTCCCCTTCCCCCACATGCGGTGGCTAACATGAATTCGGTCGGTCAGCGTGCGGTTTTTCCTCTCGGCAACCCCGTTTGATTGGGGCGAATAGGTGGCGTCCTCTCATGAATAATCCATGTTCCTCACAGAATTCATCAAAGATTTTAGGAAAATATTCACCACCACGATCCGACCTAAGACGCTTGATCTTTCTCTCTAATTGATTTTCAACTTCGGCCTTATAAATTTTAAAGTAGTCTAAAGCTTCATCTTTAGTTCGCAACAAATAAACATAGCAAAATCTAGTCGCATCATCAATCAATGTCATGAAATATCTCTTTCCACCTTTTGTCAACACACCATTCATCTCGCATAGATCAGAATGTATGAGTTCTAGAGGTGCCAAGTTTCTCTCCTCGGCCGCCTTGTGAGGCTTCCGAGGTTGCTTTGATTGCACACAACTATGGCACTTAGAACCTTTGGCAATGGTGAAATTCGGAATTAAACTTAAACTGGATAGCCGAGACATTAAACCAAAATTAATGTGACATAAACGAGAATGCCAAACACTGGTATCATCACTAACATTGCCACAAATATGGTTCACAGACTTATTACTGAAATCAGAAAGCGAAAAGAGGAACAAGCCTCCGCACTCATAGCCTTTACCAATAAATTGTCCAAACTTGGAAACTACTACTTTATTTGACTCTAAAACAACCTTAAACCCATCTCTGCATAGAAGGGAGCCGCTAACGAGATTCTTGTTCATAGTAGGGACATGCTGCACGTTCCTCAGCTGCACGATCTTCCCCGAAGTGAACTTCAGATCTACCGTGCCAACACCACGAACAGAAGCATGTGACCCATTCCCCATCAAGACGGAAGAATCCCGGGCGACCTGGTAAGAAGTGAACATGGATATGTCAGCACACACATGAACATTAGCACCCGTATCAATCCACCAACATGGAGATTGAAAACCGAAAGAACAGTAAAGAGATTACCGTACCCATCAGCATTGCTAGCGGTCACCGTGTTGACTTGTCTCGCCTTTTTCTTGCGGTCTGCCCTCTCTGGACAGTCCTTAGAAAAGTGGCCAGTCTCTCCACAGGTAAAGCAGCTCAGATCTCCTTTGTTTATCATCTTCTTCTTCTTGAAGGTTGTAGTCTTCATAGGCTTATTGAAGGAGGGCTTGTTATTCCCTTTGTTCTTGTTGTAGGGTTTCTTCTGCACCATGTTGGCGCTAGACTGACCCTCTCCTTTCTCAGTAGTATCCTTAGCCCGAGCTTTGTCCTCAACATCAAGAGACGCTATCAGGTTTTCAACTGATATCTCTTGTCTCTTGTGTTTGAGAGTTGTGGCAAAGTTCCTCCATGAAGGGGGCAACTTAGCAATAATGCATCCAGCCACAAACTTGTCAGGTAAGGCACACTTAAGGAGTTCAAGCTCTTTCGCAATGCACTGTATCTCATGAGCTTGTTCGACTACAGAACGGTTGTTCACCATCCTGATGTCATGGAAGCTCTCCATGATGTACAGTTCACTGCCTGCATCGGTTGCACCGAATTTAGCATTTAGTGCATCCCAGAGCTCTTTACCATCTGTTATGTGCATGTACACATCACACAGACGATCAGCAAGAATACTCAGAACGCATCCGACGAAGAGAGTATTGTTTTCCTTGAACTTGTTCTGATCTTGGTCAGATATAGTTCCTTCAGGTAAACCATTACTAACTTCGAACACTTTCAGATGAGTAAGCCAGAGCGTGGCCTTAACCTGCCACCTCTTAAAGTGCACATCGGTAAACTTATCCGGCCTCAGTGCATCAGCAAAACCAGCCATTGTTAACTCAGGAAATTGCCTACAATTAGGTTTTTGGATTGTTGGATAATTAGGCACAATTTCCATGATTAATTCCAGAATATAAAACATGATGACAGCAACTACTAACATGTGAAACTCAAACATACTAGATGCATTAATCAACATGAGTAGCAGCAGCGCAAACGGTAAAGCATCCATCGCTAAACAGATCGAGATATGTCGCACGTACCGATCTGGTGGAGGTGGCGGTGGAGGTGTAGCAGATGATGTCGCAGCAGTAACGTTGTTGATGACAACGTTGTTGACGACAGGGACGACGGGTCGAAGTAGACGGCGTTGAAGACGACGGTAGGCAGCACCGCCCGACTTGGACGGAAGGCGACCCGTGATGAAGAGCTTGAGCAGTCGCGCAGAGCGCTTCCCAAAACCTAATTCGCCCTCTCCCGTACAGGATCGCAAGGACGAGTGGTTCCGGAGACCTGCTCTCCCGTTCGCCGATGCACGTCGGCGCGCGGGATGGAGTAGGCTACGATGGCGGCGCAAGCAGAGAGAGGTGGAAACCCTAACTCGTGTATTCGGTATGTTTCTGCGGTAGCCGGGCAAGAGATTATATAGGCTCGGGAAACCCTAGGCAACGTGGGCCACGCCCACGTCGCACGAACGTTTCGAGTCGGTTACAGATAGCCCACGATCCGGGAGCGACCCGAACCGACTAACTGCGACGCGTCCGTCTAGGACTCTGTTCGTTTTCCTGAGCTGCAAAAAGTAAGGAAATTCTCGGCTCGAGGCTCAATCCACTCACCACGAGCGCGGCGCGCGTCGTGTCGTGTCGAGACGAGCGAGCGAGGAGGAGGAGGAGGAGCGCGCGTGTAGCACTCCTATTCTCACTCACTTACTAGTGGTGAAACAACCCACCTTATAAGGTGGTCTAACTTCCTCCCAACTTTTCATGTGGGACTAAACTTCCCACCTCTTGCCACTCACTAGTGAGCTGCCACCAACTTGGGCTCAAACTCACAAGGCTATGTGGGCTTTGAGATTTATAGGGAAAACTGAAATCTAATTTGGGCCACTAAAAGTGGGCCCAATATTTTAACAGAAGACACAACTTGGCTCTTGGAACATAACACATCGAGACAATTTTCTAAGATGTTTGGAAGCATCGGTTGCATGCATTGGGATGGAAGAATTGGACATTCGCTTGCCAAGGGATGTATAAAGCTCATACTAAAGAGTGCAACATGGTTCTTGAAGCCGTGACAGATTATGAGCTGGGGATTTGGCACGCTTTCTTTGGCATGGCGGAATCCCACAATGACATCAACATGGTGAAGTGCTCTCTAGTGTTAGCTAGCCTTGCTGGAGGTTATGATCTAGCGATAAACTATGAGATTAATGCCCACACATACAACAAAATGGCACTATCTAACCGATGAAATCTATCCAAAATGGTCGACATTTGTGAAGACAACCTATGAACCTTAGTTTGCCGAGTGTCGAAGGAGTTGTAGAAAGGATGTTGAGCGGGCATTTGGTGTGCTCCGATAGTGTTTTGCTATCTTCCAGTACCCTACTCTCAAATGGTCGATGGCTTGGATATGGGAGGTCATGAACGCTTGTGTGATCATGCATAACATGATCATCGAGAGTGAGTGCGTTGCTCCAGTTAATGATAATCATCCATATGATTTCCAAGACCCTCTTGCCGAAGTTGATCATGAGTTATCAACCAAGTTTGGAGCTTTTCCCGCCATGCATCATAAAATCCGTGATGAAGGGGTTTGACGACAACCTCAAGATAATCTACTGGAGTTTCTATGTGCGAGGAGGGGAACCGTCGCATGTGTCTTGACCTATTTAAACTTCACATATCTTAATTTATTTTAATAATTGTATGCACTATTCTATTGGTATGTTTTAATTTGATTAAAAAATGTTATTTATTTGCTTGAATTGTTGTTTGCAAATATGATTTTTTTGTGATACAACAAGTTGGGAAAAATACAAATAGAAAACATAGTTGTATTTGGGACGGTCATTTGGAGATGCCGCTGTGGACAGCCGGCCCCAAAAAGGCAGCCGCGTCTATCTGTGCTCCAAAAAATGACCGGTTCAATGTTGTTGCGAACAGAGAGCTACGAGACTGGTGGATGCTCTTATGTACTGATTCGGTTAAGCCTAATTATTCTCGATTCATCATCTATAGGCCACAATTATTGTTTCACATACAAGTAGTTATCTAGATCTTATCAGGATTGAACGATAACATCCTAAACATCACTATCACTATCTCGTTGTGTGTGTTCGGTGATAGTGCCGCTATCAACGTATCGTGTGTCTGTTCAGTGATATATCATCATTATCAGCTTAATTTTGGGGGGGCGGCAAATGGGTTTTTAATGTTCCAACTACACAGTACGAAGAAGGGATAACAGCAACACACGACATGAAGTACCACCAGGCATGAACCGCAAGTTTTCTAAAATTTTCTTTTTAACATATTGTGTTCACATGACTTAACCATTCCAGGTGTTTGAATGCACTTCAATAGCTTAGGGCCATTTTGAATGCAAAAAAACCTGAATTTTAAAGGACGAGGTGTTTTTCCACCTAGACGTATATGCTCATGTTTTTTTAGATGAGTTTTAGATGCTAAAAAATTAAAAATAAATGCCGCATGTACATCACCACCGCCACCGTTGGTCGCAGTCAAAGCGCACTTGATGCTCGTCAATCCTATCTGTGTCGATCTATTTCCCCCTTCTTCCTCTTCCTTGCGCACGCAACCCTGAAGTCTAGGGTTACGGTTTGATGTCCTTCAGCTTCGTCATAGCTTTGTCGTGACTGCTGGAGTGCTGGGGTAGCCTCCTGAATAGGTGGATATGTTGCATGGGGGTTCAAATATACTGGTACCGCTCGATTGAATATATTTTTGGTGATTTTTTCACCGAGGAGATCAAATATGTTGTCAGGTTTTATTGCAATTACTTGAAATACGTTGGGATCATATCACACGAAAGTTGTCCATTTATTATGGGGATTTATCCATAAGGGAGGTCTCCTGGACTTCTTCTCCGTCCTGGTGTCGCCGGCGCTACGTCGGCGCCTTCTCCGATTCTTCGCAGTGTGGCCGTGTGAGCCCTGCCGCACCCTACCTTGCCCGCTACCCCCGGGCGCTGGTAAGTTTTCCACCCTCCTCTCTTCTCTCTGCTTAGTTTCTTAGTCCACTTGTTGATCTATGAGATGTTAGGGTTTGTTCTTCGATCTGTTGAGTTAATCCTCATGTACTACTCATATCCATACTGTTGGATTTGGTGTTGTTAGTGCTTGTCTATGACTTGATAACACTATATTGGTATTTGATCTACTGTTTCCTTTTAGTCATCATATTATGTAAGTTTCGATTGTTAGCATAGGTGTAGCATCTAAAAAAAATCCTAGATGATTTGTTCCTATAAGTACCTTGTATTTGAATTGTCTGACTTCTATGCATCAGTAGTATTGCTCTATGTTGTATTCATAAACTTGGTTTATTGCTTTCCCAAATAATCTGTCATGTATTGTACCCTAGTTTGCACTAGCATTGCCTTAGTTCACCGTTGCTAATGCCTTATCCATTTGCTGTCATATGTAATTTGTATTAAGCTATTGTATTAACCTATTCAATTCATATTTCTTTGGTTCTAGTTTAGGGTTCACATGTTATGCCTTATATTCTAGTTGGCTATGTGTTAGTGATGAATGTTCCCTGTTCATACTTGCAGATGGTATGATATTTTTTTATCTGTGAAGTAATATTAGTCATGGTCTACCTTCTCTTCCTAAGATTTTCTCTTTAAGAAGGGAATGAGTCCATGCCTGATGTTGCTTGACAACCATGTGATGCTATGGTTGCACTATCAACTTCCTAATCATGCCAATGTTATTTGGACGTTTTCTACCTTATCTTCCTTAGTCAATTACTAAGGAAGGGAAGTAGAGAATGCTTGAATCACCTATGGCTATAAAATAAATATGGTATTGTGGTAATATTTCTGATTGTTCCTTGTATATGCTATTGAATGGTTTGATCCATTTTGTGGTATAAGCCCTAGAAAGTTTTGCTTGGTACAAATAGTGGATTCGAGTGGCTTTAATAGATTGAGTGATACTACAGTAGGTGATCTCTTTGATTGCCTCTAGAGTGTTATCATGTACTTCAGATGTGTAGAAATGATCAATGGTTCAAGTGTTAACCCTACAGGTTAACTGAACCAAATAGATGGATTAGCTTTGAGTATTTTTGGGTAGATTTTACTTATTTGTGTTTCTCATGTGCCAAACTAATGGTGCATGCTTTCTGCCATGATTCTTCAATGATTCAATCCAGAGCAGGGATTTCTTTTATCCAATTTAGGTGCTAGACCAAACATAGTTCTATTAGTTGCCAAATACTTAAGGTTTTATCTAGGTGATGTTAAAAATCAATCAAACACCTTCCATTTGATGTATTTGATTTGGATACTTTGTTCTGTTTTGGAAATAGAAGTGATATATTCTTGAGTTTGGTATACCTCACTCCAGATCCTAGATGAAATGTTTTCTTGTTGTTGATGAGCTCCCGGTGATCTTGTTGTCCTTCTTCTCATATGCTTGCCTGCTCCTCCTGATTGCCTCTCAGTCACCATGATTCTTGATTCAACTTCTGGGGTGTTTATGGATGATTTGGTGGTGTTTGGTGTTGATATGGTGATGTTGTCTTTAATGTTCTAGAGGTCATTGATGAAATTGCTTGTATTGTAAGTGAGGTGCTCACAGTGCACTATTTAATGCTCAATTGCCTCACTGCTGTGTTGACAGCTACTGGGTGGCTCTTCTAGGTCGACCATGAGTGAGTTGTGTGCTTTCTTGGGGTTGCTATGATCCTAGACTACTGAAGATAGGCTCGACCAAGTGATTTTTTTAATCTCTGTTGAGCTTTTATTTTTGACTGCCACTTGTATTGGAAATGTCCTTTGTCTTTGTTTTTGAAGTAATCAAGAGAAGGGAAGTGTAGAAACACTTTAGCTAGGTTTAGTCTAGGATTATTATTTTCCTAGTTTGATTCTTTTAATATTCATAAGTTGCAATGAGATTGATTTTGCAAATACATTGTAATATTCAATTATTGTAATTTCTCTAGTTTTGAATTACTTATTACTGTCTTTGATTTAAATAAATTATTGTTTGAATGTACTTAGAAATTTATAATATGAATCCAAGTTTTATTTATATTTGAAATTCAAATTTGAATTCCTAATATTCATATTTGGGATGAATTCAAATGTTTCCCCTCAAAACACATGAGTCCAACAAAGGTCACGTCAAAATTCAGCTATCCAGTGATGACCTAACCCTAGTCATCTGTTGAAAGGAATTCCAATCACTTCAAGTTTTAGTTTTAGGCGCGAAAATTTTCCCTCAATTTCAAATATCTGTATGTATATGCACAAATTTCTAATTCTACAACTCGTTTGATCCTAAGTGCTGGGATGTTACAGCATACTCTATGTGCTTGTTGATGAAATCAACATCTTTCAGGTTATCCTGCAAGGAAGAAGTTGTCTATTTCTTGGTCATATGCGAGCTAAGGAAGAATTGAATGAACTGCAAGAAGTGCTAGACTGATCCAACAACCTTGATGTAGCCAAAGTACGCATCATCGCCCATCATGATTGTTGTTCTCTCCTCCGCCAAACACACATCCTCAAGCCTTTGAGCTTGAGGACATGAGACCACCTTTCTCTCCAATGCCTCGATGTTTGTTGATCTCGTTCGGGTGATCTCGATGCCCACAGAACTTGAGAACAACTACCTTTGGAACAAATTGAAGGTGCTTCATCTTTAACCCCTTATCCACTGGGGGCCCATTCTTAATAAACTCACACACCCTATTTGAGACGAAGGTGGATAGAGCAGCTGGCCATGTTAGGATGACCTTCTTCCAAATTGGACAGTAACTATCAGGCACCGACGGATACTGAAGTGGCACCATCGGCAATACTGGGTTCGCCGACCGATCATGCGAGTTTTCCTTGTCCTACATCACAAATCAAAGTACCATAGAATAGAAACAATGGTAAGCAATCAACTTCCAAAATACTAACAAGCTGTGTGAAGAAGAACAATGCAGCAATGTGAAGATTGTTAACTGCTCTTTGTTGCTTGCTGCCACGTATACGGGGATTGTTGGTACAAGGATAAGAACTTCACATTTTAGCGCTTATACATGGACTACACAACAATGAAGATCAAACAACGGAACCAACACTAGCACAAAACATCGATATACCTCTTACCCACACTACATCATGAAACTAGAGATGAAAAATCTACTATACCACCTTTAGTTCTAAGCAAAAGATCTAAACTAAGAGATCTAAGCTACCAAAGCTAACAAATCTAATTGACCACATCTAGGGTTGGATGTTACCCATGACACTTTGACCATTGGACGATGAAGACAACATGCCGACGAGGTGGATAAAGAAGACTTGCCATGGCAGAGCTCGACCGGTCGAAAAAGATGGTGCCTCTTACCTGCTCGTAGGTGACGACACTACCCTGGACGAAGATCTTGAATGGGGGAAATGGTGGTGCGGGATTTGGCGGCGAGGCGGAGCGGTGTAAATAGGCGGTGCAAATCGGCAGGAGGTGACCGAATTTCTCCCGTCATTTTTTCACGGATGTGCCCGAGCTACGAACAATTCTTTTGCAAATAAAAAAATTGTTCAAGAAAGAAGAAGATCCATTTTGGGCTGAACCAACAACCTGATTGTGTCATATTTATTTTTCAGTAAAGGGTACACACTAGTTTATTTTTACTTATTCCATTCTCTGTCTTACTAAACACAAATCCTTCTTTTCTTGTATTGCATAGAAGAAATAAAAAAAAAGAGAATTAAGTAGGTTTTGAACCATTAAAGGAGTCAATGTCACGCACACAAAGCAGGAGGAAATCAGTACCTGATGTCTACGCACGCTTCTATTCCTGTAGACAGTGTTGGGCCTCCAAGAGCAGAGGTTTGTAGAACAAAGCAAGTTTCCTTAACAGGATCTATCGAACTAAAGATCAAGATATCCCTCTCAAGCAACCCTGCAATTAAGATACAAGAAGTCTCTTGTGTCCCCAACACACCTAATTGTGGTGACCCGGCATACCACTGCATGGTGTAGTATGCAAGTCTGATATAACACCAATGAAACACCGTTCCACTAGTATTATATCGCTCAGAGTGGTACAACAGAAACATATGCGGGTGATACGTCTCCAACGTATCGATAATTTCTTATGTTCCATGCTACTTTATTGATGATACCTACATGTTTTATGCACATTATATGTCATATTTATGCATTTTCTGGAACTAACCTATTAACAAGATGCCGAAGAGCCAGTTGCTGTTTTCTGCTGTTTTTGGTTTCAAAAATCCTAGTAAAGAAATATTCTCGGAATTGGACGAAACTTTCGCCCGGTCCTATTTTTGCACGAAGCTTCCAGAAGACCGAAGAGATAACGAAGTGGGGCCACGAGGCGGCGAGAGGGCAGGCCGGCGCGGCCCGGGCCCCGCGCCGACCTACCCCCTGGGCCCTCGTGTGGCCCCCGCGTTGACCCTCCGCCTACTTAAAGCCTCCGTCGCGAAACCCCCGGTGCGAGAGCCACGATACGGAAAACCTTGCGAGACGCCGCGAATCCCATCTCGGGGGATTCGGAGATCGCCTCGGCACCCTGCCGGAGAGGGATTCATCTCCGGAGGACTCTACACCGCCATGGTCGCCTCGGAGTGATGAGTGAGTAGTTCACCCTGGACCATGGGTCCATAGCGGTAGCTAGATGGTCGTCTTCTCCTTGTTGTGCTTCATTGTTGGATCTTGTGAGCTGCCTAACATGATCAAGATCATCTATCTGTAATTCTATATGTTGTGTTTGTCGGGATCCGATGGATAGAGAGTACTATGATTATGGTGATTATCAATCTATTGTTTATGTGTTGTTTATGATCTTGCATGCTCTCCATTATTAGTAGAGGCTCTGGCCAAGTTTTACTCTTAACTCCAAGAGGGAGTATTTATGCTCGATAGTGGGTTCATGCCTCCATTGAATCTGGGACACTGAAAGTTCTAAGGTTGTGGATGTGTTGTTGCCACTAGGGATAAAACATTGATGCTATGTCTAAGGATGTAGTTGTTGATTACATTACGCACCATACTTAATGCAATTGTCTGTTGCTTTGCAACTTAATACTGGAGGGGTTCGGATGATAACCTGAAGGTGGACTTTTTAGGCATAGATGCGGTTGGATGGCGGTCTATGTACTTTGTCGTAATGCCCAATTAAATCTCACTATATTTATCATATCATGTATATGCATTGTTATGCCTTTCTCTATTTGTCAATTGCCCGACTGTAATTTGTTCACCCAACATGCTTTTATCTTATGGGAGAGACACCTCTAGTGAGTGGACCCGGTCCTATTCTTTACATAGCATACAATCTACTTGTTTCTTGTTTTCTTTGCAAACATCTTCCACTCGATACGTTTAATCCTTTGTTACAGCAAGCCGGTGAGATTGACAACCTCACTGTTTCGTTGGGACAAAGTACTTGGGTTGTGTTGTGCAGGTTCCGCGTTGGCGCCGGAATCCCTGTGTGCGCCGCATCACATTTCGCGACCATCAACCTTCAACGTGCTTCTTGGCTCCTCCTGGTTCGATTAAACCTTGGTTTCTTTAGGGAAAACTTGCTCTGTCGCATCATACCTTCCTCTTGGGGTTCCCAACGAACGTGTGAGTTACACGCCATCAAGCTCTTTTTCTGGCGCCGTTGCGGGGATCAAGACACTGCAAGGGGAGTCTCCACTTCTCAATCTCTTTACTTTGTTTTTGTCTTGCTTAATTTTATTTACTACTTTGTTTGCTGCACCTAAACAAAACACAAAAAAAAAATTAGTTGCTAGTTTTACTTTATTTACTGTCTTGCTCTCAATATCAAAAACACACAAAAATTAGTTACTTGCATTTAGTTTACTTTCATTATCATGTCTAGTCCTGTACTTGTTTTTATTTTCACTAGTTAGGCTTAATGGAAAACAACAAAAAAATTAGAGATCTTTATAGTATTTATCTTGAATTAGGACATGATGTGTTTGAAGAGAAAATTAAAAAACCCATGGAACTTTGTTTGCAAAATAGTTGTAGCAAGGTTATTAGCATGAACTCTTTGAACACCATTATTGCTAAAGCTATGGAAGAATTTAAGCTTGGGGAAGCTGGTTGTGATATTTTTAGTCCCCCAAGCATGGAGGAGAAAATTTACTTTGATGATACTTTACCTCCTATATATGATGTTTGCAATGATGAATATGATATTTTCAGTCCACCTACTATTGAGGAGAAAATTAATTATGATTACAATATGCCTCCTATGTATGATGATTATGGTGATGAGAATAATAATGATAGCTATTTTATTGAATTTGCTCGCACTACAACTAATAAAATTGATTATGCTTATGTGGAGAGTAATAATTTTATGCATGTAGCTCATGACAAGAATGTTGTATGTGATAGTTATATTGTTGAGTTTGTTCATGATGCTACTGAAAGTTATTATGAGAGAGGGAAACATGGTTATATGCATCTTAATAATATTAAGTTTCCCCTCTTTATGTTAAGAATCTTGAAATTGCACTTGTGTTGCTTTTCTATGCTTGCCACTTTGTTCTTCATGAATCTATTTGTGTACAAGATTCCTTTTCATAGGAAGTGGGTTAGGCTTAAATGTGTTTTGAATTTGCTTCTTGATGCTCTCTTTTGCTTCAACTCTTATTACTGAGCCCATCTTAATGGCTATAAAGAAAGAACTTCTTGGGAGATAACCCATGTGTTTATTTTACTACAGCAATTTTTGTTTTATATTTGAGTCTTGGAAGTTGTTTACTACTGTAGCAACCTCTCCTTATCATGTTTTTGTGCCAAGTAAAGTTTCTATGTCAAAGTTGATGTTATATTTGGGATTGCTGCGCAGAAACAGCATTGCTGTCTGTCACGAATCTGGGCACAATTCTCTGTAGAAAATTCGAAAAAATCTGCCAATTTACGAGCGTGATCCTCAGATATGTACGCAACTTTCATTAGTTTTGAGTTTTTCCATTTGAGCAAGTCTGGTGCCATCTCTAAATTCGTCTTTACGGACTGTTCTGTTTTTGACAGATTCTGCCTTTTATTTCGCATTGCCTCTTTTGCTATGTTGGATTTATTTCTTTGATCCACTAATGTCCAGTAGCATTATGCAATGTCCAGAAGTGAAAATAATGATTGTGTCACCTCTGAATGAGTGAATTATTAATGATGCACTAACCCTCTAATGAGTTTGCTTGAAGTTTGGTGTGAAGGAAGTTTTCAAGGGTCAAGAGAGGAGAATGATATACTATGATCAAGAGGAGTGAAAGCTCTAAGCTTGGGGATGCCCCCGTGGTTCACCCCTGCATATTTTAAGAAGACTCAAGTGTCTAAGCTTGGGGATGCCCAAGGCATCCCCTTCTTCATCGACAACATCATCAGGTTCCTCCCCTGAAACTATATTTTTATTCAATCACATCTTATGTTCTTTACTTGGAGCGTCGGTTTGTTTTTGTTTTTGTTTTTGTTTGAATAAGATGGATCCTAGCATTCACTTTGTGGGAGAGAGACACGCTCCGCTGTTGCATATGGACACATGTGTCCTTAGGCTTTACTCATAATGTTCATGGCGAAGTTTCTTCTTCGTTAAATTGTTATATGGTTGGAATTGGAAAATGCTACATGTAGTAATTCTAAAATGTCTTGGATAATGTGATACTTGGCAATTGTTGTGCTCATGTTTAAGCTCTTGCATCATATGCTTTGCACCCATTAATGAAGAAATACATAGAGCTTGCTAAAATTTGATTTGCATATTTGGTCTCTCTAAGGTCTAGATAATATCTAGTATTGAGTTTTGAACAACAAGGAAGACGGTGTAGAGTCTTATAATGTTTACAATATGTCTTTTATGTGAGTTTTGCTGCACCTGTTCATCCTTGAGTTTGCTTCAAATAACCTTGCTAGCCTAAACCTTGTATCGAGAGGGAATACTTCTCATGCATCCAAAATCCTTGAGCCAACCACTATGCCATTTGTGTCCACCATACCTACCTACTGCATGGTATTTCTCCGCCATTCCAAAGTAAATTGCTTGAGTACTACCTTTAAAATTCCATCATTTACCTTTGCAATATATAGCTCATGGGACAAAATAGCCTTAAAAACTATCGTAGTATTGAATATGTACTTATGCACTTTATATTTTATTAAGTTGCTTGTTGTGCGATAACCATGCTTCTGGGGAACGCCATCAACTATTGTTGAATATCATGTGAGTTGCTATGCATGTCCGTCTTGTCTGAAGGATCTATCATTTTAGTGGTTGGAGCATGCAAAATTGTTAGAGAAGAACATTGGGCCGCTAACTAAAGCCATGAACCATGGTTGAAGTTTCAGTTTTGGACATATATCCTCAATCTCATATGAGAATAATAATTGTTGCTACATGCTTATGCATTTAAGAGGAGTCCATTATCTGTTGTCCATGTTGTCCCGGTATGGATGTCTAAGTTGAGAATAATCAAAAGCGAGAAATCCAAAATGCGAGCTTTCTCCTTAGACCTTTGTACAGGCGGCATGGAGGTACCCCTTTGTGACACTTGGTTGAAACATGGAATGCGAAGATCCGGTAGTCCAAGCTAAGTAGGACGAGGTGCGGGCACTATTAGTATACTATGCATGAGGCTTGCAACTTGTAAGATATAATTTTCATAACTCATATGCTTTATTACTACCGTTGACAAAATTGTTTCATGTTTTCAAAATAAAAGCTCTAGCACAAATACAGCAATCGATGCTTTCCTCATTGAAGGACCATTCTTTTACTTTTATTG
The DNA here is from genome assembly GCA_030979885.1 of Lolium multiflorum. Taxonomy (NCBI): domain Eukaryota; kingdom Viridiplantae; phylum Streptophyta; class Magnoliopsida; order Poales; family Poaceae; genus Lolium; species Lolium multiflorum. The sequence goes on along the minus strand of CM061752.1, from coordinate 51,306,154 downwards.
TTGAGTCATTTACCTATCTCCTTCCACCTTAAGAAGCAAACACTTGTGTGAACTGTGCATTGATTCCTACATACTTGCATATTGCACTTATTATATTACTTTATGTTGACAATATCCATGAGATATACATGTTATAAGTTGAAAGCAACCGCTGAAACTTAATCTTCCTATGTGTTGCTTCAACACCTTTACTTTGATTTATTGCTTTATGAGTTAACTCTTATGCAAGACTTATTGATGCTTGTCTTGAAGTACTATTCATGAAAAGTCTTTGCTTTATGATTCAGTTGTTTACTCATGTCATTACCTTTGCTTTGATCGCTGCATTCATTACATATGTTTACAAATAGTATGATCAAGATTATGATGGCATGTCACTTCAGAAATTATCTTTGTTATCGTTTTACCTGCTCGGGACGAGCAGAACTAAGCTTGGGGATGCTGATACGTCTCCAACGTATCGATAATTTCTTATGTTCCATGCTACTTTATTGATGATACCTACATGTTTTATGCACATTATATGTCATATTTATGCATTTTGGAACTAACCTATTAACAAGATGCCGAAGAGCCAGTTGCTGTTTTCTGCTGTTTTTGGTTTCAGAAATCCTAGTAAAGAAATATTCTCGGAATTGGACGAAACTTTCGCCCAGGGTCCTATTTTTGCACGAAGCTTCCGAAGACCGAAGAGATAACGAAGTGGGGCCACGAGGCGGAGAGGGCAGGCCGGCGCGGCCCAGGGCCTTGGCCGCGCCGACCTACCCCCTGGGCCCTCGTGTGGCCCCCCGCGTTGACCCTCCGCCTACTTAAAGCCTCCGTCGCGAAACCCCCAGTACCGAGAGCCACGATACGGAAAACCTTACGAGACGCCGCCGTATCCCATCTCGGGGGATTCGGAGATCGCCTCGGCACCCTGCCGGAGAGGGGATTCATCTCCCGGAGGACTCTACACCGCCATGGTCGCCTCCGGAGTGATGAGTGAGTAGTTCACCCCTGGACCATGGGTCCATAGCAGTAGCTAGATGGTCGTCTTCTCCTTGTTGTGCTTCATTGTTGGATCTTGTGAGCTGCCTAACATGATCAAGATCATCTATCTGTAATTCTATATGTTGTGTTTGTCGGGATCCGATGGATAGAGAGTACTATGATTATGGTGATTATCAATCTATTGTTTATGTGTTGTTTATGATCTTGCATGCTCTCCGTTATTAGTAGAGGCTCTGGCCAAGTTTTTACTCTTAACTCCAAGAGGGAGTATTTATGCTCGATAGTGGGTTCATGCCTCCATTGAATCTGGGACAGTGACAGAAAGTTCTAAGGTTGTGGATGTGCTGTTGCCACTAGGGATAAAACATTGATGCTATGTCTAAGGATGTAGTTGTTGATTACATTACGCACCATACTTAATGCAATTGTCTGTTGCTTTGCAACTTAATACTGGAGGGGGTTCGGATGATAACCTGAAGGTGGACTTTTTAGGCATAGATGCAGTTGGATGGCGGTCTATGTACTTTGTCGTAATGCCCAATTAAATCTCACTATATTTATCATATCATGTATATGCATTGTTATGCCTTTCTCTATTTGTCAATTGCCCGACTGTAATTTGTTCACCCAACATGCTTTTATCTTATGGGAGAGACACCTCTAGTGAACTGTGGACCCCGGTCCTATTCTTTACATAGCATACAATCTACTTGTTTTACTGTTTTCTTTGCAAACATCTTCCACTCGATACGTTTAATCCTTTGTTACAGCAAGCCGGTGAGATTGACAACCTCACTATTTCGTTGGGACAAAGTACTTGGGTTGTGTTGTGCAGGTTCCGCGTTGGCGCCGGAATCCCTGGTGTTGCGCCGCATCACATTTCGCGACCATCAACCTTCAACGTGCTTCTTGGCTCCTCCTGGTTCGATTAAACCTTGGTTTCTTTCTGAGGGAAAACTTGCTACTGTGCGCATCATACCTTCCTCTTGGGGTTCCCAACGAACGTGTGAGTTACACGCCATCAGCGGGTCCAAGGCATGTCTATAGAATTACATCAAGACTCCTGCAAGATCAGCCTCCTACTTTACAATAAACTTTAAACTCCAGAAGAACGACTCGTAGTCTAATCCTATCACGAACTCTATTTGTAGAGTATTTAACTAGCTATAGAAGCTAAGAATAGATTCTAGCTAAATAGGAGCTAGGTTTAGGAAGCTAGTTCCTTTCTATTGCTAATCTAGGTTTTCTCCTTGTTGAATGTGGTATCTGACTCTCCTGACATGGTCCTGTCTCTTGAAGTAGTTGTTGACTCCTCGGCCTTCGAGTTGCACTGTAGATCCTCCTTTGATGCCTCCATACCTAAGCAGGGGATTTAAGAGTGGGATGAGTACGAGCGTACTCAACAAGTTCATTATAGGAAAGAGGTGTTTAATGCACTAGCTACAACCATAGACCAGAAAGTCATAGGCATGCAAGTTTTTGTAAACATTTCTTCAAAAGGTTGCTTTTATTCTGAAGAGCTATGTCCGTCAGCCTTCACAGGTTGACTAGAACTTCATGGAGTTCCTTTCCGGCCGTTCGCAGTTCCATATCCCGGAACAGGGAGTGACTGGTCACAGTTCGTTACACTCTGCAGAGGTGTGTTGCTTTACCCATAAGAGATCTTAACCTTGGTGCCAACCGGGCAGCTTCCCGTCCACACTTCCTTTGGTGTGAGGCCCGGTATAAGGTCCTAGTCAATCATGTTCCTCCGCTACCTCGAACACCCACCCTTTGTTGCATACCCCGACCCTGGGTCCTCGTCGGTCCCATTATTCCCACTCACGGGTGGACCCCGACCACGACAACAGTTTGGGATCGAACCAAACTCCTTCGCCGGTAGCTGCAACCCATCATAGACCGCAATACCGTGGGGAACTTAAGGCTTCCCCAGCCCACCGCTTGCTCTTCGGGCGACAAGTGTACACGGACAAAGCCGTGGGGACTTAAGGCTTCCCACCGCTTGCCCCCGATAGATAACAAGTGTCTACGGTAAAGCGCATCCGTTGATGAACGAGAGGTGGAAACACTTTTGACTACTCCGTCCCATTCCAGATCTTATGGTGAACACGAGTTATACGGCACAAGAATCATTGGACGACATTTGTTGTTTAATCCTAGATGGATATAAACCCTTGCAATGGAACCTCCACCATATCAACACAATCCATGGTTCCATTGCCCACCATATAGTCATATTCATAGTTATGAAAATAGTGGTTTTGCTTTTTATGCAATAGTGATAAACATAGTACTTTGCAAGTAATTTGATAAAAATACTCAAATGACATGAGCAAGCGATGAACTTGCCTTTCTTGACTGCAAGATTATGCAGTCAAGGTCTTCGGTGCGCAATAACTCCAAATTCTGAAATAGCATCATCGTCCGGTAAGGACGATGTTTAAAAGATTGGCAAGGATGCAATAATGCATAAGTATGAGATGCATTCGCTCTAAGCGTGACCTAACCCCGATGATTTAGGATCAGTGAGTTGTAATGATTGGTTCAGGGTGTGTTGCACTTTTAGAGTGATTCACAAACAAGGTTCTTAGTCAGGATTGGGTTGCTTTGTATCATAAACATGTGCTGTAATATATAATAATAATAACACTAATAGCACACAACAATAACATTTGGTATAATCCTAACATGTAATGAATAGTGGTTGGTTTTAGCACTATATGGCATGGTTAATGATTAATTATCATGTACTTCAAAAGAATAACTTTTGAAGAACATATTCTTTAATAAAGAACAAGTATGATAATTAGGTTGGTGGGGTTATATGGTTGACTATGGTTTCATCTAGTTTCTGGAGTAAGTATTAGATGGATCATAACAATGTTGGATTCATTGACATCTAGGGTTTGTAAGGTTGAGTTAAGCCTAGGCATTCTAAGCACTTATTCATACAAGGTTGCTATCAAGATTGGTTCATCTTATTGGTGATAGCTAGCTAGGGTTTATAGGTCCTTATAAGCAGGGTTGATGATGATTCTTTATTTACTTCAAAAGAATAACTGTTGAAGAACATACTTCTTAAATAATAAGAAGTATATTAATTAGGGTTGAGGTTGTCTAAAGTTTCTTATTGGATCTACTAAATAAGGAATGGTTGATTCCTAAATAGGATGGCTTATGAGTATCTAACACTAATAGGGTTTAGTGTGTATGGGATATGATGTCAACACTAGCATAGTTGCCATAAGGATTCATCACAATGGTGTGATGCTAATTATGGATAATTAAGGATGGTGGTCTAGAGAATAGGAACTAGGGTTTTATACTTGGTTGATCCTACTAAATCAATAAGTTTTATTTAGATGAGAACATAGCATAGCAATTAACTAGTGATAGGGTTCTTACATTTTATGTGGTCATGGCAATTATTTAGTTGCTATCATGGTTCTATGTTTGAAAGAAAATATCATGATCAGATGATCCAACCTAGGGTTTAGGTTAGAAGTAAATTTAGGTTCACAAGAATTAGTGGAGCTAAAGTTCCTAAATGGAATTAGGGTTTTAGGGTTTTCACATGAAGTGGTAAGGTTGTAATTTTATTCAATAAGGAATTAGGGTTTTCTAATCCACCATATAGTTATTAAGGTAATAACTTTATTAATAAGTTGAAGTTATTAACAACTTTGAAACAAAAATAATATTGGATTTGACATTTTATTATTTTAGAGGAATTTAATAATTATAATTATTGAGATTCGTGCCCACCATGGAAGAGAGAAAGATTCCTTTCTCTCTCCTCTTTTTATCCGAATCTTAAAGCACAATGAACGGTGACGGAAACACCCACACCCATGCGTGGGTGTACAAAATCCACTCTCATTTAATAATTAAGATAATTATTAATCAGGGTTCAAATCCTTGTAATAAGGATTTAATGAAATAACAAATAAAGAAAATTAGTTTTAAAATTTTCTTTCATTTCTAATTGGTTTTTATTTAATTTAGAAAGTTATCCTAATTATTGAATTTTTAATTCAATTAAGAATAAGAGAAATGCTTAAATAACAATTATTAAATAATTAAATTTTTATTAAAAATAAAAATTTCATATTATATTTTTATTGGATAGAGTTTATTTTTATAAGAACTATGATATCTCATTTATATTTTTCTGAGTTAAAATGGATTTTATAAACATTTACAAAGTTTCAGTATTTATTCAATTTAAATTTTAAATCTAATTCTACTAAACCTACAGACAGAGCACACCCACAGTCAATGACTGGTGGGGTCTGTCCACCTCACCCGCCACGTGGGATTTGACCGAGTCAAAATCGCCACGGTGGCGAGGAGGTCACGGCGGGAAACGCGATGGTCGCCGGTGCTAGGGCGTTCCCCGTGCGTGAGCAGGGGCGCGTTAGACAGTACTCGCCGAGGCGAGGCTAGTGGTGGCGGCGCCACCCCCTAATGGTCGCTGGAACGGCGGCAGCGGTGATGCCCGACGGCGGCGCTCACAGGCGAACGGTGCGGCGAGGCTACGGTGCGTAATCGAACGAGGCGAGCATGCTAGGAGCTTCAGAGGCTCACCAGGGGTACGCCGGGCTTGATGGCGTGGCCTGCGGTGGTTGATGACCCAAAAGTATAGGGGGTGTATCGTAGTATCTTCGATAAGTAAGAATGTCGATCCCAACGAGGAGCAGAAGGTGTTGGCAGCAGTTTCGATGAAGGATTCACTGTAAATGCTCACAAACAAGTATTCAAGGGGTTTTGATGTAACAGATGAATAAAGTACGAGTAAGTAAAATGCGAGAGAAATAATTGCAGCAAGTGGCCCAATCCTTTTTAGCACAAAGGACAAGCCGGTTTGTTTACTTATAATGACCAAGCGTTCTTGAGGACACACGGGGATTTTAGTCTAGTACTTTCGCTTCATGTGGCTTAATAATCTTCATTGTTTTGATAAGTGTTGTGTGGGTGAACCTATGCTAATGCACCGCCCTTCCTAGGACTAATACATACTTGTGATTATACCCCTTGCAAGCATCCGCAACTACAAGAAAGTAATTAAGATAAATCTAACCACAGCCTTAAACTCTGAGATCCTGCGATCCCTCTTGCATCGATATACTAACGGGAGCTCAGGTTTCTGTCACTCCGGCAACTCCGCAATTAGCAACCGAATACAAGATGCACTCCCCTAGGCCCATAAATGGTGAAGTGTCGTGTAGTCGACGTTCACACGACACCACTAGAAGAATGACACCACAACTTAAATATCATAACATTGAATATTACTCAACCATAATTCACTACTAGCATTTAGACTTCACCCATGTCCTCAAGAACTAAACGAACTACTCACGAGACATCATATGGAATACAATCAGAGGTGATATGATGATGAATAACAATCTGAACATAAACCTTGGTTCAATGGTTTCACTCAATAGCATCTATAACAAGTAGAGAATAATGCCGGGAGAGTTTCCCCTATCATACAATCAAGATTTAACCCAAATTGTTACAGCGGTGACGAGGTGCAGCGGTGGTGATGGCGGTGTAGATGGTGGAGATGATGATGATGATGATGGAGATGATGTCCCGCTCGATGACGATGGCGATGGCGTCGATTTCCCCCTCCGGGAGGGAATTTCCCCGGCGGATTCCTGCCCGCCGGAGAGCTCTTTTCTCTCTGGTGTTCTCCGCCCCGCAGAGGCGGCTGTAACCCTTCGTGAGGTCCTCTCTGTGGCTTAGGTTTTCGGGACGAAGGAGTACGCGAAGAAAAGGAGGCGAAAGGGGCTGTGGGGCCCCCACACCACAGGGTGGCGCGGCCAGGCCATGGGCCGCGCCGGCCTGTGGTCTGGGCCCTGGCTCCCCTCTTCCCCTTCTGGCTCCCTCCGTCATCTGGAAAAATAGGAATTTACGTGAAATTTCCTTCCACAGTTGATCTTCCGAAATATTGCGTTCTGACGGTGCTTTTTCCAGCAGAATCCTCTCCGGTGCTTGATCCTCCAATAATGATGAAACATGCAAAATAGACGAAATAACATAAGTATTGTGTCCCAATATGAAATATATCAATGAATAACAGCAAATTATGATACAAAATAGTGATGCAAATTGGACGTATCAACTCCCCCAAGCTTAGACCTCGCTTGTCCCCAAGCGAAACTGAGCTCGATAAACAAGACCACATGTTTATGGAGTGAAGAGTCGATAAATAAAATACGGACAAGAAGCATCATATTCATTCACACAAGACATTCTAGTAAACAACTTCCTCATATAACTCATCTTGAAATAGGTAAAGAGAAATCACAAGTAAAGGTGCATAAGAAATCATAGTTGGTGATGGCAAACTTTGTTCTTGGTCAGAGAACTACTAACGGATTGTACTTCTAAGCAAAGCTTTCATATTAGATTTTATAGCTGAGCCTTCATATTCAAGCATAACAATCTCTTCATAATCATTGATAACTTCAAAGTCATATTCATTCAGATAAAATTGGTACTAAACAAGAAAGTATAAAAGACATGATTAACTGAATCATAGCATAAATGATTGGTTCACAACAACTCAATTGCTTGCTTGAGATAGAGAGAAATAGGTTTACTGACTCAACATAAAAGTAAAAGATAGGCCCTTCGCAGAGGGAAGCAGGGATTAAATCATGTGCTAGAGCTTTTCAAGTTTTGAAATCATATAAAGAGCATAAAAGTAAGATTTTGAGCGGTGTTTGTTGTTGTCAACGAATGGTAGCGGGCACTCTAACCCCCTTGCCAAACGAACCTTCCAAGAGCGGCTCCCATGAGGGACGGCATCTCTACCAGCAAGGTAGATCATCCCCCTTCTCTTTTGTTTACACATGTATTTTAGTTTTATTAAGGATGACACTCCCCCCAACCTTGGCTTTCTCAATCCATGGCTAACCGAATCCTCGGGTGCCTTCCAACATTCACATACCATGGAGGAGTGTCTATTGCAAAATTAAGTTGCTTACTGATAAATCAGAGCAAAACATGTGAAGAGAATTATTAATGAAAGTTATTAATTGGGGCTGGGAACCCCGTTGCCAGCTCTTATTGCAAAATTATTGGATAAGCGGATGTGCCACTAGTCCATTGGTGAAAGTCCGCCCAACAAGATTGAAAGATAAAACACCACATACTTCCTCATGAGCTATAGAACATTGACACAAATAAGGAGTAGTAGTTTGAATAATTTAAAGGTAGCACATGAAGTATTTACTTGGAATGGCAGAAAATACCATGTAATAGGTAGGTATGGTGGACACAAATGGCATAGGTTTGGTCTAAGGTTATGGATGTATGAGAAGCATTCCTCTCGATACAGGTCTTTGGCTAGCAAGGTTTGATAGCAAGCATAAAGGTTGAGGGAAACAAACAAATATACATATGATAGAAACAATCATGCATCTTTCCCATAAGCACAAGCAATTTTAACTTCAGAATACTAAACTCATTAGCATAGAGATAATAGAGTAATGTATCTAAGTGTATTTCTCTCTTCTATTCAAACATCAGGGTGTTGTTGCTATTGACCAATGCTAAGTTTGCCAAAACCAAATAGATTTACTTGATGCTCCCAAAGTGATATCAATACTCATGTCAAGAGTAATCATATAATGGAGATTGCAAACTAAAATAAGGTGTGCAAAAAGTAAATGATAAGACTTCTCATTAATATTCCATAACGATAACTCACACCAACGGATACATAGATAACCAACTAAGAGAGATACTTCCACATTGCATACTATTCCATAAGATAACTTCCCTACTCATGATATGACACTACTTGATAGTAAAAGATAAAGGTAGTGATGATGTGATACCGCGGCACTCCCCCAAGCTTGGAACAAACCAAGGGGATGCCAATACCGATGATGAATTACTCCTTCGGTGATGGTGGTGATGGATTCCTCTCGACAAGCTTCTTAACCAGCTCCTTTAAATCTTCAATCTCATAGGTGAGGTTGCGAATCAGTTCCGAGTTGTGCTCAACGCGGCTCATAATCATGTCAGGTGGTGAATTCCAACTCCTAGAGTTGTTTCCCCATCCTTCAGCTTCAGATTTCATCTCTCCTGCAATGTCAGAACGATCTATATCCCAATTACTTGGCAACACTACCTTGGGGGTCCTTTCAGTTTGACGATCGTAGATTAGATTGCGGTAAGGGTTGTAATGGCTCGGAGAAGATGTCCTTGGAGCCAAGTAATGACGTGGAACCGCTCCTCCGGTAGCGATTCGTGCACTCCTCTTGGTGTTGGATGGATTTGATATCACGCCAATACTTGCAACGGTGGCACGCTGGTGTACCTGCGGAGCTTCCTCCACTTCTTCCTCATCCTCTCTTGCGTCTTCTTCCTTCAGTTCCGGGTCTTGAATATCTTCCTTCAAAGGTCCCTTGTCCTTGTTGTTGGAGACCATGGTGCTTCTAGATCAAAACAAATCTGGCAGAAAACAGCTCGAAACAAAACACGACGAGAAAACGATATTACGGACCTCCAGGGGTCCGGGGAATTATATAGCAAATATTTTTACGACAAAAGGAAGGTTCCAGGCCGAAAACGAGTGGAAACGGGACGCCGAGGGGCTGTCACCATAGGTCGGCGCGGCCAGGGTGGGGCCCGCGCCGGCCTGTGGTGACGGGCCCTCGCGCGTCTTTTCCACTCCGTTTCGATTCCGTAATTTTTCATATTTTCTAAAAACAGCAGAAATAATGTTCGGAAAGGTAAACGCGGACTTTTTATTACCTGTACTGTTACCTATTCAAAGTCCAGTTCTGGCGGACTGTCAATTTGTCCTTTGATGAAAGCCTCCGGTGTTTCCACTTGAATAATATCAACATCAACATTATAAGAATCACCCGAGATATAATGCTTGAGTCTTTGTCCATTCACCACTTGTGTGGCATTGCCTTGGAGAGAGCTAATTTTAATTGCTCCTGAACGATACACCTCCTCAACAACATATGGTCCTTCCCACTTCGAGAGTAATTTCCCTGCAAAGAATCTGAGACGAGACCGATACAATAGGACTTTATCCCCAATATTAAACTCTCTTTTGATAATCCTTCTATCATGCCATTTCTTAACTTTTTCTTTAAAGAGTTTAGCATTTTCATAAGCTTCACTTCTCCATTCATCTAGAGAACTTAATTGCAGCAACCTTTTATTACCGGCTAATTTAGGATCTTTATTTAGTTCTCTAACAGCCCAATAAGCTTTGTGCTCTAGTTCTAAAGGTAAATGACAAGCTTTTCCATAAACCATTTTATAAGGTGACATTCCCATAGGATTTTTATAAGCAGTTCTATAAGCCCATAGTGCTTCTTTCAATTTGCTAGCCCAATTCTTTCTAGATTTATTAACAGTCTTTCCTAAGATAGCTTTAATCTCTCTATTTGATAATTCTACTTGACCACTAGTTTGAGGGTGATAAGCAGAAGCAATTCTATGATTAATACCATACTTAGCAAGAGTTTTTCTAAAACCTCCATGAATAAAATGAGAACCTCCATCAGTCATAATATATCTAGGTACTCCAAATCTAGGAAATATAACATCTACAAGCATTTTTATAGAGGTCTCACCATCAGCACTTTTTGTAGGTATAGCTTCTACCCATTTAGTAACATAATCAACAGCGACAAGTATATGAGTGTTACCATCTGAAGAAGGGAAAGGACCCATGAAGTCGAATCCCCAACAATCGAATGGTTCAATAACAAGAGTATAATTCATAGGCATTTCATTGCGTCTAGAGATATTACCAACTCTTTGACATTCATCACAGGATAAAATAAATTTCCTTGCATCTTTGAAGAGTGTTGGCCAATAAAAACCTGATTGTAGAACCTTTTGCGCGGTTCTATCTCCAGCGTGATGTCCTCCATAAACACTACCATGACATTTACTCAATATCTCCTGTTGTTCATATTCGGGAACACATCTTCGCATAATACCATCCACTCCTTCTTTATATAAGTGTGGGTCATCCCAAAAATAATGCCTCAAGTCATAAAAGAATTTCCTCCTTTGCTGAGCTGAAAAGGTTGGAGGCAAATACTTCGAAACAATAAAGTTAGCATAATCTGCATACCAAGGGCTCTCTCGCGAGCTCACCTTTATTACAGCCAATTGTTCATTTGGAAAACTATCATTAACAGGAACAGGATCATAAGCAATATTTTCCAATCTAGACAAATTATCAGCAACAGGATTATCAGCACCTTTCCTATCTATAATATGTAAATCAAATTCTTGCAACAGAAGTACCCATCTAATAAGCCTTGGCTTAGCATCTTTCTTTGTCATAAGGTATCTAATTGCAGCATGATCAGTATGAATTGTGACTTTTGAATCAACAATATAGGGTCTAAACTTGTCACAAGCAAAGACTACAGCTAACAATTCCTTTTCAGTTGTAGCATAATTTCTTTGAGCAGCATCAAGAGTCTTACTAGCATAATGAATAACATTTAATTTTTTATCTACCCGCTGTCCAAGAACAGCGCCTACAACAAAATCACTAGCATCACACATAATTTCAAAAGGCAAATTCCAATCAGGAGGTTCGACTACAGGAGCAGTTGTTAAGGCTTTCTTTAGAGTTTCAAAAGCTTCCTTACAATCATCATCAAAAACAAAAGGTACATATTTTTGAAGAAGATTAGTAAGAGGCTTTGAAATTTTAGAGAAATCTTTAATAAATCTCCTATAAAACCCAGCATGACCAAGAACACTACGAATACCTTTAACATCCCTCGGATAGGGCATCTTCTCAATTGCTTCAACTTTAGCTCTATCAACTTCAATACCTCTCTCGGAAATTTTATGTCCCAATACAATTCCTTCATTAACCATAAAGTGGCATTTCTCCCAATTAAGAACAAGGTTAGTTTCTTCACATCTCTGCAAAACTTTATCGAGGTTTCGCAAGCAATTATCAAAAGAATTCCCATAGACAGAAAAATCATCCATGAACACCTCTACAATACTTTCGCAAAAACCATGAAAAATAGCAGACATGCATCTTTGAAAAGTAGCAGGAGCATTACATAAACCAAAAGGCATACGCCTATAAGCATAAGTTCCATAAGGACAAGTAAACGTGGTTTTCTCTTGATCTTTAGCTTTAACAGCAATTTGTGAAAACCCAGAATAACCATCAAGAAAGCAAAAATGAGTATTTTTAGATAACCTTTCTAGCATTTGATCAATAAAGGGTAAAGGGTAATGATCTTTCTTAGTAACTTTATTAACTTTTCGAAAATCAATGCACATTCTATACCCTACAACTATTCTTTGAGGAATAAGCTCATCATTATCATTAGGCACAACAGTCATTCCTCCTTTCTTAGGAACACAATGCACAGGACTAACCCATCTACTATCAGCAATAGGATATATAATACCAGCTTCAAGAAGTTTTAATACCTCGTTCCTTACCACCTCTTTCATCTTCGGAATTAGACGACGTTGATGTTCAACAACGGCTTTGCATCTTCTTCCATATTAATAGCATGTTGGCAAATAGAAGGAGAAATCCCTTTCAAATCATCAAGAGTATAGCCAATAGCTCCTCGGTGTTTCTTCAATATTTCCAATAACCTTTCTTCCTCAATCTCTGAAAGCTTAGAACTAATAATAACAGGATATATTTTCTTATCATCAATATGAGCATATTTAAGATTATCAGGTAAAGGCTTTAAATCGAAAACAGGATCTTCCTTTGGTGGCGGTGTTGTACCCAAATCTTCCACCGGTAAATCATGCTTGAGAATAGGTTGGCGAAGAAAAATTTCCTCAAGCTCATCTCTTTCTTTCCTAAAAGCTTCACTTTCACTATTCTCCAAATGTTGCTGCAAAGGATTATTAGGAACAAGAACAATAGATGCACACTGCTCCATTTTAAAATCATTACTAGGCAAGTCAGCTTTATAAGGAGTTTTGGTAAATTTAGAAAAGTTAAATTCATAAGGTTCACCAGCAAATCTAGTCAAAATTTTCTCTTTCTTACAATCTATAATAGCTCCACAAGTATTTAGAAAAGGTCTACCAAAAATGATAGGACAATGATCACTAGCAGCAGAACCAAGTACCAAAAAGTCAGCAGGATATTTAATCTTACCACATAGAACTTCCACATCTCGAACAATACCAATTGGAGAAATAGTTTCTCTATTAGCCAGATGAATAACCACATCAATATCTTCAAGTTCACAAGAACCAATTTCATGCATAATCTCCGTGTAAAGCTCATAAGGAATAGCACTAACACTTGCACCAATATCACATAAACCATAATAGCAATGATCACCAATTCTAACAGATAGCATAGGAACACTAACTTGTTTGGGTTTATTAGGATGTGAAACAATATTAGAAGCATCTTCACAGAAAATAATATGACCATCCTCCACATTTTCAGTCACAAGATCTTTAACTATTGCAACAGCAGGTTCAATTTTAATTTGTTCTTCAGGTTCTTTAGGTTTCTTTTCACTTTTATTAACCGCACTAGATATGACAGAGTACTCCTTCATTTTAGCAGGGAAAGGAGTTTTTTCAATATAAGCTTCAGGAATAACATTATCAACAGTTTCAATCACTACACATTTGTTTACAGATGAATCAACTTTATCTTTATACGGTTCATGATACTTATCAAAATTCTTCTTAGGCAATTCATAATGAGAGGCAAAAGCTTTATAAAGATTTGCAACAACTTGGGAATCAAGACCATATGTAGCACTCATATTACGAAATTTATCAGTATCCATAAAAGCTTCAATGCATTTATAATCATAAATTATACCTGATTCTCTATCTTTGTCATTCTCCCATCCTTCAGTATTTTCTTGGATCCGATCAAGAAGGTCCCTTTTAAACTCTTCTTTGTTGCGTGTAAATGATCCAGAACAAGAAGTATCCAGCAAGGTCTTGTCTTGAAAAGAAAGTCTTGCATAGAAATTATCAATAATAACATTACCAGGAAGCTCATGAATGGGGCATTTGAGCATTAAAGACTTCAATCTCCCCCAAGCTTGGGCAATACTCTCTCCATCATGAGGCCAGAAATTATATATGCGGTTCCGATCTTTGTGAATTTCACTTGGAGGATAAAATTTGGAATAAAATAAAGGCACAATGTCCTCCCAATCAATAGAATCACCATTCTTCAGCAATTTATACCAGTGCGCCGCTTTACCAGACAGCGATATAGTGAATAGTTTCTTTCTAACTTCATTCATAGAAATACCTGCACATTTGAATAACCCGCATAATTCATGCAAAAACAGTAAATGATCACCAGGATGGACAGTTCCATCCCCTTCATAGCGGTTATCCATAACACGTTCAATAATTTTCATAGGTATTTTATATGGTACTACTTCCTCACCTGGCGCTTCATCCACTACCGTTGCAGTAGTAGTAGATTTCCCAAATAGAAATTGAAGAGAAGATCTCTCCATAATGACTTATAGCAGCAGGCAGAAATAAAATCAGCACAAACAGTAAAGGTTTTCCTTACCAATTCCGCTTACCAATAGCGCTTCACTCCCCGGCAACGGCGCCAGAAAATAGTCTTGATGACCCACAAGTATAGGGGGTGTATCGTAGTATCTTCGATAAGTAAGAATGTCGATCCCAACGAGGAGCAGAAGGTGTTGGCAGCAGTTTTGATGAAGGATTCACTGTAAATGCTCACAAACAAGTATTCAAGGGGTTTTGATGTAACAGATGAATAAAGTACGAGTAAGTAAAATGCGAGAGAAATAATTGCAGCAAGTGGCCCAATCCTTTTTAGCACAAAGGACAAGCCGGTTTGTTTACTTATAATGACCAAGCGTTCTTGAGGACACACGGGGATTTTAGTCTAGTACTTTCGCTTCATGTGGCTTAATAATCTTCATTGTTTTGATAAGTGTTGTGTGGGTGAACCTATGCTAATGCACCGCCCTTCCTAGGACTAATACATACTTGTGATTATACCCCTTGCAAGCATCCGCAACTACAAGAAAGTAATTAAGATAAATCTAACCACAGCCTTAAACTCTGAGATCCTGCGATCCCTCTTGCATCGATATACTAACGGGAGCTCAGGTTTCTGTCACTCCGGCAACTCCGCAATTAGCAACCGAATACAAGATGCACTCCCCTAGGCCCATAAATGGTGAAGTGTCGTGTAGTCGACGTTCACACGACACCACTAGAAGAATGACACCACAACTTAAATATCATAACATTGAATATTACTCAACCATAATTCACTACTAGCATTTAGACTTCACCCATGTCCTCAAGAACTAAACGAACTACTCACGAGACATCATATGGAATACAATCAGAGGTGATATGATGATGAATAACAATCTGAACATAAACCTTGGTTCAATGGTTTCACTCAATAGCATCTATAACAAGTAGAGAATAATGCCGGGAGAGTTTCCCCTATCATACAATCAAGATTTAACCCAAATTGTTACAGCGGTGACGAGGTGCAGCGGTGGTGATGGCGGTGTAGATGGTGGAGATGATGATGATGATGATGGAGATGATGTCCCGCTCGATGACGATGGCGATGGCGTCGATTTCCCCCTCCGGGAGGGAATTTCCCCGGCGGATTCCTGCCCGCCGGAGAGCTCTTTTCTCTCTGGTGTTCTCCGCCCCGCAGAGGCGGCTGTAACCCTTCGTGAGGTCCTCTCGTGGCTTAGGTTTTCGGGACGAAGGAGTACGCGAAGAAAAGGAGGCGAAAGGGGCTGTGGGGCCCCCACACCACGGGTGGCGCGGCCAGGCCATGGGCCGCGCCGGCCGTGGTCTGGCCCACAGTGGCTCCTCTTCTTCCCCTTCGGCTCCCTCCGTCATCTGGAAAAATAGGAATTTACGTGAAATTTCCTTCCACAGTTGATCTTCCGAAATATTGCGTTCTGACGGTGCTTTTTCCAGAATCCTGGCTCCGGTGCTTGATCCTCCAATAATGATGAAACATGCAAAATAGACGAAATAACATAAGTATTGTGTCCCAATATGAAATATATCAATGAATAACAACAAATTATGATACAAAATAGTGATGCAAATTGGACGTATCAGTGGTCTGGTTCGCCGGATTTAATGTCGCCAGCCGTCGGAGAGACGAGCTCGACGGAGACGCTCCAGGGCACTTCGGCTCAATTCCTTTTGCAGGAAGAGCAAGGAGAGGATGGCGATGACGATGACGTCCTCGGAGAGGCTCAGGGTGGTCTCTGCCGACGGCGGCGAGTCCATACGGCTAGGGTTTCGTTTTGAGCAAAAATTTGGGACAGAGGAGGAAGAAACTCAAGCTAGGGTTCGTCCTCGAGCTTTTATAGGGCGCCAGGGAGTGCCTCGTCACACTGCCGAGCGAGGAGAGGTCGCCAGCGAGGGAGGAGAAGATGAGCACGGCACGCTGCTGGCGTCCATGCGAGCTGAGAGGATGAGGACGACTCCTCTCGTTGATTTTCAACGGAGGGTAAGTTGGGGGCCTGGGCTGCTTGATGGGCTGCGCTCTGCTCCTTCGGCAAGGTCCGGTAAGTCGGGTGAGGCCTTTCTCTTCTTTTCCTTTTTCTGTTTTTATTTTCATTTTTTTCAAATTCTACTTTAAATCTGGTTTTAATTTAGATTTGAATTCTAAATTTTACTTGCAGGTTTTTATTAGGTTATTCATTAAGATGTAGTGCAATGACTATTACACCACTCTTTTATTAAAAACAAGCATTTTATTTTGAGTATATTGCATATTTTTGGGCTTATTCAAAATATCAATTAAGCATGAATATAAGGTTTCTTTGAAATTCATTTTTCTCTTTAAGAATTCCAATCTCTTATGAATTATTAGAGTTGATAATTTCTACTCCAAGTATTTTAGGAGTTAATATTAGGACTTGATTCTTATTTGAGAATTTGATCACTTGCATAACATTTTATGTTATCACCTATTTATTATAATTTTGTAAATTCTCTTATAATCCCTTTCAAGGTTAACACTCTTATTATCTTTGAAAATGTCTAAAGTAGATATTGTCCCCATAATGGCTTGTTCTTGGTTACAAAGGTAAGTGGTTGATCACCACACATGGTTTAATTAAAGGTTTTAAATTAGGTTTAAATTAGAGTGCAATACTGGGGTTCTAATTATGTTTACCTAATATCAATTGGTTTGAATCCCAATTATGGCCTGGTTTTATATTAGGATCATCATAGTGATACATCAACTAGATTTGAGATGTAATTCTAGGTTATAGAATTTGAGATGACACTATATTGTATTTGCTAGGGTTTAGTCTCCCTAACCAAGATAAGATATGGTTACTTGATAAATTGTTTCTGTTCTCTTTTAATTACTAAGGATTTGAGAGTTGAGTCTATCTTATTCCAATAGATTGCTATTATATCCTTAATCTATTGTTAAAGTAACTAAAGTAACTATATTTCTTTTTATAGTTAACTTTGGTTATAATGATGAATGGTTTCTCACCATGTAAGGGATAGGGTTTTGGCACTAAGGTTTCTTAAGTTCACTAATTGGGAAACAAATGAAAATAGGTATGTGGTAAGATTCTACTCATGATCACCAAGTGATTTATAAGCCTAGGGTGGCTTACTAGTGATCTTCCTATGATTTCATGTGGTGAGTGATACCTACTTATCCTATTAGGGTTTAACTTATCCTCACATACCTCCAGAGCATGATCATGGATTAGGCATGATCAACTTGTTCTTAATATCTCTACCTCAAGTTCTTAGGGTTTATGATCATTACTCAATTTATAATGATCAAGGTTTGGCTTCCTAAGTTATCTCTCATGAAATGGGTTTCTCACTTCCATGATCTAGCATTGTCTTGATGAACTAAGGTATAGCACTTCTATTTTATTTTCTTGAATGGGACTACTATGGTTGCCTCTTAAGTTTATATCCCAGGAGAATGCCTGAGATATTATGTTAGGGTTCTACTTAATCAATGATGATATAATCATCTGGTATATGGATAGTTCTCTCCCTCACATTCAAGTGTTGCCTCAACTACTTGAGTGTAACACCATAGCTTGGGCTCTCTTATAAAGGAATGGTTATTCTAGGGTTTATGGTGTACTCACAATATCTCAATAGGTATTAAGTCTAAAACTCCACTTGGCTATCTTGGTTGAATTAATCTCCTCCTTACTTTATCAATTCATGGATATGGTATTATTCCATGTGATATTAGGTTATCTCACCACTCCAAGATGAAATGGTTTACAACCTAATACTTTAGCTCAAAGGTTGTCCTTTATTCTTAAATATGTAAAGCTTGGATTGATATGAATAGTCTCTCTCAATTGGGAAGTACTTCAATGCTAACCTAAGGTTATTCTCCAAAGATAATGATGTGGTCATCAATATCTATGGTTAACCTGAATGGGTTCTCTCTCTAGGGAATGTCTTGAATAATATTCTAGGGTTCCTCTCACTACAAGAAAAGTTCTGATAGACAACGTCTCAAAATCGTCCGCTAAGGGGTATTTTTCGTCGCCTATGGGCCTAACCCGACGATATGGGTTCCGTTGTGGAAACTGCGTCAGGCAAAGTCCAACGACGATTTTTTCGGTCCGTCGCGCTTGGGCGCCCTTCCGCCACGGAAAATCGGACCGTTGCGGAAGTGTTTTCGGGAGCCCGTTGACTGCTGACGTCATGCAAACTGACACGTGGCAGACGCCGTTAACTGCCGTTAACGGCGTTAACCGAGAAACCCCGTGGTAGATGGTAGGCCCACACGAGGCCTGCCACGTCTTAAGCGGGCCGGGCCAGATGACATAGTTTGACCGGTCAACTATATAGCTGGGCCGGTCCATTAGTTACGTGGGCCGGGCCTAACCTCTAAGGTTGACTGGTCAAAACTTAAATGGGCCGGCCCATTTAACATGTGGGGTCCACCCAGCAATGGCGAGCCCAAGAAGCAAGTGGACCGGGCCAAAAACACAGGTGGGTCCCACTTTCCTTAAAAGGCCGGCCCATTTAGTGTGTGGGGTCCACCGTATAGCAAATGGGCGGCCCAACAAGCTAGTGGGCCGGGCCAAAAACACAGTGGGTCCCACTTTCCGGTTAAAGGGCGGCCCATTTCGTTTGTGGGGTCCACCATACGGCAAGTGGGCGGCCCAACAAAATAGTGGGCCGGGCCAAAATAGTGGGTCCCACTTTCTGTAAAGGGCGGCCCATTTAGTATGTGGGGTCCACCATATAGCAAGTGGGGGCCAGATGGGCGGGCCAAAAACAGTGGGTCCCACTTTCTGGTAAAGGGGCCCATTAGTATGAGGGTCCGCCATATAGCAGTGGGCGGCCCAAGATAGTGGGCGGGCCAAAATCACAGTGGGTCCCACTTTCCTCTTAAAGGGCCGGCCCATTTAGTATGTGGGACCACCATATAGCAAGTGGGCCGGCCCAACAAGATAGTGGGCCGGGCCAAAAACACATGTGGGTCCCACTTTCTGTTAAAGGGCCGGCCCAACTAGTATGTGGGTTCCACCATATAGCAAGTGGGCCGGCCCAACAAGATAGTGGGCGGGCCAAAACACAGTGGGTCCCACTTTCCTCTTAAAGGGCCGGCCCATTTATTATGTGGTCCACCAAAAAAGCAAATGGGCTGGCCCAACTAATTAGTGGGCCGGCCCAGTAGTGGTGGGGTCCACCTTAAAGCAAGTGGGCCAGCCCAATTAGTGTGGGGTCCACCGTAAATCAAATGGGCTGGCCCAAGAAGTAAGTGGGCCAGCCCGTTTAGTTGCTGTTTATATGCCGGCATAATATGCGCTTTAGGATTTTGCGGGCAGGCACATATGTGATTTCGCTTAATTGGGCCGTTTAAGGGATGGGAATTCGTGATTTAGATACTGAGAATATTTACGCAGCATTGATTTCTCTCGGATAGCCTCACTTACCACAAGCACCAAAGAAAAAATGCGCGAAAGAACTATAAAAACTAACTAAATATTACATCAGCTGCAAGGCATTGAAAAAAATATTACAGAACCCAGAGAAATTGAATGGTAATTAAACCTAGCAATACAATGAAGCGATCCGGCAATCTTTTAAGTTGTCCATGCAGCACCTATATCTGAAACAAAGACATTACAAGTTAAGACAGCAACAATGGAAAGGCAAAGACACTACAATATTGTTTGGCAAAGAATTTGGAACTCATCATTTCGTCGTTATAACAAGATCATTGTAATGCGCACAATAAGCAAACAAAGAGTGCATGCCGCATACCAACAGCCAATATAACAGAGCATGTTAGAATGAAACAGCAGACTTACTACTGTCGAGTCCCATGCAAACCAACATGTTCAGGGAGTACAAAATTGGCATGAACAACATAGTAGCAGGCTATAAATTTTGTAACAACGACTGAGCAAGATGAAGTTATGATGGCTACATCTACAGAGCAGGGAATGTAAACCAAAAATAGAAGTTACGATGGCAAAAGCTAAAGAGGAGGGAATGTGAACCAACATGTGCCAAGTGCAATTACTTCACTTTGGCCGTGAACTAAATAATACTCCTGAACTTATAGTGAAGGGGATGCAAATCAAGATGTTTCGGGATATAAACTTGTAATGAGCAACACATGGAGGATAGTTAATGCTGGAGCTTAGGATGGACCAGATACAGAATATAGTGGGATCACCTGTGAACTTGTATAAGAGGGAATGCAAACCAATATGTTCAGCTTTCCATATGTGAGCGTCATGCCAAGTCAGAGAAACAAGTCAATAATGCAGCTTTTGAAGAACAAGATGGCACGCAAAATTATTATCTAGTAGTATGACAAGTTTATTTGTACTACAGGCTAGATAGCAGAGTGATAGCATGCCAAACTAAGTCCTTACTTTGTTAGCTTACAATGAACTAGATACAAAACAATGGCATCACCTGTAGTACAGGGAATGCAAGCCAACATGTTCATGGAGTAAAAAATTGGCACAAACAACATAGTAGCAGGCCATAATTTTTGTAACAACGACTGAGCAAGATAAAGTTATGATGGCTAGATCTACAGAGCAGGGAATGTAAACCAAATATAGAAGTTACGATGCCAAAAGCTATAGAGCAGGGAATGCGAACCAACATGTGCAATTACTTAAAATTGGCCATGAACTAAATAATAGCAGGATGTTACTATAATACCTACAGTATAATTTTTGTAACAACGACTGAGCAAGATAGAAGTTATGATGGCTACATCTACAGAGCAGGGAATGCAAACCAAAATGTTCAATCGCTTAAAGTTAGCAATGAAGTAGAAAATAGCAACGTGTTACGGTCATAGCTAGGAATGAACTAAAAGAGCTTCAGACAAACAAGCATCTGAACCCAGAACATGGCGCTAAAACAAGGGACTTACATTAGGAGAAGCACTCTGTGGGAGTCACAGCAGATCTTCCTGGGGTTGATAGATCCGGTGATGAAGTACGCTACATGTGCTACTTGGGGTTGGAGAGACGGCCATTACACTTCATGGTTACTCATCTCATCTGCAAAAACGTAACGGCGCGTCGTTAGCACAAACAGGTTCCCCCAAGATTAAACAAGAACTTGCAGGCAAGCAATAGAAAAGCGACAGTAGAAGAGTTTAGATCATGCACGGCGCCGGTGAAGCAGATCCGGTTCATGCACAGCGGTGTCGGTGAGCAAGATCCGATGCGGTGGACGACGGATCCGGCGAAGCGGCTCCGGCGGGGTGGACGATACCGCAGCTGAAGCGACTGCGGTAGACTGCTGGATGAGCATATGGTTTCGAGGTTCGGCGGGGATGATCCGGTCCGGTTGATGACGGCGTCGATGAAGCGGCTCCGGCAGGCAGCCGGATGACGAGGATCGCGAGGGCTCGGGTAGGCCAGGGAAGTCCGGCGGGGATGTTCCGGTGCGGTGGTCGTGGAGGTGGTAGAGAGAGGGACTTGAGAAGTTCCGGTGGGTGGTCTCAGATGAGAGACTGAAGGAAATGTATTTTTTTTGGGAGGGTTTCCGGGCTAGGGAGGTGGTGATCGAAAAAATGACGGGCAAACCCCTCACCAACCGACTTTGCTGTCATCTCCACAGGGGTAGAATGGGAATTTGGAAGCGTGTGAAATTTTTGTATTTTGTGGGCGGGAAGTTTTGCCGCTATGAGATTTTGAATTTCGCTAAGGTACAAGTATAATGATAAAAAATTGTGACACCGTACTAGTACCTCTGTTCATGGCCGAGTGCAAAATCAAATCATCATCACGTTGAATATAGGTCACTACCATGATCATGATCTATCTTCTTAATCCCATTCAAAAATGCGTTTGAAATATTTCAGGATTGGTGGGAGATTTTGCCGCCCGACAGAGATTAAATTAAACCACACGTTCGACAATTCAAACTTGAGACCTTGGCTATGATACCATTTAAGTTCGAACTGATTCAAAAAAGGCTAGGCAATTAATTTATATAACATCCACAGGAACAACTACCAAGTTGATCCCAACCGCAGATAAATGCATCCACCAACAAAAGTCTGAACGGTGCCTTAATCTAAGGAAACATTTCACAAGACCAATGTACTCACTATGTTAGTGTTCATCTCCAATTATCTATGGCATTTTCTTAGTCTTTGGGAGATTATAACGAACTTGATTGGCCTCGTGCAGTAGGGCATCACATGCTTCTAATCTCGATCTCAACATGTCAACTTTTGTTCTTAGCATAGCTGTTGCAACTCGTTCTACTTGGAGTTGTTCCTCCAAAACTTGAGCAGAGAAAGACTTGGACTTGGGCTTCAAAACCCAGCATTTCGCAGGAAAGAGTTTTTGGTGATATCTTTATCTTTCCCGGGTTTTGCCATCTCAAATTTCATATTAGCCAGACAAGTTTTGAGTTGTGTAAAAAGAAAAGTTATTACAGAGAAAAATGCAGATGGTAGATTTAATGTGTACGAACTACTTTTAATCATACAAGTTGACATGCCTGACTATAATAAGGACCATCTATCTTGCTAGCAGGCATAATTATTAATGGGCTACCATGTACGGGAACCGTATCCTCTAACGTGAAGGAGCTAAGTCAGGAAAAATAAAGAAGCAAAGTCAGGCTTCTGTAGCATAAGTACAAGGTTATGCACTGTCTTTAACTAATAAAGGTGATTACTGTAGATGTTTAAAAACTAAACTAAATTTTATTACACCATAATTTTCTCTGCATGTAATTACTTCAAATGCAAGACACAAGTTTGTATTGTGCAAATTAATTTAAATTATTTGGATTTTAGACATATGGTTTGGGGGAAGGAAAGTTAGAGTACTGTAGCTTCTCTAACTTTTCACCTTCAAGTTAGAGTACTGTAGCTTCTCTAACTTTTCACCCATGTACGTAGTCCTTCCAAGAAACAGCCGTTATTGCATTACGAGCAGAAAATAGTTCACACGTGCGCTCAGATTCAAATTTTCAGCATGCAGTCGATTTATGGTTTAATTGAAGTACACATCAGGAAATTATTTCACACAAAATACAGCAGCCACATGGAACATATCTAATTTTAGTACAACAACAAAATTTGCAATTATTACAGACCACGAAATTTTGAACGAAATTTTGAGCAGTAATTAGTTACAGCATTGGCATCAGCAGTCCACTTGACTGAACAACAGAATCAAAGTTTATTTAGACACCTTCAATTCCCAGACACATCACAACTGGCTTACCATGACAAGTGCATAGGAGATTCTTTAGAACATTTTCTGTCAAAGTTTGCCTATTTTTCAATTCATGTATCTCTTGGCGTGTCTTGGCAATTAATTCATCAGCATCTTTGTTTTCCCGCCCAAATATATCAACTGCCTCTTGGAGTGCATCCCCGAAATCTCTTTGTGCCGGATTAAGTTGACCAATAGATACCATGGGCCTATGCGAGCAATATGCACTCTCACTGCTGCTTTGTGAAACATCAATACTTGAGGCATTGGCCCTTGCTTCTGGCATTGTAGCTTTATTTGAAGCCTGAAATTTAGATAAAACAAGTTACAACATCATATGATGCAATAAAAGACCTCCAATTTCAAGAACATCATTGAGCTGATATAACACAACAAGCAATCAAAAATAGAGCCTCGTACATCTATTTCTTCTGGAATGGTTGGTGTACCGGACTCAGTGGACCAATGAGAGCACGTGCCACTGTCACTGTTGCTCTGTGAAATGACCGCAACACTTGATAAATGGGTTGTCCCTACTGACATTACAGCTTTGTTTGCAGGCTGAAACTAAGACAAAACAAGTTAAAATGCAATACAATACAAGGCAAACAAACAGCATTGTTGACATAATTTTGAAAGAACCATGGGCAGATACAACAAAGAAACCAGTTAAGCCACATGCCTCTTAGAACAAACCAAACTAGATCATGGCGATGATGTATACAATGAACCAAGCAACTAGACATCATGTGCCCAATAACGAAGCCAGGTCACTGCACAGAAGAAATCTAGCAAATAGCCAAATACAGTCAAAAGATGTGCATGTTGGATTTGATACTATTAGGAAAATAATGTATGATTGATTTAAGCATGACTCAGATAGTGCCTTCGACATCGCAGAAGGTCAATGCAACAATTAATTGTATGGCTTGTATGAAGTGCCATAACATTTAAATTAAGCATAACGAGGCATTGCTTAATCTGAGAACTGAGTGCTAGCTCAGTGGCAAGGCTTGCGAGTGCGCAGCCAGCCCACCCGGGTTCGAGTCCCAACAGGACCGAATTAAACGGGGTGTTATCTAGCGCGTATAAATTCGCTGCTAGAGAGGTCTCATCATCTATCTCACAACGTATAGACAAGGGAGGGAATCTTCCTACGTTGGTCAACGTTTAGGCAATGCTTAATCTTGAATTCATGATCAAACTCAAACAAAAAAGGGCATATAACAAGTAGCACCATGTGCATCATGTATAATAGATTACTAGAAACTGAATGAAGCAATTGAACATGGAGCGTATTATATAAACAGCCAGATCATTTGAATATGGATATACCACATCATGTCAATGGGACTCAGAAAAACAAAGCTAGACATTTAAACAAGTAATATAACTATTTTTTCACCATGTTTCAAGTAGAATAGGAAGCTAGGTTAGGAATAAAGCAATCATGTTTCAAGTAGAATAGGAAGCTAGGTTAGGAATAAAGCAATAAAAAAACACAAAGTGCATCATTTCAGCTAGGATCATTTCTATCAAACTTCATGCACTAGCCATGGAACAACAGGCAAACTCAATGAAGCAACAGGCAAAAAATTAACATAATAGAATTTCAGGACTTGTATTAACATAGCCAAATCATGTAACTTATACCCAGGCATGCCGGATGCCAGATGGGTCAAAGGCAGTGTGCAATGTTCCATATGGTCATTGTTTATATTTTATTAGATTCCATTAGGCAACTTAGGTAGTGCAACATACAGAAAATGATGCAATTGAACTATGCACAGGAGGTAAATTAACATTCCAAAAAAAACAGGGAACTTACGTGAGCTTTTTTTTGAGTCACACGGACCTCATCGGGTACTTGGACAGAAGAACCTGGTGCCTCACTGTTTCTCCTCTGCATGAAGGAGAGGCCAATTGTAAACAGAAACAGGTCCAAGATATAGAAGTTTGCATTAAGCAATATACAAAAAACAGCAGGTACTTACATGATTATAGGCGAGCTTTACTCTACGTTTATGAGTGTAAGATGTGCCTGCTGCACGTGTAATAATAACAAACAGTTACGAGTCACGGCTTTGCTATAATTAAATTGACACCAAATAGTAGTAGAAGCCATGGTTCAAAAAAGCGTACGCCTAGGTACGCTTAAGCGCGCTTAAGCGCTGAGCGGTTGTCTTCCGCTTCGCTTTTGGCCTAAGCGTTCGATTAAGCGAGACAGGGAATCTGGTCGTGTTTTGTGCTAGAATCTCCTCTATGCGAGTGTTGGTGTGTTGCCTGTGTTGCTCTGCTCCTTGCTCGATGCATTGATGGTGATTAGGTCTGGCTTAGCTGCTTGCTACTCCTCTACTGCTTAGCTGCTTGCTACTCCAGTAAAGCTTAGCTGCTTGTTTGTGTTTGTTACATTGTTTGCTTAGCTGCTTGTGTGTTTATAAGAAATTGGAGCAAAACCGAGGCTAACCAAGGTATTAATCCCCGTATTCCTCAGAAATGTAGCATTACATGCTTAGGATACAAATTTACAGCATATTATAGGGGTATATGTGCCCATCTTGACTTCCCTGTTTCATGTTCGTACGATTTTAGCCTGAGCGCTTAAGCGGCGCTTAAGCTCGCTTAAGCAGCAGTTCCTCTAAGCAGTGCCTCACCGCTCGCTTAGCGCCTAGCGCTTTTTTGAACCTTGGTAGAAGCATTATGACGTGCATAAACATGTAATACAGGATCGCAGAAAGATATCAAACATGATGTAACTAGAGCAGTAGCCTACGGCCAAATAGTGAGAAATTGTAATCGTGTCAATTGTGGACTTGTATAGCCTACCCCAACTTGTTTGGGAATAAAGGCTTTGTTGTTGTTGTTGTTGTCAATCGTGGACATGTAGAGCATTCAACGGCTCATGATTGGTGGCTCATATTTTGTAGAGTTTCAGCGAATGGGTGGGTTAGGTTACTCAGACCACCACACTGTATTTATATCATCTGAGTTAGGGTTACAATACTACTGGACATGGGCCTCTATGGGCCTCACACTGGATACAATATTACTACAGCGCTACTACTAAACTCACTCATGGTAACACACCCCCTCAAGATGATCATGGGTAAACAACCATGGCCATCTTGCAACAACAACATGACACATATGACAACTACCAGTAATGAACATTCAGCATAACTCCTAGGATACATGACAGCATTGCACTTTCCATCATCTTGTCATCTCGATTCATCTCTTCATCAGCAGCGAAGATATCCAGCTTCAACCATCTGGGATACGCACAACTCCTAACCATACACGTCCTCAACAACCCCGGCTGCCTCACCACACAAGTTCCGCAGAACCATCCACACTCGCCTCAATGTCCTCAGCCTCTCTTCTCCACTCTGCCCGGCCACCTCTTCCGTCTCTCCCACAAACCCCCAGCCAACTCCTGCCTCAACCATCCACTCCTCAAGCACCCATGCCTATCCCCCGGTCAGGCCTCAACCAGTCTCACCTCAGGCACGCATGCCTTTCCCCTGGACATATCCACAACCATCACCATCACCACTAAACCGCAGCCTCATCAACTCCATCACGACTCAACCGCAGCCTCATCAACTCCATCACCACATATCCTCACAGCCTCACATCTCCATTTTCTCCTCACTTCCACTCGGATGGCGCCTCGTCTGCGCGCCCTGGCCAACCTGGCGTACGGCACCTGGCCACATCGACCGGCTCGCGCTGGTCAACGTCCAGCACCAACCTCCGGCTCCGCCCTGCGCTCAAAGGCTCGCCCCACTCCGCACGCCTCCAACTTCTGCCCCTCACACGGATCCAGATCTCTCTGCCACGGATTCACTTCCTCTTCTCTCCTTTCTAAACCAAAACGATCTTCACCCTCTTCTTTCTCCCCGCGCGAGCAGCCGCCGATCTCACACAGCTCACATCGCTGTGTGTGATAGCCGCAACCGACGCAGAGCACCTGATGCGGCCTCCCGCCGCCTGGATTTCTACATCTCAACGGTGGGTTTTGTGATCAAAGGAAGAACTTGTTTGGTACTGTTTGTGGCGGCTAGCAGGAAGGAAACCTAGGCTCTGATACCATGTAGAGTTTCAGCGAATGGGTGGGTTTGGTCACGGAAAAACATACTTATGCGTCGTGTTTAAACCTAAAGGATGAGGTGGTTATCAACGAAAGCACTTGTAAGTTAGAAATATAGCACGAATTCAGAAATACAGTCAGCTGCAATACTCCTAACAGAACAAAACGCGCAGGGATGTCTGGTTACCTATTTCTGGGCGGCGTTTAGACGTGTTCCGCGTTCTTACGGGTGACGTGGAGGTCGGCGAGGGGACTGCTGTTGCGGTGGGTGCCGGGGAAGCAGATCTTGGGGGGTCGGAGAAGGACATGCTGGGCGGTCGATGAAGTGTTCAGCGCGCCGGCCGAACTAGAAGGTCGGTGAAGCAGATGATGTGCAGTGCACGGTGGCGTCGGTGTCGGCGAAGCTGGTCAGGTGCGGTGGTCGATAGAGTCGGCGAACGAGATACGGTGCGGTGGACGCCGGAGTAGGTGCGGATAGGGCAGCCTCGGGGTTTGAAGCCGTGGCAGCTTGAACGGCGAAGTGCGGCGGCCGGGAAGATCTGGAGGTAGGCAAGAGGGGCGGTTTCTCTGAGGGCTTGCGGGCGAAACTAGGGCGAAGCTGGGCGATAGAGGAGTAGAAGGGAATTTCGCAGTCCTTCTTTTGAGGAAAAAAATATTCGCAGATCTGAAACTTTGCGGCGCGAGATATTTGGGCGTTGGCGGGGAATTTTACCGCTCGATGATATTAAATTTTGGCTGCAGTAGGTTTTTTTTTAGAGTATGTAATAATAATAAATAGTAGGCCCTACTAGTACTGTACGTCTGTTCAGGAATCCAAGGGGGTAGAGGTAGAGGTATAGATATATAGACAATATAGAGATATAAGAAATGGCGGGGGCTAGCGGAAATGCACTTTGCCTCATAGGAGCATATGCTCCCATTATGTGAATCCATATTTCAAAGTGTCAAAAAATTCTAAACTAAAATTTTACATGTATATCTAGACATTTTATGTTGGTACACAAGTTTTCTCACAAAAAAATTATGTGGCTCCTATAAAAAAGACAAATTTTGATGTTGTAACACGACTACGTACAGTATATTTTTTGCCTTTTTTTACACGCCACACAAAATGTCGTTTTTCCACGAAAACTTGTGAACGAACATATGATGTCACAATGTATACCAAAAAAATTAACATTTATATAATTTTTTTAATCATTTTCTATAATTGGTGCATATGCACGCGTGTGCCAAAACGCCACCTCCGCAGGCTAGGAGTTTCTAAACTTCTTATGGCACATCAAATAAAATGTTGTTCAAACAATAATAATAATGTGCTTATGATTGTTACTCCCTTCCACCATGAATAAAGTCCACATCGGTTTCGTGTCAAACTTTGACTCGAGATTTAGGTACCCACATGATAGTGCTAGTATCATAGCTAGTATCATACACATTGGTCCCACAAAAATGTTGATCTGGCAGCTAATTAAGTAGGAGAGAGGAGATTAGTGTAACATAGGTAGATACTGTATCATAGCGCAAACAACGAGAAAACTTAATGCTAAACAAATCTTGTACACAAATTTGCATTGAGATTCTAAAAAATAATAAATGTAGCATTACTATGATACTACTCCATGATACTACCCACTATAGAAATAGTATGACCAGCCTAATTTTATGACATCCGCAAAATATACCATTGGAAAGTTCATCGAAACAAGCATCCGATGATATAGTTTTGAATGACATGCAACTCATAATTGGCGGGCCCA
Organism: Lolium multiflorum; assembly: GCA_030979885.1. Lineage (NCBI taxonomy): Eukaryota > Viridiplantae > Streptophyta > Magnoliopsida > Poales > Poaceae > Lolium > Lolium multiflorum. Next base: position 51,276,572 of record CM061752.1, on the reverse strand, counting down.
AGTATTAGTCTAAGTTTGCCTCTGAAAACAAATTGGCATTGTACTCTAGGACAAAGGGAGACTACTCGCAATGGCAATATCATAAGTAGTATCATGCACTACATGCATGCAAAATGTTGATGTGTCATATCAGTTAATGATGAAAGAGACGATAGTGGTATCATAGGTAGATATCGTATCATATCATGTAGAACTAGAAAAATTACTGCCAAACAAATCTTGTACACACTTTTGTATTGAGATTCTACAAATCCCTAAATACATGTAACATATTATACTACTACATGATGATAATATGGACTGTGAAAATAATATTGTACATTAGTATCATATGTATGATACTATTATATGATACTCCCCATTGTGACTAGTCTAATAATAACAATAGTACTCAAATTTGTCTTGTCCCTCGGGTGTTTAGAAGTATATGTTCGGTCCCTCACGTATTTAAGAATTATGTTTGGCCCCTCAACTCTAATGTGGTCAAAATTGAGCACTTGAACACTTAGTTAGGTCTAGCAATGATAAAAACTTGATTGGTCTGTTTATTATTTGTTATGTGGCACGGCGGCAAAGCATTTTGCTAAATCTCAAGCACACATAGTTGGGGTCCATTAGAGGGACTAATTAAATCAAAGTACAATGGATTATGAAAGCAGGTTTTATCATTGATTAGCTTTGCAACGGCCTATCAACTGTAAGTGTTGCATGTGTTCTAAAGAACTATGTTCATCGTCACAGATCAAGAGGAGTACGCAGTGGAGGACGCACAAAACAACCGTAGGCCAGGTGGGCACACCTTACTAATTTTCTTTTTTCCACTTTATATGTGATAATTTTTTACATAATTAATTAACTAAAACATTTTAAAATAGGGTGGGCCATTCAACCCAAACACCATGTTGCGTACGTCGCTGAGGGTAAGGGGTAGTCTAAGGGGGCAATGTAAGACCTAATTAAGTGTTTGAGGTTAGTTATGGACCGCTGTTATACCTAATTGTGTTTGAGGTTAGTTAGGGACCTTATTATACATAATTAAGTGTTAGAGGTGAGTTCAAATAATAATATATAGTTGGGGTCTAAAGTTCACCAACGTATGCAACACACGAGCTGCCAAATGTGTACTTAATTAACCCTATTAGGAAAACACAAGATTATCTCATTCAACAAAATATTAGGAAAGTGTATCACAATTGTATTTATCCCTTATCTCTCTCATGTTAACCGAGACAAGAGTTCGTTCTAGGTCAGCTCTACGACAATTAGCGTCGCAAGGGTGGTAACATAGGTGTGCAGTTGCGAAAGTTTTTTCCCAAGTTATCGACTTCCTCAATCCACACTTAATATTTGTGCATGCGGGCCTAAGTATATGGTACTACTTAGTTCTATTCCTAGTATATATGTTGGGTGACTTAGAAAAATCATACTTCGTACATGATTCCTTCGAAAATCCTTTAGGGCTTCTTTGATTCATATTAGGTTGGTATAAGATAATAGGATTTAGATCTTATAGGAATATTTCCTACACTAGTAGTTTGATTCATATGAACATATCCAATAGGAAATAATCCTATAGGAATCATCAAGTAGTGCAAATCCTAGTATAGGATTAAATATTTGGTCCTACCTCATGGAAAAATTCATTTGGCGCAATCAAACGCAACTCATCTTATTATAGGATTTAACTACACATGTCATCCCAAATCCCAATCCTACATTCCTACTCCTATGATTTCCCTATCCTGTGAATGAAAGGAGCCCTTAAAATCAAACTATCCCGCACCTCGTCGATTCGTATAAAACCGACTCTAGCCAACAACTCTTCGCCCGACCTTTCTTCTTCACCATCAGGCCACCACACACTGTCATTTTCCATTGCAACGCATTTAGGGTGTGTTCGGTTCCAGAACCAAGTGGAATGGAATGGAACCGTTCCGCACCTAGAGCCCATTCTTGTGTTCGGTTGTGGAATGGAACGGAACCGAGTGGTTCCTCGAAAGGGAATATTCTCCCCATATGCAGAATGCACCCATTCCACCGAATCGGTGGAATGTGGTGGAACGGCTGTTACTTAGCCGCTATTAATTACAAAGCACTTCACTAATCCAACCAAAAAAATTATTAGTTGTTGTTAATTATGATTTTGAGATTAAAAAGGCCACTATTAATTACGATATTTAGACAAAAGATTAAACTTTAACTTCATTCCGTTCTACTCTCCAAATTCCCCGACCATACAAAAAATAACATTAATTACGATTTTAAGATTAAAAAGGCCATTAGGCGTTGTTAATTACGATTTTAAGATTTAAAAGGCTATTTGCCATTGTTAATTACGATTCTTAGACAAAAGTTTAGTTTAACCACATTCCGTTCTGCTCTCCAATTCCTCCAACCGAACAAAAAACAGTACCATTCTGTACCTCCTTTTTGTCCAAACCGAACGCGGGGATGGAACCATTCCATTCCTCTGGAAAGGAACCATTCCTTACTAAAATCTTCTTGTGCCACCTCCCAGTTTAAAGGCCTACTCGCATAACCCTACAGGTACAGCTCTGCACTCGCGTGGGCAACCGAACACACCTACATCATCAATGCCCCGCGTACTTATCCGCACCGCCTACAGCTCTGCACTCCTATGACCTATCCATGGCTGGGCAGTCAAAAAAAGCTGCGTCACCTGGGAAATCAACAAGCCACGCAAGCAAGTCGCAAGCATCATAAATTCCGAATCAATGCCTAGCTACAGTCTACCTGGCCTCCTCCCAACTCATTGTCCTTGAGGCCTTAACAAAGCCTTCTAAAAGGGTTTTATCAAAATATTCCATATGGATTAGTAAAAAAACGCACCTGCTAAAGATTCATATATGCCCCTAGGTTAAATCTTGGTCAAATCCTAGGTTTGACCATGATTTAAACAAGTTTAAAACATGAATATGAAAATTAAGCATGTATCCTTCGTAGTCACTCCAAAATGAAGCTCTTGAGAGGGTTTTTGAAATTTCCATGTTTGAAACCAAAAAACCACGTACTTCTCTTCATGCATGCTTGACTTCATAAGACAGAGTTGAGGGCTAGGGTAGCTAGATACATGATGTTTCTGGTTTGAATATGTCTAGACCTTGTTTATCAACTTAATTGAATGCTTACTATATGACATAAGAAGACTACGTGCCTTGGTTTTTCATTTATTTTCATTTATTTTGAATTTTTATGCCCATTTGAATCTTGGTCAAATCCTAGGTTTGACCATGATTTAAACTAGTTTAAAACATAAATATGAAAAATTAAGTATCTATCCTTCTTAGCCACTCCAAAATGAAGCTCTTGGGAGGGTTTTTGAAATTTCCATGATTGAAACCAAAAACCACTTCTCTTCATGCTTGACTTCATAAGTCAGGGTTTAGGGATATATATATATATAGGGGGTACATGCATGATTTTTCTGGTTGGAATATGTCTAGAACTTGTTTTTCAACTTGAGCTTATCTAGAGCTTGTTTTTAAATTTTTTATACCCATTTGATTCTTCATCAAATCCTAGGTTTGTTGACCTAGATTTGAACAAGTTTAAAACATGAATATGAAAAGGTAAGCATGTATGCTTCTTAATTAGTCACTCCAAAATGAAGCTCTTGGGAGGGTTTTTGAAATTTCCATGATTTAAACCAAAAACCACTTCTCTTCGTGCTTGACTTCATAAGTTAGGGTTTAGGGATATATAGGGGGTAGATACATCATGATTTTTCTGGTTTGAATATGTCTAGAGCTTGTTTATCAACTTAATTGAATGCTTACTATATGACATAAGAAGACTATGTGCCTTGATATTTCATTTTTTTTAATTATGCCCTTTTGAATATTGGTCAAAACCTAGGTTTGACAAAGATTTAAAAAAGATTAAAACATGAAAATGAAAAAGTAAGCCTTGATCCTTCTTATTAACTCCAAAATGAAGGTTTTTGGGAGGGTTTTTGAAATATCCATGTTTGAAACCCAAAACCACTTCTCTTCGTGCAGAGTTTAGGGTTAGGGGTAGCTAGCTAGACACCTGAATTTTCTGGTTTGATATGTCTAGACCTTGTTTATCAACTTAATTGAATGCTTACTATATGACATAAGAAGACTATGTGCCTTGATTTTACATTTTTTTAAAAATTATGCCCATTTGAATCTTGGTCAAATCCTAGGTTTGACCATGATTTAAACAAGTTTGTTTATCAACTTGAATGCTTGCTATATGACATCAGAAGACTATGTGTTTGGTTTTTGTTTTTTGAATTTGTTATGCCCATTTGAATCTTAGCTAGTCAAATCCTAGGTTTGAATATATATGTCTAGACCTTGTATATCAACTTGAATGCTTACTATACATATGACATAAGAATGTTATGTGCTTTGGTTTTTCATTCTTTTCATTTTTTTCTGAATTTTTAGGGCCATTTGAATCTTGGTCAAATCCTTGGTTTGACCAAGATTTAAACAAATTTAAAACATGAAAATGAAAAGGGAAGTCTGTATCCTTCTTAGTCACTCTAAAATGAAGCTTTTGGGATGTTCTTTAAATTTCAATGTTTGAAACCCAAAACGACTTCCCTTCATGCTAGACTTCATAAGATCGACAGGGGGTAGATACATGATTTGTCTGGTTTGGATATATCTAGACCTTGTTTATCAACTTGATTGCTTACGATATGACATAAGAAGACTATGTGATTTGGTTTTTCATTTTTCTGATTTTTTTGAATTTTGTGCCCACCCATTTGTATCTTCGTCAAATCCTAGGTTTGACCAAGATAATTTAAACAAGTTTAAAACATGAAAATGTAAAGGGAAGCATGTATCCTTCTTAGTCACTCTAAAATGAAGCTTTTGGGAGGTTTTTGAAATTTCGATGTTTGAAACCCAAAACCACTTCTCTTCACACTTGACATAAGACAGAGTTTAGGGGTTAGGGGTATAGATACATGATTTGTCTGGTTTGAATATGTCTAGACCTTGTTTATCAACTTGAATGCTTACTATATGACATAAGAAGACTATGTGATTTGGTTTTTCATTTTTCTGTTTTTTAATTATTTTTCTGCCCATTTGAATCTTGGTCAAATCCTAGGTTTGAACAAGATTTAGACAAGTTTAACACGTGAAATTAAACGAATAAGTAAGCATTGATCCTTCTTAGTCACTCCAAAATGTACCAATTGATAGTGTTAACTTTGCTTCATGGAAAAAATAATGTCATGTAAATGAGTTAACTTGGATTTCCTACCCTTGAATCCATAGGAAACTTTGTTCTAATGCACTATTATAATCAACCGAGTTTTTACACCAACAGGTCTGTCACTTACGTGTGGTGCCCACGCGTGAGGTCCCACACTTGAGTGAGCACAAGTCACGTGCAATAGGTACGCCAACTCCCAGCCATCTTCTTTGTCAAGAGAAGACGCATCAGGATGCGTATTGGAAGTCTGTGGGTCCTTCTGGATCCTTCGGTTGTCCCTCTCACACAAAAAAAAACAAATCTCTCTCATTCTCGGCCTCGCTCGACTCGCTCGCTCGCTCGCTCGCACCTCCTGCGCACTGACAAACCCTGCACAACAGTCAACATCATCATCATCACCCGAAAAAGGGAAGACACCATAATGCTCTGCCTTTTTTCTCTCCTTCCGAGTGATCCCTCTTCCTCCGAGTTTCACTCGACGGGCAAACGCACATCTGCAGCATAGTAATAATAAAAAGGTAGAAAAATCGATATACGAATCTATAATTAAATAGGTTAAACTAGGGTTTTGCCCAGTACTACAGATCAAGGTTCAAAAAAATCCAACTACGGGGTTCGAACAACACGATTCTAATCCAAGAACTTTTTCGACCTCATCCAAGTGGCCTCAAACTATAGGGTTAGCATCTAGTGCAGTATGTGTGAAAATGTATGCACTATGTGTGCTATAACTTGTATGTCTTTCAAATTTGAACCAACTTTGAATAAGTTTGAAATATTTGAAATGGGGCTTTTGGCTTAAACGTTTGAAACTCAAAACGATTCTCTTCATGCTAGACTTCATAAGACCGAGTTTAGGGTTAGGGGTAGATACATGATTTGTCTGGTTTGAATATGTCTAAACCTTGTTTATCAACTTTAATGCTAACTTCTCAGTCACTCTAAAATGAAGTTTTTGGAGGTTTTTGAAATTTCCATCTTTGAAACCCAAAACCACTTCTCTTCATGCTTGACTTCATAAGAAAAAGTTTAGGGTTAGGGGGTATAGATACATGATTTGTATGGTTTGAATATGTCCAAACCTTGTTTATCAACTTGAATATGCTTACTATATGACATAAGAAGACTATGTACTTTGGTTTTTAAATTTTCTGACTTTTTTAATTTTCTGCGCATTTGAATCATATCTTGGTCAAATCCTAGGTTTCACCAAGATTTAGACAAGTTTAACACGTGAAAACGAGTAAGTAAGCATGGATCCTTCTTAGTCACTCTAAAATGAAGCTTTTGGGATGTTCTTGAAATTTCCATGTTTGAAACCCAAAACCACTTCTCTTCATGATTGACTTCCATAAGATCGACAGATCAGTTTAGGGTTAGGGGTAGATATATACATGATTTTTTGGTTTGAATATGTCTAGACCTTGTTTATCAACTTGAATGCTTACTATACATATGACATAAGAATGCTATGTGTGCTTTGGTTTTTCATTCTCTTTTTGATTTTTTTCTAAATTTTTAGGCCCATTTGAATCTTGGTCAAATCCTTGGTTTGACCAAGATTTAAACAAGTTTAAAACATGAAAATGAAAAGGGAAGTCAGTATCCTTCGTAGTCACTCTAAAATGGAGAAGCTTTTGGGATGTTCTTGTAATTTCTATGTTTGAAACCGAAAACGAGTTCCCTTCACATGCTAGTAGACTAGCTTCATAAGATCGACAGGCCGGGGGTAGATACATGATTTGTCTGGTTTGGATATATCTAGACCTTGTTTATCAACTTTAATGCTTACTATATGACATATATAAGAAAACTATTGCTTTGGTTTTTCCTTTTTCTGTTTTTTATTTATTTTGATGCCCATTTGAATCATGTCGAATCCTAGGTTTGACCAAGATAATTTAAACAAGTTTAAAACATGAAAATGAAAAGGGAAGCATGTATCCTTCTTAGTCACTCTAAAATGAAGCTTTTGGGAGGTTTTTGAAATTTCGATGTTTGAAACCCAAAACCACTTCTCTTCACATGCTTGACTTCATAAGACAGAGTTTAGGGGTTAGGGGTATAGATACATGATTTGTCTGGTTGAATATGTCTAGACCTTGTTTATCAACTTTAATGCTTACTATATGACATAAGAAAACTATTGCTTTGGTTTTTCTTTTTCTGATTTTTTTGAATTTTGATGCCCATTTGAATCTTGTCAAATTCTAGGTTTGACCAAGATTTAAACAAGTTTAAAACATGAAAATGAAAAGGGAAGCATGCAACCTTCTCAGTCACTCTAAAATGAAGTTTTTGGGAGGTTTTTGATATTTCCATGTTTGAAACCCGAAACCACTTCTCTTCATGCTTGACTTCATAAGACAGAGTTTAGGGTTAGGGGTAGATACATGATTTGTGTATGGGTTGAATATGTCCAAACCTTGTTTATCAACTTGAATATGCTTATGTGCTTTGGTTTTTTATTTTTCTGATTTTTTTGAATTTTATGCCCATAAATCTTGGTCAAATCCTAGGTTTGACCAGGATTTAAACAAGTTTAAAACATGAAATGAAAAGATAAGCCTGGATCCTTCTTAGTCACTCTAAAATGAAGCTTTTGGGAGGTTCTTGAAATTTCCATATTTGAAACCCAAAACCACTTCTCTACATGATTGACTTCATAAGACATAGTTTAATTAGAGTTTTAGGGGTAGATATATACATGATTTTTCTGGTTTGAATATATATGTCTAGACCTTGTTTATCAACTTGAATGCATGCTTACTATACATATGACATAAGAATGCTATATATGTGCTTTGGTTTTTCATTCTTTTGATTTTTTTCTGAATTTTTAGGGCCATTTGAATCTTGCATGGTTAAACTTGGGTTTTGCCCAGTTCTAAAGATCAAGGGTTCAAAAAAATCCAACTACGGGGTTCGAACAACACGATTCTAATCCAAGAATTTTTTCGACCTCATCCAAATGGCCTCAAACTATAGGGTTAGCATCTAGTGCAGTATGTGTGAAAATGTATGCACTATGTGTGCTATAACTTGTATGTCTTTCAAATTAAGTTGATAAACAAGGTCTAGACATATTCAAACCAGAATATTATACTGCATTAGTACAAAAAGTTTCCTATGGATTCATCAAGGGTAGTAAAGCCAAGTTAACTCATTGTCATGACTAAGAAGGATCCATGCTTACTTTTTCATTTTCATGTTTTAAACTTGTTTAAATCTTGGTCAAACCTAGGATTTGACCAAGATTCAAATGGTCATAAAAAATCAAACAAAATCAAGAAAATCAAAAACCAAACCACATAGTCTTCTTATGTAATATACTAAGCATTCAAGTTGATCAACGAAGTCTAGACATATTCAAACCAGAAAAATCATGTATCTACCCCCTAACCCTAAACGTTGTCTTATGAAGTCAAGCATGAAGAGAAGAAGTGGTTTTGGGTTTCAAACATGGAAATTTCAAAAACCCACCCAAAAGCTTCATTTTGGAGTGACTAAGAAGGATCCAAGCTTACTTTTTCATTTTCATGTTTCAAACTTGTTTAAATCTTTGTCAAACCTAGGATTTGACCAAGATTCAAATGGGCATAAAAATTCAAAAAAGAAATCAAAAAAATGAAACACCAAAGCACATAAACTTCTTATGTCATATAGTAATTAAGCATTCATGTTGATCAACAAAGTCTATATATATTTAAACAATAAAAATCATGTATATATACCCCCAAACCCAAAACCACTTCTCTTCACATGCTTGACTTCATAAGACAGAGTTTAGGGGTTAGGGGTATAGATACATGATTTGTCTGGTTTGAATATGTCTAGACCTTGTTTATCAACTTGAATGCTTACTATGTGATTTGGTTTTTCATTTTTCTGTTTTTTAATTATTTTTCTGCCCATTTGAATCTTGGTCAAATCCTAGGTTTGAACAAGATTTAGACAAGTTTAACACGTGAAATTAAACGAATAAGTAAGCATTGATCCTTCTTAGTCACTCCAAAATGTACCAATTGATAGTGTTAACTTTGCTTCATGGAAAAAATAATGTCATGTAAATGAGTTAACTTGGATTTCCTACCCTTGAATCCATAGGAAACTTTGTTCTAATGCACTATAATAATCAACCGAGTTTTTACACCAACAGGTCTGTCACTTACGTGTGGTGCCCACGCGTGAGGTCCCACACTTGAGTGAGCACAAGTCACGTGCAATAGGTACGCCAACTCCCAGCCATCTTCTTTGTCAAGAGAAGACGCATCAGGATGCGTATTGGAAGTCTGTGGGTCCTTCTGGATCCTTCGGTTGTCCCTCTCACACAAAAAAACAAATCTCTCTCATTCTCGGCCTCGCTCGACTCGCTCGCTCGCTCGCTCGCACCTCTGCGTGACAAACCCTGCACAACAGTCAACATCACCAGAAAAAGAATATACACCATCAATAAGAGGGGCCCCGTGACTGCTCTCCCTTCTTCTCCTTCCGAGTGATTCCTCTTCCTCCGAGTTTCACTCGACGGGCAAACACACATGTGCTGCATAGTAATAATAAAAAAGTAAAAGAATCGACTACGAATCTATTATTAAATAGGTTATAAACTAGGGTTTTCCCCAGTACTACAGATCAAGTTGAAAAAAAAATCCAACTACGGGGTTTGATTTTGGCCTACAAATAAAAAATTAAATAAGTTGAACTAGTATTCCTCTAAAAAATCATTTTGGTTTGCATTGTTTGATAATTTTCATAGCTAGAGTGCATCACAATTTTTTGATTTCATGCTTTGCTTTGCCAATTTTGATTTTTTCTAACCACCTTCTCTTTGATTTCAAATTTAGGTCAAACTATCGGTGCCTACTATGTGTTCTACTTGAATTGGATGCAGCATGCGCACATGATATGTTTTGCCATTGTTTTGGGCTTCCACACATCTTGGGGCATCCAAGTATTTAAGTTACCTTGTTTTTTAATTGTAATTCATGTACCCTTTCCTCCCAATTAAATTTTGGTTTTACATTTTTAATTTTTTTAAATTTTTATGCCCATTCTGATGTCATATAGTTAGCATTTAAGTTGATAAACAAGGTCTGGACATATTCAAACCAAAAAATCATGTATCTACCCCCTAACGCTAAACTCTGTCATATGAAGTCAAGCATATGAAGAGAAGTGGTTTTGGGTTTCAAACATGGAAATTTCCATGCTTGAAACCAAAAACCACTTCTCTTCATGCATGCTTGACTTCATAAGACAGAGTTTAGGGTTAGGTGGTAGATACATGATTTTCCTGGTTTGAATATGTTTAGACCTTGTTTATCAAATTAATTGAATGCTTACTATATAACATAAGAGAAGACCTTGTTTTTTTTGAATTTTTATACCCATTTGAATCTTTGTCAAATCCTTGGTTCCACCAAGATTTGAATAAGTTAAAAACATGAATATGAAAAAGTAAGCATGTATGCTTCTTAGTCACTTCAAAATGAAGCTCTTGGGAGGGTTTTTGAATTTCCATGTTCGAAACCAAAAACCACAATGCTTGACTTCATGAAACAAAGTTTAGGGTTATGGGTAGATACATGCATGATTTTTCTTGTTTGAATATGTCTAGAACTTGTTTATCAACTTAATTGAATGCCTACTATATAACATAAGAAGACCTTTTTTGTATTTTTTAAATTTTTATACCCATTTGAATCTTGGTCAAATCCTAGGTTTCACCAAGATTTGAATAAGTTTAAAACATGAATATGAAAAAGTAATTAAGCATGCATGTATGCTTCTTAATTAATCACTTCGAAATGAAGCTCTTGGGAGGGTTTTTGAAATTTCCATGTTTGAAACCAAAAACCACATATCTTCATGCATGCGCTTGACTTCATGAGACAGAGTTTAGTGTTAGGGGGTAGATACATGATTTCTCTCGTTTGAATATGTTTGAAACCAAAAACCACATATCTCTGGTTTGCCCGCACTTAGAAATGATATTTGCATCACTTATCATATGTTTGCCCATTTGAATCTTGTCAAATCCTAGATTTGACCAAGATAATTTAAACAAGTTTAAAACATGAAAATGAAAAGGCAAGCTTGTATCCTTCTTAGTCACTCTAAAATGAAGTTTGGGGAGGTTTTTGAAATTTCCATGCTTGAAACCAAAAAACCACTTCTCTTCATGCTTGACTTCATAAAGACAGAGTTTTTGGGGATATATAGGGGTAGATACATGATTTTTCTGGTTTGATATGTCTAGACCTTGTTTATCAACTTAATTGAATGCTTACTATATGACATAAGAAGACTATGTGCCTTGATTTTACATTTTTTAAATTATGCCCATTTGAATCTTGGTCAAATCCTAGGTTTGACCATGATTTAAACAAGTTTAAAACATGAATATGAAAATTAAGCATGTATCCTTCGTAGTCACTCCAAAATGAAGCTCTTGAGAGGGTTTTTGAAATTTCCATGTTTGAAACCAAAAAACCACGTACTTCTCTTCATGCATGCTTGACTTCATAAGACAGAGTTTAGGGCTAGGGTAGCTAGATACATGATGTTTCTGGTTTGAATATGTCTAGACCTTGTTTATCAACTTAATTGAATGCTTACTATATGACATAAGAAGACTACGTGCCTTGGTTTTTCATTTATTTTCATTTATTTTGAATTTTTATGCCCATTTGAATCTTGGTCAAATCCTAGGTTTGACCATGATTTAAACTAGTTTAAAACATAAATATGAAAAATTAAGTATCTATCCTTCTTAGCCACTCCAAAATGAAGCTCTTGGGAGGGTTTTTGAAATTTCCATGATTGAAACCAAAAACCACTTCTCTTCATGCTTGACTTCATAAGTCAGGGTTTAGGGATATATATATATATAGGGGGTACATGCATGATTTTTCTGGTTGGAATATGTCTAGAACTTGTTTTTCAACTTGAGCTTATCTAGAGCTTGTTTTTAAATTTTTTATACCCATTTGATTCTTCATCAAATCCTAGGTTTGTTGACCTAGATTTGAACAAGTTTAAAACATGAATATGAAAAGGTAAGCATGTATGCTTCTTAATTAGTCACTCCAAAATGAAGCTCTTGGGAGGGTTTTTGAAATTTCCATGATTTAAACCAAAAACCACTTCTCTTCATGCTTGACTTCATAAGTTAGGGTTTAGGGATATATAGGGGGTAGATACATCATGATTTTTCTGGTTTGAATATGTCTAGAGCTTGTTTATCAACTTAATTGAATGCTTACTATATGACATAAGAAGACTATGTGCCTTGATATTTCATTTTTTTTAATTATGCCCTTTTGAATATTGGTCAAAACCTAGGTTTGACAAAGATTTAAAAAAGATTAAAACATGAAAATGAAAAAGTAAGCCTTGATCCTTCTTATTAACTCCAAAATGAAGGTTTTTGGGAGGGTTTTTGAAATATCCATGTTTGAAACCCAAAACCACTTCTCTTCGTGCAGAGTTTAGGGTTAGGGGTAGCTAGACACATGAATTTTCTGGTTTGATATGTCTAGACCTTGTTTATCAACTTAATTGAATGCTTACTATATGACATAAGAAGACTATGTGCCTTGATTTTACATTTTTTTAAAAATTATGCCCATTTGAATCTTGGTCAAATCCTAGGTTTGACCATGATTTAAACAAGTTTGTTTATCAACTTGAATGCTTGCTATATGACATCAGAAGACTATGTGTTTGGTTTTTGTTTTTTGAATTTGTTATGCCCATTTGAATCTTAGCTAGTCAAATCCTAGGTTTGAATATATATGTCTAGACCTTGTATATCAACTTGAATGCTTACTATACATATGACATAAGAATGTTATGTGCTTTGGTTTTTCATTCTTTTCATTTTTTCTGAATTTTTAGGGCCATTTGAATCTTGGTCAAATCCTTGGTTTGACCAAGATTTAAACAAATTTAAAACATGAAAATGAAAAGGGAAGTCTGTATCCTTCTTAGTCACTCTAAAATGAAGCTTTTGGGATGTTCTTTAAATTTCAATGTTTGAAACCCAAAACGACTTCCCTTCATGCTAGACTTCATAAGATCGACAGGGGGTAGATACATGATTTGTCTGGTTTGGATATATCTAGACCTTGTTTATCAACTTGATTGCTTACGATATGACATAAGAAGACTATGTGATTTGGTTTTTCATTTTTCTGATTTTTTTGAATTTTGTGCCCACCCATTTGTATCTTCGTCAAATCCTAGGTTTGACCAAGATAATTTAAACAAGTTTAAAACATGAAAATGTAAAGGGAAGCATGTATCCTTCTTAGTCACTCTAAAATGAAGCTTTTGGGAGGTTTTTGAAATTTCGATGTTTGAAACCCAAAACCACTTCTCTTCACCTTGACTTCATAAGACAGAGTTTAGGGGTTAGGGGTATAGATACATGATTTGTCTGGTTTGAATATGTCTAGACCTTGTTTATCAACTTGAATGCTTACTATATGACATAAGAAGACTATGTGATTTGGTTTTTCATTTTTCTGTTTTTTAATTATTTTTCTGCCCATTTGAATCTTGGTCAAATCCTAGGTTTGAACAAGATTTAGACAAGTTTAACACGTGAAATTAAACGAATAAGTAAGCATTGATCCTTCTTAGTCACTCCAAAATGTACCAATTGATAGTGTTAACTTTGCTTCATGGAAAAAATAATGTCATGTAAATGAGTTAACTTGGATTTCCTACCCTTGAATCCATAGGAAACTTTGTTCTAATGCACTATTATAATCAACCGAGTTTTTACACCAACAGGTCTGTCACTTACGTGTGGTGCCCACGCGTGAGGTCCCACACTTGAGTGAGCACAAGTCACGTGCAATAGGTACGCCAACTCCCAGCCATCTTCTTTGTCAAGAGAAGACGCATCAGGATGCGTATTGGAAGTCTGTGGGTCCTTCTGGATCCTTCGGTTGTCCCTCTCACACAAAAAAAACAAATCTCTCTCATTCTCGGCCTCGCTCGACTCGCTCGCTCGCTCGCTCGCTCGCACCTCCTGCGCACTGACAAACCCTGCACAACAGTCAACATCATCATCCCGAAAAAGGGAAGACACCATAATGCTCTGCCTTTTTTCTCTCCTTCCGAGTGATCCCTCTTCCTCCGAGTTTCACTCGACGGGCAAACGCACATCTGCAGCATAGTAATAATAAAAAGGTAGAAAAATCGATATACGAATCTATAATTAAATAGGTTAAACTAGGGTTTTGCCCTGTACTACAGATCAAGGTTCAAAAAAATCCAACTACGGGGTTCGAACAACACGATTCTAATCCAAGAACTTTTTCGACCTCATCCAAGTGGCCTCAAACTATAGGGTTAGCATCTAGTGCAGTATGTGTGAAAATGTATGCACTATGTGTGCTATAACTTGTATGTCTTTCAAATTTGAACCAACTTTGAATAAGTTTGAAATATTTGAAATGGGGCTTTTGGCTTAAACGTTTGAAACTCAAAACGATTCTCTTCATGCTAGACTTCATAAGACCGAGTTTAGGGTTAGGGGTAGATACATGATTTGTCTGGTTTGAATATGTCTAAACCTTGTTTATCAACTTTAATGCTAACTTCTCAGTCACTCTAAAATGAAGTTTTTGGAGGTTTTTGAAATTTCCATCTTTGAAACCCAAAACCACTTCTCTTCATGCTTGACTTCATAAGAAAAAGTTTAGGGTTAGGGGGTATAGATACATGATTTGTATGGTTTGAATATGTCCAAACCTTGTTTATCAACTTGAATATGCTTACTATATGACATAAGAAGACTATGTACTTTGGTTTTTAATTTTTCTGACTTTTTTAATTTTCTGCGCATTTGAATCATATCTTGGTCAAATCCTAGGTTTCACCAAGATTTAGACAAGTTTAACACGTGCAAACGAGTAAGTAAGCATGGATCCTTCTTAGTCACTCTAAAATGAAGCTTTTGGGATGTTCTTGAAATTTCCATGTTTGAAACCCAAAACCACTTCTCTTCATGATTGACTTCCATAAGATCGACAGATCAGTTTAGGGTTAGGGGTAGATATATACATGATTTTTTGGTTTGAATATGTCTAGACCTTGTTTATCAACTTGAATGCTTACTATACATATGACATAAGAATGCTATGTGCTTTGGTTTTTCATTCTCTTTTTGATTTTTTTCTAAATTTTTAGGCCCATTTGAATCTTGGTCAAATCCTTGGTTTGACCAAGATTTAAACAAGTTTAAAACATGTGCCTTGATTTTCCATTTTTTGTTTTTTCTGAATATTTATGCCCATTTGAATCTTGGTCAAATCCTAGGTTTGACCATGATTTAAACAAGTTTAATAAACATGAATATGAAATTTCCATGATTTATACCAAAAACCACTTCTCTTCATGCTTGACTTCATAAGTTAGGGTTTAGGGATATATAGGGGGTAGATTCATCATGATTTTTCTGGGTTGAATATGTCCATAGCTTGTTTATCAACTTAATTGAATGCTTACTATATGACATATATAAGAAGACTATGTGCCTTGATTTTTCATTTTTTTAAATTATGCCCATTTGAATCTTGGTCAAATCCTAGGTTTGAGCAAGATTTAAACAAGATTAAAACATGAAAATGAAAAATTAAGCCTTGATCCTTCTTATTCACTCCAAAATGAAGCTTTTGGGAGGGTTTTTGAGATATCCAGGTTTGAAACCCAAAACCACTTCTCTTCATGCATAGTTTAGGGTTAGGTGTAGATACATGAATTTTTGGTTTATAGTAAGCATTCAAGTTGATAAACAAGGTTTAGACATATTCAAACTAGAAAAATCATGTATATACCCCCTAAGGCTAAACTCTGTGATATATATGAAGTCAAGCATATAAGAGGAATGGTTTTGGGTTTCAAACATGGAAAATTCAAAAACCCTCCCAAAAGCTTCATTTTTTGAGTGAATAAGAAGGATCCAGGCTTACTTTTTCATTTTCATGTTACTGACTTGTTTAATTCTTGGTCAAACCTAGGATTTGACCAAGATTCAAATAGGCATAAAAATTCAATAAAGAATTCAAAAAATGAAAAACCAAAGCACATAATTAAGCTTCTTAAGTTATAGTAAGCATTCATGTTGATCAAGAGAGTCTATACATATTTAAACATTACAAATCATGTATATACCCCAACCCTAAACTCTGTCTAATGAAGTCAAGGACGAAGAGAAGTGGTTTTCGTTTTTTTTTTTGAATTTTTATGCCCATTTGAATCTTGGTCAAATCCTTGCAGGTTTGACCAATATTTAAACAAGTTTAAAACATGAAAATGAAAAGTAAGTGTGGATCCTTCTTATTCACTCCAAAATGAAGCTTTTGGGAGGTTTTTTTAAATTTTCCATGTTCGAAACCCAAAATGATATCTCTCCGTGCTTTACTTCATAAGACAAAGTTTAGGGGTAGGGGGTAGATACATGATTTTTCTGGTTTGAATATGTCTAGACCTTGTTTATCAACTTGAATGCTTATTATGTGACATCAAAAGACTATGTGTTTAGTTTTTTTTTGAATTTGTTATGCCCATTTGAATCTTGGTCAAATCCTAGGTTTGACCAAGATTTAAACCAGTTTAAAACATGAAAATGAAAAGTAAGCCTGGATTCTTCTTAGTCCCTCCAAAATGAAGCTTTTGGGAGGTTTTTTAAATTTCCATGTTTGAAACCCAAAACCACTCCTCTTAATGCTTGACTTCATAAGACAGAGTTTAGGGTTAGGGGCCAAGTATATACATGATTTTTCTTGTTTAAATATGTCTAGACTTTGTTTATCAACTTGAATGCTTACTATATGACATCAAAAGACTATGTGTTTGGTTTTGATTTTTTTGAATTTGTTATGTCCATTTGAATCTTGGTCAAATCCTAGGTTTGACCAAGATTTAAACCAATTTAAAACATGAAAATGAAAATGAAAGCCTGGATTCTTCTTAGTCACTCCAAAATGAAGCTTTTGGGAGTTTTTTCAATTTCCAATGTTTGAAACCCAAAACCACTTTTCTTCATGCTTGACTTCATAAGACAGAGTTTAGGGTTAGGGGGTATATACAATATTTTTCTGGTTTGAATATGTCTAGACTTCGTTGATCAACTGTAATGCTTACTATATGACATAAGAAGCTTATGTGCTTTGGTTTTTTTTTTGATTTCTTTTTTGAATTTTTATGCCCACTTGAATCCTGGTCAGATCCTTTGTTTGACCAAGATTTAAACAAGTTAAAACATGAAAATGAAAAAGTAAGCCTGGCTCCTTCTTAGTCATGAAAATGAGTTAACTTGGCTTTCCAACCCTTGAATCCATAGGAAACTTTGTACTAATGCAGTATAATAATCACTCGAGTTTTTACACCAACAGGTCTGTCACTTACGTGTGGTGCCCATGCGTGAGGTCCCAAACTTCAGTGAGCACAAGTCACATGCGGTAGGCAGGCAAAATACCCGATCAATCCGGGCGGTGGCTGTTAAGGACCCGATCGCATTTCTTGCTTTCAGACTGGGGTCTACCATGTAAGAAGTTTGTTCCTTTTGGATGCATCACTCGTATTTGCAAGTTTTTTGGGGGTCCCGCAAATTCAGGGTAGCATCATGCCCCCCTTCCCACGCCAACACAAACAGAGTTCAACACAACCTAATTAAGCAAGGTTCAACACAGACATAGTTCAACAACCCCTAATTAAGCTAATAGGTTCACCACAAACGCTGCTGAGCAGCAAACATAAACAGAGTTCAACAAAAGATGCTGCTTTTGAAGCAGTAGGAGAGACAAACATGCACAACAGTTACGGAGTATATTTACCATCTTCTTCCTGGTCCCGCTTCTTCTGCTTCTTGCTGCCCATACCTTTAATCTTTGGTGGCTTGGGCTTGGGAGGAGGCACACGACCGGTCTCGATAGCTTGGTTCAATTTCTTCCTTAGGAATAGCCCATATGCCATGTGGTTGGCTATGAAGCCGGATCGGTTAACAGTTTCCCCAACTTTGAGACAGCCGGACCCACCGGCTTCGGCATGCTGCAGGACGCTTCGAAAGTCAACCTTTATGCTCTTTGTGCAGAAGGGGCAGCTGTTCCTGGCACCAGTCCAGGGTTCACTCCAATACTTGTCGAACTTCCCCGCCTTAAGCTTGTTGAGAGTGGCCCTGGCCTTCCTATGACGCGACTCGACATCGCTGTCAACCTCATCAGTAGCAACCTGATACATGCCAAATAAACAGGTGAAGCAAATATGTAGCAGTTGCAACTAATAATGAATATGAATCTAAAAAGATTCTGACGCTAATTCAAAACCCTATAGCGCAAAAAAAAGAGGGAGAGACCATAGAGCAAATCGATACAGGGCTATGTTAAATAAGGGAGAGAGGTGAATCGGATGTGAAGCAAATATGTAGCAGTTGCAACTAATACTGAATATGAATCTAAAAAGATTCTGACGCTAATTCAAAACGCTATAGCGCAAAAAAAGAGGGAGAGACCATAGCGCAAATCGATACAGGGCTATGTTGAATAAGGGAGAGAGGTGAATCGGAACATACTTCCTCCCCCTCGTCGACGATATTCTCGTCGAAGGTCGGCGGCGGCGGTTCAAAGATGAGTTCAACCTCGTCCTCGTCATCTAGGGGATGCTTCCCAAGAGAGTGGACCCATCTACCAACAGCATCAGATGCCGATGAGCGACCGATGGCCCGACCTTCGGCAATGGCCTCCGCTTCGTCTTTGGCATCCGCTGCGGCAATGATCGCCGCCGTTGCGGCCATGCGTGCTGCGGTCGCGGCTCTGCACGCCTCCTCTGCGGCTAAGGCCAGCCGCGCGGCTTTCGCTTTCGCTGCGTTGACGGCGTCGGTTGGGCTCTCCATCGGTGGAATGGGAAGGGGAAGTGAAGAGAGGGTTTTTTCCTAGTCCGTGGAGAGAGGGAGAAGTGTGGACGTGAAATGGATAACTGACGATATTTCAAGATTTGGGAGACATAGCACGAACCGGCAGATGACAGCGCGTGGGTGCATTACCTCATACTGCCTCTGTCCTAGAAAGAGCGTACGTGTGGGTTTTCAAGGCATATTAAGGATTTTATTATTACATTGGGAAACTGTCATCGACCATCACTTTCCTCTTCAACTTTTCCACCTCCAATGATCTAAATGCATGTAGTAAATAAGAAAACCATATTATGCTAAATACTACTACCTCCATCCCAAAGCGTAAGGCTTATATTATTTTTAGAAGCTCAAACTATGTCAAGGTAAACTAAGATTTTACCAAAAATCATTATCATGCAAAATACAAAATTAATATCAATACATAGACAACGATTTTTTTTGGTATGGTATCTACAAAATATTATATTAGTTGATAGATTGTTCTAAATTTTCGTCAACCTTTACTTGCTTTGACTCTTAAAAAAAGACTTAAGCTTTGTGATGGAGGTAGTACGTACTAGTCGTGAAGAAACTATATCCCTCGTGATGAGAAAGAAATATTTTTTACTACCACTCTTTTGTGGACAAATTTTGAAGTGCATTGCAAAACGAGAAGTACACTCTTTTATGGACAAATTTTAACTCTACACCCATTATTTCAGGATGGAGGGAGTATAACCCAACTTGTTTTTTTCTTCTGGGCACTACACTGCTTTTTCCCTGTGCAATGCTTGGTTCTACCCTTTTTCTCAATGTAATGGTCACTTTAAGTCATTTTTTCCCACACACATTTATTTTGTACTTCTCTACAGTGTTGACCGTGCTACTACTATTTGTGTTAGTGCGCCAAAAACAAAATGTTATTTTTTAAGTGCCAAATTAATCTAGGGCGTTGGTTGTGAATCGGTGAACAAAAAAGAGATAGCCCAAAAGAGGAACACACCAAGGTACAAAAACTAGTATATATGCATGTTTCTATGTACATATATATGACCCTGGGTTTGTAGATAAAAAACATTCATATATGCGCTTACTATTAATATACATAAGTTTATGCTGATTCTCTTGGTTTAGGTATATATATGGTTAGGCATCACTACTAATTCAGAAAAAAACAAAAATGTAACTCTTCAAGTGAAGTCATTTTAAGTGACCTAACAACTAAAATTCATATATAGGATTTGTATAGGAATTATGTAGGATTTAGATCACATGTGAATTTTCCCCACACTAGTTGTTTGATTCATAGGAACATATCCTATAGGAATCTTGCAGTGCAAATCCTATAAGAATAAAACATTAGGTCATACCTCATGGAAAATTTCCTTTGGCACAATCAAACACAACTCATCTTCCTATATGATTCAACTAGCCATTAAATCTCAATCCTATGTTTTCCATATTTCTATGGTTTTCCCATCCTATGAATCAAAGGAGCCTTAGGGCTTATATCTTTTTTTAGAAAGGCAAACTATGTTAAGATTGGCCAAGTTTTACGAAAAACCTTTAACATGCAAAATACAAAGTTGAGTCATTTCGTTTGAATCGGAGGGAGTACATTTGACGTTATGGTACTATTTGACAGCTGCTTGGCACTGTATTTTTTTCGAACCAAACTTCCCCCTTCATGAAGCTTTTATTTTAGCTTCAGTGACTTGATACATCCATATATCTAGACAAAGTTGAGTCAATTCATTTGAATCAGAGGGAGTACATTTGACTATATGGGTATTGTTTGACAACTGCTTGGCACTGTCTTCTTTTTTGAACCAAACTGCCCCCTTCACGAAGCTTTTATTTTGGGATAGAGCTTCACTGACTTGATACTTCCAAGTTTCACAGTGACTTGGTGCCACCATCCACCATCCATCTCAGATCCAATGTATGCGATCGACTTAGAATTTAAACTAAATAATTATTATAATTGCTCAGAAATATTTCAAGAACTTCCAGTTAATCGTGCATATTTCGATTTATATTTTGGTGAAGTTTCATTCGATTTGAATCAAAGGTTTGTGAGCAAATATATACTCCCTCCGGTTCATATTAATTGACTCTAATATGGATGTACTAGACACATTTTAGTTCTAGATACATCCATATTGAAGTCAATTAGGGCTCCTTTGATTCAAAGGATTTGCATAGGAATTGTGTAGGATTTGGTTCCTATGGGAAAAATTCCTATACATGTTGTTTGATTCATAGGAACATATCCTATAGGAAAAATTCCTATAGGAATCTTGTAGTGTAATTCCTATAGGAAAAAAGCATTAGCTCATACCTCATGGAAAAATTCCTTTGCTACAATCAAACAAACTTCATCTTCCTATAGGTTTCAAGTAGACATGTCATTCCAATCCTATACCTTTCCTATTCCTATGCTTTTCCTATCCTTTAAATCAAAGGAGCCCTTAATATGAATCAGAGGGAGTATTTAGTTTAAACTAGTGCTCGTATACGTAAAAAGCTCTTTAATCACAAGCTAATCGTCCGAGTGGGATGAAATATTCACAGATTTTAGAACAAGGCATCTACATTTTACTGGATTTTTTTCGTAATTTTTGTTTTTAGGTTCGAAATAAGAGATTAGTTTGGAACGTTGGATCTCAAATGGTTGGTAGATGGTGGCACCAAGTCACAATGAGATTTGGAGACTTCAAGTCACTGCAGCTCTGTCCTTTTATTTTGACAAACTGCAGAGCCGCTGGTGCATCTATGCTTGCGTACGGCCGACGCCGATTCTTAGCAAGGAAGTTCTTCCTATAAGTAGTAGTAGTATCCATACTCCACTCCAAGGCATGTATAAAAAAAAGAACCCATCCCGTTCTCGTTTTCCCGATCACTCTTCTCTGAAGATGGAGGAGGCCCTCTTCTTGTGCCCCCTCTGCCTGCTGCCCTTCAAACCCCCCATATCCAAGGTCGCTCCCTTCCGATTTCATTCTTAGGTTCACCTGTGAGAAATGTCAATGACAACTGATGCCACGTACGTTGTTCCGTGCAGTGCAAGGGCGGTCATATGGGCTGTCGGCGCTGCGTCGGCGAGCTTGCGCCGAACCCGTGCAAGAAGTGCGAGCAGCCGGCGTGGTTGCCGCCGTCGAATCGATCTGGGCCAAGATTGCCGCCGTCGAATCGATCTGGGGCAATGGTCAAGTGCGTCGGCTGCCAGAGCTTGGTCGCCTCCACGGAGTCCTACAAGCACTATATCGCGTGCCCGCATGGTCCGTGCGGCTGCACAGAGGCCATCAATACCGGCTGCAGCTTCACCGGCCCGCCGCGGGAGCTCCTGGTACACCTCCAAGCATCCCACTCCATCCCAGTGTTTACGTTCCAGTATGGCATACCCGCCTGGTGCATAGTTCGTCTTCCGGTACAACCGCGGGGACACCTGTTCATCGGCAGTGGGGAAGAAGACGGTAGCGTGTTCGCCATCACCGTTGGAGCGCTCGGCCCGACCACCATTGTGTCCTGTGTGTGCATCAGGTCGGCCGCGTGCTTGTTTCCGATGTACAAGGCGCAGCTGTTGGTGATTGGTCCGCCGGCGCCGGCGACGGCTGGGACCAGTGACCTCTCGACGGACACCTTGATGGCGGTAATCGAGCCGACGAGCTCCCCGACGCCTAGCTCGATCATGTTGCAGCAGCTCACTTCTTTCCTGGCGGTGCCGCCCCGTTACGCGAAGCAGAATGGAGGGCAGCGTGTGTTGCCTATCTGCGTTTGCATCAACAAGAAGGTTATACAATAATCTTCGTTTAGTCATACTGCAATGTAGTTACTCGAAGATCGGAGGGAGTAGTTTAGTTCGAAGTAGGGTTCGTTCGGATGTATTTTGGACTTGTATAGTAGTAGTACTACTACTCCAGAACTATTACTAGCTAGTTGGAGTGCTAGAATGCAGCTCGGAGTATTATAGTATTTTGGCAGTACTACTAGTTATGTATGTGACTGCAAATTCAAACTAAAATGGACTATTTCTTGCTAATGTTGTTCTTTTGGAGTCATCATTTTTTTCTGAACGTGTTAACTATGCTATTGTCTAAGGATTCGTTTAGATTTCTTTGGTTGAATTCATATTTCGTCTCTTCCTAATTTGGCAAAACTGCACTGTCATGGGCATTCTTACAAGGTCGCTGAAGTTTCAAAGTTTCTTAATGTATATTGCGTAGGGTGTACCCCCTTAACATGGATCTGTTGCATTTTTGGGTTGTATTTTTTTTGGCAATTTTCAGGACCATAAAATAGCACGCCTTCAGTTGAAATTTGAATTAGTGGCCGATACTAGCATGGAGTAGTGAAGTTTTTTTGTACTCCCTCGGTCCCACCAAAAGTGTCTCACCTTTGTTAAAATTTAGATGGATAGATGTATTTTTTTTACAAAGTTGAGACAACTTTGGTGGGACGGAGCCACGGAGTCGTAGTTGATGGCGAGAAGGTTGATGCCTTGCTAGGTTGGTGTACGTTGCAAAAAGAACAAGGTTGGTGTGTATTTGTTTTATTTGTTCACCATAATACTGACATGGCCATCGATTTGATTAGACAACACAAGCCTGGGATGTTTCACTTATTTATTGTAGGAAGCACGATTAATGTTCTGTAATGATGGGGCTACTCCTATAGTCCGTCTGCTCGGCTCCTACTCGGGTGTCGGGTCACATTCACACTCTCCTCTTTTTTTGAACACATTCACACTCTCCTCTTTTTTTGAACACATTCACACTCTCCTCGAAACTGCAGTAGGCAGTATATGAGCGTCTCGGTTCACCTCCGTCGTCTATCCCCACTCCGCCCATCTTCCATAGCACGCGCCTGCGTTTCGCATCCTATCCAGCAGTGCCCAGTTTGAGAGCCTCTGTTCTCCAACTCAAACCCCCACCTGCCGCCATTGATCGCCATCTCTCTCCCAAAGTTCGAATCAGTAGATCGCCCAAGAAAATACCAACCCCATTGTACCACCTGCCTCATTGTGATGGCGAAATCGAGCAGGGTCTGTGGATCTGGGCTGTTTCACAAGGTGTTTACGGAAGGCCCCCTTGAAGTGCTCATCAGCCAGTGCGACGCCATCACCGCCGCGTCCCTAGTCGGTTCCTCCAAAAGTATTCTTCAGTCAGCCAAATACAGTGCCACTCTGCCTGCTTCTCAGCCGTTTGGCCTTCCGTGTGTTCTCTGTTGTGACCCGGCGGATAAACCATGGGCGGTGTTCAAGGAGGATTTGCCGGTGCACAGCAAGTGCAAACTACTGCCGCTGGACAGGTTCTCCTATGATGGCCTAATGCCACACGGTAAGGATGAGGAGCGGGCAGGCGCCAATGGAGATTGGATCGCCATGGTTGGCCCCGAAGGCAAGTGGAACCTCCTCAATGTGTACACTCATCGCAAGATTAAGCTTCCATCTTTGAGGAACAAGTTGGAAACCACACACAATCCACTTATATTCGAGTATCAGCGTTCTGCTATTCAACTGCAGAAGATAGCTATTTGCCAAGTTCCTACAGCTGCTAGGGGGTATCAAGATTTCTCCCTTGTCGCAATCTTCGACTTTGCAATTGCCTACCTCCATGGCGAATATCCTCGTGAATGGATATTTCTTGAAAACCAGTTTCAGTACGGCGCCATATACTGCGATGCAATTATACATAACGGACTTGTGTTCGCCGTTACTGAGCTTGGAAATGTTTATGCATGGGATCCTAATCAATTTGGTAACATTTCCTCCCTATCTTTTTTATATACGTAACTTATATAGTATTTCACCTCTTATTTGTTGAACTGTCTTGGCATCTTTTGGCTTAAAGGAATTCCATAGGCGCACACCATAACCCTCTTGTGGTATGGACATATATAGAATTTAACATCTATAGGAATTTTAGTATGGTCTAATGTGCATGTTGTTCCTTAGGAAAAAGGCCCCCTAGTAATTAAGTTTCTTTATTATTACTCCCTAGAAAATTTAAGGTAGAGTAGAAATAGAATCAATAAAGGTGCCATGCAATATTGATAAAGACTTTCATTTGTTTATATTCAAACCATCTAAAATTTGGACCAATATTTTCGGGAACATGTTTTAAATCCACATGAAGTTTTACCAAGATGTTCGAAATATATTTCAAACCATCTTATGTTCGACCATGATTTTATAAAGTACTAGTATTGGCATCCCAATATCAAATCAATATCACTAGTAGATAAATCATGAAATATATTTTCATGTGACGTGTTCTTTCCTTTTTCAAGGTCCTATAGTGCTCCCTGCTCCATTCATTCCGTGGACGGCTGGATTTGATGACGATGATGATTTTGACTCTAATAGTCGTACGTGGTGGCTGGCAAGATCTCAAGATCGTTCTAGACTTCTCCTGGTCTATGCACGTGGCGTAATGGATTTTGACGCTGACGGTGCTCCAACTCATTATGATAGTACCCCTTCTGTCCATTGCGGTCGCGCTGTTCACAGCTATTCGGGGTATACCTGCATTGTATTCTCGAATGACACTAGTCGGTTACTTCCAGCCAACCCGTGGGAAAGGGTTACTAATCTTGGAGACTATTCTATGTTCCTTGGGTTGAACTATCCGATTTTCATGCCAGTGGGTGGTGCAACATTTCCCCCAGGATATTTGACAAGAAGAAACTGCATCTACACCACGCCTCAGGCCATTGGCTCTCAGTTTGACACATCACATCAAGAAATTTTCCGCTTCAGTCTAAATGGCGAAGACCACCAAAGCATATCTTTCTCAAGCAGCGGTCCAGGGGCCAACTGGCATACGGGGTTTTGGTTCATCCCAAGCTACACCAACGCGCTGGACTGGAACAAAGACAATCAGAGTTAGGGATATTTATGTAATAGTAGGATCATACTACTAGCTAGCTCAGTTGGTCTTGACTCCTATTTAACTATTTATAGCTAATGTACTTAGGTGATAAATTTATGCTATTTGCATGAACCCAGGCGCTTCTTTTAATTTGATCAAATACGGTCTATACACATGCATGGTTGTTTGGCTGTTTCAGTGTCCCTAGAGGCATACATATATACTGTTATTTAGCAATCTTTATTACAGTACAAAGGTCTTAACCTCATGGTTCACAGAAAGTATAAACGTAGATCAACCATCTAAACATAGAAGACATTCTAGTGTATGATTCTTACATATACACATCAACATCCTATCAGAAAATCTTAATGTGAATTGTACTGGCTGTACAAACCCGTGCATCATTCTCTAGCCGGTTGCACCCAAAAACCAAATCGTGGTACTTCATAGTTGACTGTATGTAGGACAACATACAGATCCAATGCGAAGCCATGGGTATCACCTGCATGACAGAACCATATTTCACATGGTTGGAGGTACTCTATATGGCATTTAAAATCATTCCTTGTCTTTCATATGGTCCTAAAAATAGTACAGTTGGATTTGTGGGTTTTAATTTTTTATTAACACACTCAATTGATTGCCCAAACATTGATTAATAATATTATTAAGGGGTGTGATGTTGAAAGCCATAAGAACAATGTGCCAAACAATCTTTGCTAGCGGACGGTAAATGTATACCCATCAGAAATAATCAGCAGACGTGCATGTTTCTTTGGTCAGAATAACTGCTGCACCATCTTAAAAGTAAATGGCATGACCATTTATTTGATTTGATAGCGTGCAGCTAGATGGCGTACATTACTATCTCTACTTCCTTGGGTCGCCCAAATCTGGAGTACTAAAAGCAAATCCTGGTGATTCATTTGACAAGACAACACAGATGCGACCAAATTTCTCCGTCCATATTATTATAATCTGGAGTGCGTTGCCTCGTTGCCTTCCAAGAGAAGCTGCATTCCTTGCCAAAAAAGAGAGAGAGGCTGTATTTATAACTATCTCACCGGCCGCCACTAGTACAAACCATCACTCCCTCTCCACCTCCACCTCCATCTCTTCCCTAGTAGCTCCACCTCCATATCGGCGACGGACCACAATCGCGCGGCTTCGACTTCATCTTCGACGGCGGCGGCGACAGAGGCGTGAGGCACCTTCTCCGCGGCGCATCACTCATCCTCGTCCCGCGGCAACAATGGCTGTATGTGAAATCACCATACCCTTTTGTATGGTAGAGATGATGATGTGCGGATAAAATTTTATTGGCGGTTGCTCATCCTTGTTTGAATATTTGGTGTAGATTCACATCTAGGGCAGGGTGTCAAGCGGGGTGGGTAGCGGGCTAGCTAGTTTCAGTGCGAGTGCTTTAAATCTGCTCTAATCTCAACCACTATTTGCTCTAATTTTCTGCTTTGCGGGACGATTCGCGGACGCCGCTTGCAACCCTAATCTAGGGTATTGATCCTAGTTTAGTAGACTACTAGGATTTACATGCCAATTTGTTTTTAGACTAGATCCGGATATTTGTCAATACTACTACGTACTTCTTCCGTTCGTATTTAATTGACTCTAGTTGAAAGCATCGACAGTTCATTTTCTTCTCTCCCTCTCGTCGACTAATTAAAACCGAACAGAGGGAGTATTAGGAATCCATGTGCATCCGTACTACCAGTAAGGTATTGCGTTGTTGCAGAGGCTCAGTGTAATCAATATCTTTCGATATTAATATACTCACTTTATCAGAAAATAAATTAGTAATCCATGTTCAAACTTGCTAGTTTGATCGACGTTTGATGATGATTTGTGAGGCCATGTATGGGCCTAGTTTGTTTTGCCTGGTGGTCAGTAGGCTGATGATTTATTTTTTTGCTTGGTCGATCTGTGGTCGTTCCATGGCCACTGCTGATTAAGCATTACTAGAATCAACAATTTTTTGCTTGTCTGGTGATTGGAAGTGTATGCGCTAGCACCATCGCACGATGATTAGTCTTAATGGAGATGCAGATGTCGATCAAGAGGGAGAAACATATCTTGATCATGCATTTCTCACGAGATTACTTGGTGATTGGAAGTAGAATCCACAATTTGTTGTGCAAACTTCTCAACATATGCATATATTCAATGAATTGGCTTTATGTGATCAATAGTACTTCTTATTGCAGATGGATGGAGGGGAAAGAGCGAAAAAACCGATACTTAGTGAGATGACTTCTCATTCTTTGACTTCTGATATCCCAGATAACAAGGTAAATATATAGAACGACGATTCGTAGGTGATAAAAGCAGAATCCACAATTTGCCGTGCAAACTTCTCAACATATGCATATATTTGATTAATTAGTTTTATGTGATCAATAGTATTACTTATTCCAGATGGACGTAGGGGAAGGAACGAAAAAGCGGATGCTATGTGAAATGACTTCTAAATCTGTGTGTTCTGATATCCCAGATGACAAGGTAAACATATGGACCGACGCTTGTTTTGCCGCTGCCCCTGTTAGATGGCTAGATGCTCTGGTCTAATTTCTGTTCATGTGCTTATTATTGCAGAAACATAGAGTTGAAGAAAACTCTATATTGTCTGATGACAAAGGTGAAATGGCATGCCAGTCTTTTAAACCTCCGACGCCACCTTGTTTACTGTCTATGGAGACTGATGCAGCTGGACCTGGTACTGATGAGCCTATACCTGGCATCATCGTGTCACATGAAGAAGGTTGTGGATTGGGTTTACCCCCTGCTGTAGAAACTGGTGGTGCAGCTGGAGCTGCTAGTGTAGAGCCTCTAGTGAACGGTGTCGTGCCACGGGAATTCTCTGAACTGGAGCAAAACGGTTTACCTATTGTCAAGACCGATATAACTGGTGCTGATGCTGGAGTTGCTACTGATGATCCTGCACCTGAAGTATGTTTTGCATTGTTAAAACCCGTCCTGCCCAGAGTACTGACTGGTGGTGGACCTGGAGCTGGTAGGGTAGAGCCTCTAACTGAAGTGGATATTGGTGGTTTACCCTCTGGTATTGTAGAGATTTCAGCAAGCGGTCCTGTCCGAGAACATATCTGGTCCTACTATCCCTTTAGGTTCTACCGTGCTACCGACTCCTATGAACCGGAGCATGTACCTGATGTGCCTTCTGTTGAACCTGACGCACCTGTAAGTAGTGGTGATGATCAAGAAGGATCTGCATCTGATGATCCTGCACCCGAAGTTGCCACGCCACCCGAAGGAGGTTTTGTATTGGTAGAACCCGTCATGACTATGCCCACAGTACTGACTGGTGGTGGACCTGGAGCTGGTATGGTAGAGCCTCTAGCGAAAGGTGTCGTGCCACGAGAATCCTCTGAAGTGGATATTGGTGGTTTACCCTCTGTAGATACTGGTGGTCTACCTGGAGCTGGTATTGTAGAGATTTCAGCAAACAGTGCTGTCCCACCCAACTCCTATGAACTTGAGCATGTACCTGATGTGCCTTCTGTAGAACCTGATGCACCTGTAAGTAGTGGTGATGATTCCGCTGAATCTGATCAAGAAGGATCTGCATCTCGAGGACAAGATGTCAGCTGTCATTCACCTGAACCCGAGCTGAAGTCAGCAACGGTAGCTTATATGGCACGGACTGTCCTTCAAGCTCTAAAGATCCAGTTGGGTGGTTCACAGGACCAGCTACTCCAAGCCATTGTCACTACAAAAGACCAGCCAGCATGCTTCGTTATCTCCTGCATACTGTTTGACAAGCTGAAGCACTGCAACTGGCGCATTGTTCAATCCCATCAGCATGGAGAGAGGAGCTATGTTTATGTCAAGATGATTCATGCTGATTTGGTAAGGTTCCATGATAAGATGTATGGGTGGGGTGAGGCAAGAGCCACATTTTGCAGCATTCACACAGTCTTCGCTCTTGAGCCAGACCCCATGGATGCTTACCCAGTGGTGCAGCTGTCCTGACTTGATATATGTTTTATGATCAGTATGCTGCTGTCGTGGAACTGTGATGTCGAGCTACCTTTCTTATGGTTTCTAGGCTTTTGGTTTCAACATGTATTATGGAGCTTACCTTAGGACTTTCGCATGCGTTTGGCTGTTGACCTGTAATGTTTGTGGTTGGTTGTCTAATCTACTTGGCACAATCACATTGCAAAGGCAAATGTTCCTTTTCTCTTTAATTGTTATTATGACTTATGTGTTATAACCAGGCAAGAATATGCAATCTTGGTTCTCTGACCGATATATATGTACATACAACTTTTGTTCACATAATAACACTTACACGGGAAAAGAGTAGCTTTCTCTGTTGGACAAACACCAAACCACAAAAGGGTAACAACACAATATCCAAACTAGGTACGGCACCTGTTGAGCATACATGACTTTTGTCGTAAAATCACGTTAACCAACACTAGCAGCATCTTGTTCTTTGCAAGGTGCTATGCTTATCAGTCTAATCCCAATACACAACCTACTTCAGGTGGCACGATGATGTCAGGTGCAGGTTCACCAGTACCAACTCTCTTGCATCAGTCTCCATTGAAGGTACGCCACTGCTGCAGTAGACACCATTAGCAATGCAACCTGAAGGTGTTCTTATCCTCATATCAGGATCACATAATACAGGTGTCAAGCTTCATGCACTAGCCAACACAATGAAAAGTCCGAACTAGGATAGCTAGGAAAAAAACATGAAGATCTTTTTTTCGAATCCCACGCTGAACATCTTTTTTTTAACTAATTAGGTAAGCTCCTGCTGACAAACATATTACAGCAACTCCAGCAGTGGCTCTATATTTAGGCGCTGTGGGCTGAATGGCTGATGCTGCGCATGGAGCCGGCAATAGCTTCACCGGAAGCTGCAAACTGTGGCGGCCAAATGCAGGGCTGAAACAGCGTATTTTCAGAGGCGCTATAAATGCAGCGCCAAAAACAGAATATAATGAAAAATAGAGTGCAGTAAAACAGAAGATCAAACAAAGACTAGAAATAGACATAAAATAGGATAAAATTAGCTTGATAGATACTCCGTAGTTCATATTTGTACAAAGTAGTGCGATAAAACTAAACTAAAACTCGACATCTGACGAGTCCGGTGTCGTGCCCGACACCGGATCCGACGAGAAGAGGTCAATCCAACGGGGGTCGTCCTCGCCAATGGTGGTCGGCCCGGCGAGCTGCGCTTCGATGAAGGCCCGCTTCGTCGCCTTCTCCGCCCTCCGTCGTGCGCGGTCCTCCTTCTTCGCTGCCCGCCTCGTCGCCTTCTCCGCCCTCCGTCTGCGGAAGTGCTCGTTCTCGGCGGCAACGTCCTCGGGGAAGCGGGCCGCCCACTCGCGCGCCGCGCGCTCGTCCCGCTCGGCGATGCGCAAACGGCGCTCCGTCTCGCGGCGGCGGTGCTGTTCCTCCTGTCTAACGATGTACGGCGGCGGCGCGAGATCCTCGGCCTGCTGGCGCGTCCACACGTCATGGAAATTCATCGACGATCGCGGGCGCCCGAGCCGCCACGCCACGGCGTCGTACGCGCGCGCGGCCTCGTGCGCGGTCTCGTAGGTGCCGAGGCCGATGCGCTCGCCGCCGTCACGTATCTCCGCGTAATACGTACCTTTGGGGCGCGCGCGGACGCCGCGGTACCCCGTGCCCGAGACGCGGCAGTACCGCGAGCTCGACGCGAGACGAGGCATGGCGGCGGCGGCGGAAGCGGAGCCGCGGCGGCGATATTAGGCGCAGATGGGCAAATTTCAGCAACCCGTGTCCATCTTTTTTTTTGGCAGGATTACGCCATGTACCACCTTCCAATTAGAAAATAGTACTGTTCAGCATTCCCCTGTTGGGCCCAATATTTCACTTTGGGTTGCCAACGGCCATCTACATGGTAATTGCTCTCGGCCTACTTGCTCCGGCCGTCGAAGCCCAATAACTACAAATGGGCCTTTCTGCTCATGCAATTTCGGCCCTTTTCTAATGAAACACAGATCCTATGATTGGCAAAAAAAAAAATACACGGAGATTCTACATAAAAGTTGTTTTTATTTATTTTGAATTATAGGGTTCCAATTTTTGAAACTGCTCATGCCCAATATGAAAATCCTTGATCGCTCCATACCCACATGGATAACGGTATTTTTAAAAATTCATAAAGTGGATTTGAAATTTAAAACATATCCTAATAATTCCTTGATTTAATCTATCAACTTGCAAGATCTTGGAGCCAAAGAGCTTGTATTAGTCTGCGAAAATAATACTGATAAACCTGTCGTTAACAAGAAATGAAGGTTTATCGTTCAGAGAGGATGCCATGTGGGACCCATGAGACAGTAGCGTCCTCAACGTTTCAAAGAAAAAGGCAAGTAGCCCGAAAATAGGGGTAAAAAATAAATCCTACAAAGGAAACATTTATTGTTCATAGAGGCTGACATGTGGGACCGATCTGCCAGCTGCATCCTCATCATTTCGAAGTCGGCAGGGATCAGAAGAAAAAGGCAAATAGCCAGAAATTAGGGGTCAAAAATAAATCCAAAAAGGAAACTTATATTCTTCATAGAGGATGACATGTGGGACCGACCTGCCAGCAGCGTCCTCATCGTTTCAAAGGCCGCAGGGGATCAAAAGAAAAAGGCAAATAGCCAGAAATTAGGGGTAAAAAAAATACAACAAAGGAAAGGTTTATTGTTCATAGAGGCTGACTTGTGGGACTCATGAGCCAGCGGCGACCTGAATTTCAAAGGCGGCATATGATCGAAAAGAAAAAGGCAAGTTAGCAAAAATCACTGGGTAAAAAAAATCTAAGAAATGAAACTTTATTGTACAGTCCCATGAGCCAGCACCTTACTCAACGTTTCAGTGGCGGCATGAGATAGAAAGAAAAAGGAAAGTGACCAAATATCAGGAGCAAAAAATAATCCAAGAAAAGAAACTTTTATTGTACATAGATGATGACATATGGGTCCCACTTATACAAGCTCTTTCGCTCCAAGATCTTGCAAGTTGATTGTACATAGAGGATGACATGCGGGCCCCTTGTGTCAGCATCTTACTCAACGTTTCCAAGGCGGCAGGGGATCAAAAGAAAAAAGGAAGTAGCCAGAAATTAGCGGTAAACAATAACTCCAAGGAAGGAAACTTTTATTGTTCATAGAGTATGACATGCGGGACCCATGCGCTAGCAGCTTCCTCAACGTTTCAAAGGGGGCATGAGATCGAAAGAAAAAGACAAGTGACCAAATATCAGGAGCCAAAAATAATCCAAGAAAAGAAACTTTATTGTACATAAAAGATGACATGCGGGTCCCATTTTGCAGCAGCGGTGTCAACGTTTCAAATGCGGCTTGAGATCAAAAGAAAAAGAGTAGCCAGAAATTAGGGGTAAAAAAACTCCCAGAAAAGAAAGTTGATTGTACATAGAGGATGGCATGCGGGTCCCATGACCCAGCACCTTACTCAACGTTTCAGAGGCGGCATGAGATCGAAAGAAAAAGGAAAGAGACCAAATACCAGGAGCAAAAAATAATCCAAGAAAAAGAAACTTTTATTGTACATAGAGGATGACATATGGGTCCCACTTATACAAGCTCTTCCGCCCCAAGATCTTGCAAGTTGATTGTACATAGAGGATGACATGCGGGCCCCTTGTGTCAGCAGCTTAATCAATGTTTCCAAGGCGGCAGGGGATCAAAAGAAAAAGGAAACAGCCAAAAATAAGAGGGTGAAAAAATCCAAGAAAAGAAACTTTTATAGTATCGAGGATGACATGTGGGTCCCATGAGCCAGCAGCTTCTCAACGTTTCAGAGGCTGCATGAGATCGAAAGAAAAAGGCAAGTGACCAAAAATAAGGGGGTAAAAAAAATCCAAGAAAAGAGACTTGATTGTACATAGAGGATGACATGCGGGTCCCACCAGTCAGCAGCTTACTAACGTTTCCAAGGCGGCAGGGGATGAAAAGAAAAAGGAAATAGCCAAAGATCAGAGGGTGAAAAAAATCAAAGAAAAGAAACTTTTATAGTACATAGAGGATGACATGTGGGTCCCATGGGCCAGCAGGTTCCTCAACGTTTTCAAGGGCGGCATGAGATCGAAAGAAAAAGGCAAGTGACCAAAAATCAGAGGGTGAAAAATAATCCAAAAAAAGAAACTTTTATTGTACATAGAGGATGACATGCTGTCCCAACGTTTCAAATGCGGTTTGAGATCAAAAGAAAAAGAAAGTAGCCAGAAATTAGGGGGTAAAAAAACTCCAAGAAAAGAAAATTGATTGTACATAGAGGATGACATGCGGGTCCCACGAGTTTGCAGCTTACTCAACGTTTCCAAGGCGGCAGGGGATCAAAAGAAAAGGAAATAGCCAAAAATCAGAGAGTGAAAAAAAACCCAAGAAAATAAACTTTTGTAGTACATAGAGGATGACATGCGGTCCCATGAGCCAGCAGGTTCCTCAACGTTTCAAACGTGGCATGGGATCGAAGGAAAAAGGCAAGTGACCAAATATCAGGAGCCAAAAATAATCCAAGAAAAGAAACTTTATTGTACATAGAGGATGACATGCGGGTCCCATTTTGCAGCAGCGGTCCCAACGTTTCAAATGCGGCTTGAGATCAAAAGAAAAAGAAAGTAGCCAGAAATTAGGGGGTCAAAAAAACTCCAAGAAAGGAAAGCTTTATCGTTCATACAGGCTGACATGTGGGACCTATGAGCCAGCTTACTGAACGTTTCAAAGGCGGCAGGGGATCAAAAGAAAAAGGAAATAGCCAAAAATCAGAGGGTGAAAAAAAATCCAAGAAATCAAACTTTTATTGTACATAGAGGATGACATGCGGGTCCCATGAGCCAGCAGATTCCTCAACGTTTCAAACGTGGCATGAGATCGAAAGAAAAAGGCAAGTGACCAAATATCAGGAGCCAAAAATAATCCAAGAAAAGAAACTTTATTGTACATAGAGGATGACATGCGGGTCCCATTTTGCAGCAGCGGTCTCAACGTTTCCAAGGCGGCACAGGACCAAAAGAAAAATGAAGTAGCCAGAAATCAGGGGGTGAAAAAAATCCAAAAAAGAAAGATTTCAATTGGGCTACATCTAGACATCTGGGCCTTCGAACTATCCTTCTGGGCCTTTGGACACGTACAATTTCAGCCCACTCCAGAACATGATAGTTCGGATTTTTCTCAAAAAAAAAACAGGAAAGTCCTATGCTTCGCCAAAACAAAAAACAAGGAGATTCAAGATATATGTTGTAAAAATAAAGATTTAATTTATCCGTTTGCAATAGCTCAGAGCGAAATACACTGTTTATTGTCTGCAAAATAATCAAGATATCACATGTTTCTTGTACGGGGAGGCTGACATCGTGGACCCATGAGCCAGCAGCGTCGTTTTAAAGGCGGCAGGGGATGGAAAGAAAAAATAAACCAAAAATCTGTTGGTAAAAAATCCAAGAAAAGAAACATTTTCGTTCTGAGAGGATGACATGCGGGACCCATGAGGCAGCAGCGTCCTCAGCGCTTATTGTTCATAGAGGCTGACATGTGGGACCCGTGAGCCAGCAGCGTCCTCAACGTTTTAAAGGCGGAAGGATATCGAAAGAAAAAATAAGCCAAAAATCATTTGGTAAACAATATCCAAGAAAAGAAACATT
This sequence comes from Lolium multiflorum, assembly GCA_030979885.1. Taxonomy (NCBI): domain Eukaryota; kingdom Viridiplantae; phylum Streptophyta; class Magnoliopsida; order Poales; family Poaceae; genus Lolium; species Lolium multiflorum. The sequence goes on along the minus strand of CM061752.1, from coordinate 51,240,904 downwards.
TACCGTTCTGAGAGGATGACATGCGGGACCCATGAGGCAGCAGCATCCTCAACGATTCCAAGGCGGCAGGGGATCAAAGAAAAAAAGGAAATATCCAGAAATTAATTAGGGGTTCAAAAAAATCCATCAAAGGAAACTTTTATTGTTCATAGAGGATGACTTGTGGGACCGACCTGCCAACAGCGTCCTCATCGTTTCAAAGGGGCAGGAGATCCAAAGAAAAAGGCAAATAGCCAGAAATTAGGGGTCAAAAATAACTCCAAGAAAGGAAACTTTTATTGTTCGTAGAGGATGACATGCGGGACCCATGAGCCAGCTTACTCAACGTTTCAAAGGCGGCATGAGATCGAAAGAAAAAGGCAAGTGACAAAATATCAGGAGCAAAAGATAATCCAAGAAAAGAAACTTTATTGTACATAGAGGATGACATGTGGGTCCCATTTTGCAGCAGCGGTCTCAATGTTTGTAATGCGGCTTGAGATCAAAAGAAAAAGAAAGTAGCTAGTAATTAGGGGTGAAAAAAAATCCAAGAAAGGAAAGTTGATGGACATAGAGGATGACATGCGGGTCCCTTGAGCCAACAGCTTACTCAACGTTTCAAAGGGGGCAGGGGATCAAAGAAAAAGGCAAGCCAAAAATCAGAGGGTGAAAAAAAATCCAACAAAGGAAACTTTTATAGCACATAGAGGATGACATGCGGGTCCCATGAGCCAGCAGGTTCCTCAACGTTTCAAACGTGGCATGAGATCGAAAGAAAAAGGCAAGTGCCCAAATATGAGGAGCCAAAAATAATTCAAGAAAAGAAAGTTTTATAGTACATAGAGGATGACATGCGGGTCCCATTTAGCAGCAGCGGTATCAGCGGAGAGGTGGCGGATCAAAGAAAAAAAGAAATTGCCAAAAATCAGATGGTGAAAAAAAACCAAGAAAAAGAACTTTTATAGTACATAGAGGATGACATGCGGGTCCCATGAGCCAGCAGGTTCCTCAACGTTTCAAACGTGGCATGAGATCGAAAGAAAAAGGCAAGTGAAAAATATCAGGAGCCAAAAATAATTCAAGAAAAGAAAGTTTTATAGTACATAGAGGATGACATGCGGGTCCCATTTAGCAGCAGCGGTATCAGCGTTTGAGAGGTGGCAGGGGATCAAAAGAAAAAAAGAAATTGCCAAAAATCAGATGGTGAAAAAAAACCTAGAAAAAGAACTTTTATAGTACATAGAGGATGACATGCGGGTCCCATGAGCCTGCAGGTTCCTCAACGTTTCAAACGTGGCATGAGATCGAAAGAAAAAGGCAAGTGAAAAAATATCAGGAGCCAAAAATAATTTAAGAAAAGAAAGTTTTATAGTACATAGAGGATGACATGCGGGTCCCATTTAGCAGCAGCGTATCACCGTTTGAGAGGCAGCAGGGGATCGAAAGAAAAAGTCAAGTGACGAAATATGAGGTGCCAAAAAAATCCAAGAAAAGAAAGTTTTATAGTACATAGAGGATGACATGCGGGTCCCATTTAGCAGCAGCGGTATCACCGTTTGAGAGGCAGCAGGGGATCGAAAGAAAAAGTCAAGTGACCAAATATGAGGTGCCAAAAAAAATCCAAGAAAAGAAAGTTTTATAGTACATAGAGGATGACATGCGGGTCCCATTTAGCAGCAGCGGTATCACCGTTTGAGAGGCGATCGAAAGAAAAGGTAAGTGACCAAATATGAGGTGCCAAAAATAATTCAAGAAAAGAAAGTTTTATAGTACATAGAGGATGACATGCGGGTCCCATTTAGCAGCAGCGGTATCACGTTTGAGAGGCGGCAGGATCGAAAGAAAAAGGCAAGTGACCAAATTTGAGGTGCAAAAAAAAAAGGAAAAGAAAGTTTTATAGTACATAGAGGATGACATGCGGGTCCCATTTAGCAGCAGCGGTCACCGTTTGAGAGGCGGCAGGGGATCGAAAGAAAAAGGCAAGTGACCAAATTTGAGGTGCCAAAAATAATCCATGAAAAGAAAGTTTTATAGTACATAGAGGATGACATGCGGGTCCCAGTTAGCAGCAGCGGCCGTTTGAGAGGCGGCAGGGGATCGAAAGAAAAAGGCAAGTGACCAAATTTGAGGTGCCAAAAAAAACTCCAAGAAAAGAAAGTTGATTGCACATAGAGGATGACATGCGGGTCCCATTTAGCAGCAGCGGTCTCAACGTTTCCAAGGCGGCAAGGGATCAAAAGAAAAAGGAAGTAGCCAGAAATCAGGGGGTCAAAAAAATCCAAGAATAGAAAGAATTTTGGTTCATAGAGGATGACATGCGGGACCCATGATCCTGCATCGTAAACGGCTCGATCGGAGAACGTTGAACGAGATGGCGCGATGTAGAAAAAAAACAATGCCAGAGAGGCTGCCATCTGGGCCCTACATCCCTCGGCGGTGCGGATTTGCGTTGACTCGGCCGGCGAACCCGAGATTTCGAGATGCACCACGTCCCGGGCCACCATACGCCACGTTTTGGCCGCTTTCGTCGGGCTAGGTGGCCTCAAAAACGAGAAAAAAAAAAAGTTTTGACATGCACCACGGAGGGACCAAAATCGTCGGCCATGGTACACCAGCAACCACGGCGCGACTTCAACTTCGTCGGCCATGGCAACTTTTCTTGTAGTGTCTTGAAGATAATGTTGTGATCATATGGATATTTATATCCAAGGTTTTCCTCAAGGGTTGTTATGCTTCTCTAATAATTATAATAGAACTCTCACTTCTCTATGTTTGATACATATTATGTTTGGAATAGAGAATAATCTATATTTCTAGAGTTGATATCCTTGTCATGAATCCAAGAGTGAGGTGGAATGATTACCATGATATTCATGGTAGGATCATGGATTGGTTTAAGACATGGAAAAGATAAGTCAAGAATGGTTTCTCCATTTTATTGTTACTTGGTTTCCAATTAAATGGATGTTCATACATATGGCATAGGAATATATGTTGATCTTTAATAAGATCAAGTAATTGAAGTTGAGTTATTCGGGTGGAAGATCAATCATCTACCCAAAACAAGGTTTTAGTAAAGTCACATTGAGGTTTATAGATGCTTGCATTCAATTCCACCAAGGTCAAGTGAAACTTCAGTTATTGTGACTGTTTTACTTTAAAGCGCGATTTTTTCTACATGATGTGTCTTCCTATATTTAGCAACCCCAATGGGATATGTTATATTATAATACATGTTGTATGAGTGTGATGTCTCTCAGTATTCTTGTGAATGTTGGGCCTCGGCGAGGTTTGTAGAACAGCAGCAAGTTTCCCTTAAGTGGATCACCCAAGGTTTATCGAACTCGGGGAGGAAGAGGTCAAGATATCCCTCTTGCAACCCTGCAACCACAAAGCAAGAAGTCTCTTGTGTCCCCAACACACCTAATAGGTGCACTAGTTCGGCGAAGAGATAGTGAAATACAAGTGGTATGAATGAATATGAAAGTGTCTTACGCGAGAAAATAGCTCGCTGGCGTGCAGTTGATGGTAATAATATTGTAGGAAGTAAACAAACAGTAGTAACGCAGCAGTAGTAAACAAGCAGCGATAGCAGTATTTAGGAACAAGGCCTAGGGGTTAGACTTTCACTAGTGGACACTCTCAACTTTGATCACATATAAATGCATACTCTACACTTTTTTTGGATGATGAACACATTGCGTAGGATTACACGAACCCTCAATGCGGAGTTAACAAGCTCCACAATTCAATGTTCATATTTAAATAACCTTAGAGTGCATGAAAGATCGTACGACTAAATCAAGTACTAACATAGCATGCACACTGTCACCTTCACACCATTTAGGAGGAATAGATCACATCAATACCATCATAGCAATAGTTAACTTCATAATCTACAAGAGATCATAATCATAGCCTACGCCAAGTACTAACAGGATGCACACACTGTCACCATTACACCGTGCAGGAGGAATAAAACTACTTTAATAACATCACTAGAGTAGCACATAGATAAATTGTGATACAAAACACATTGCAATCATAAAGAGATATAAATAAGCACTTCACTATGCCATTCATAACGGTGAATAAGTATTGGAATATAGCCTAAGAGACCCACACGGTGCCACATTGTCACCTTTACACACGTGGGACAAGGAGTCTCCTGGAGATCACATAAGTAAACCCACTTGACTAGCATAATGACATCTAGATTACAAGCATCATCATATGAATCTCAATCATGTAAGGCTCATGAGATTATTGTATTGAACTACATAGGAGAGAGATGAACCACATAGCTACGGTAGGCCCGAGCCTCGATGGAGAACTACTCCCTCCTCATGGGAGCAGCGGCGTTGATGAAGATGGCGGTGAAGATGGCGCGGTGTCGATGGAGAAGCCTTCGGGGGCACTTCCCCGTCCGACGGCGTGCCAGAACGGAGACTTCTGTCCCCGGATCTTGGCTTCGCGATGGCGGCGGCTCTGGAGGGTTTCGCGTACCGTGGCTTATTTGTATCGAGGTTTAGGTCAGGGACCTTTAAATAGGCGAAGAGGCGGAGTCGGAGGGTCAACGAGCGGCGACAACGGGCGCGGGCCCAGCCCTGGCACGCCACCACCATGTGGGGCCCCCTGTGGACCCTCTCGCTCTTGGGTGTTACATTGCTTAGGGCAAAAATAGGAACTCGGGCGTTGATTTCGTCCATTAAAATATTTCGTTACTAGGATTTATGAAACCAAAAACAGAGAACAGGAACTGCGGCATCTCGTCAATAGGTTAGTTCGGAAACGCATAAATATGACATATAATGTGTATAAAACATGTAGGTATCATCGTAAAGTAGCATGGAACATAAGAAATTATCGATACGTTGGAGACGTATCGGCATCCCCAAGGTCTCTGGTGCTTCTATTCTTGTAGACAGTGTTGGGCCTCCAAGAGCGAGAGGTTTGTAGAACAGCAGCAAGTTTCCCTTAAGTGGATTACCCAAGGTTTATCGAACTCAGGGAGGAAGAGGTCAAAGATATCCCTCTCATGCAACCACAAAGCAAGAAGTCTCTTGTGTCCCCACACACCTAATAGGTGCACTAGTTCGGCGAAGAGGTGAAATACGAGTGGTATAAATAATATAGTACGGCGCCGGAAAATAGCTTACGGCATGCGGTTGATGGTAGTAATATTGTAGGAAGTAAACAAGCGTAGTAACGTAGTAATTCATAAAACGATAACATGATGTGTATTTAGGAACAAGGCCTAGGATTAGACTTTCACTAGTGGACACTCTCAACATTGATCACATAACAGAATAGATAAATGCATACTCTACACTCTCTTGTTGGATGATGAACACATTGCGTAGGATTACACGAACCCTCAATGCCGGAGTTAACAAGCTCCACAATTAATGTTCATATTTTAGTAACCTTATAGTGTAAGATAGATCAAAAGACTAAACCAAGTACTAACATAGCATGCACACTGTCACCTTCATGCATATGTAGGAGGAATAGATCACATCAATATATCATAGCAATAGTTAACTTCGCAATCTACAAGAGATCACAATCATAGCCTACGCCAAGTACTCACACGGTGCACACACTGTCACCTTTACACACGTGGAGGAGGAATAGAGTACTTTAATAACATCACTAGAGTAGCACATAGATGAATAGTGATACAAAACTCATATGAATCTCAATCATGTAAGGCAGCTCATGAGATTATTGTATTGAAGTACATAGGAGAGAGATGAACCACATAGCTACCGGTACAGCCCGAGCCTCAATGGAGAACTACTCCCTCCTCATGGGGCGAGGCGGTGATGAAGATGGCGGTGGAGATGGCAGCGGTGGAGAAAGCTCCGGGCACTTCCGTCCCGGCGGGCCGGAACGAGACTCCTGTCCCCCAGATCTTGGCTTGCGTGACGCTACGGAAGGTTTCGCGTCCGTAGCTTTCTCTGTCGGTGTTTTGGGTCGGGGACGATTAAATAGACGAAGAGATGGAGTCGGAGGAGGCCACGGTGCCCACACCACAGGCGCGCCCCCCAGGCCGCGCCGGGGTGTGGTGTGGGGCCCCGGCTCCCCTCTCGTCTCTCAGTGCTCTGGAAGCTTCCGGGAATTATAAGGTCCTCGGTCTTTATTTCGTCAATTCCGAAAATATTTCTTTACTAGGATTTTGAAACCAAAAACAGCGAGAAACAGGAACTGGCCTTCGGCATCTCGTCAATAGGTTAGTTCCGGAAAACGCATAATAATGACATATAATGTGTATAAAACATGTAGGTATCATCAATAAAGTAGCATGGAACATAAGAAATTATAGATACGTTTGGGACGTATCAAGCATCCCCAAGCTTAGTTCCTACTCGCCCTCGAGTAGGTAAACGATAACAATGATAATTTCTTAAGTGACATGCCATCATAACCTTGATCATACTATTGTAAAGCACATGTGAATGCAGAGATTCGAAGCAATGATGAAGATAATGAGTAAACAAATGAATCATATAACAAAGACTTTTCATGAATAATACTTTCAAGACAAGCATCAATAAGTCTTGCATAAGAGTTAACTCATAAGCAATAAACTCTTAGTAGAAAGCTTTGAAACAACACAAGGAAGATATAAGTTTCAGCGGTTGCTTTCAACTTTAACATGTATATCTCATGGATAATTGTCAACACAAAGTAATATAACAAGTGCAATAAGTAAACATGTAAGAATCAATGCACACAGTTGATACAAGTGTTTGCTTCTAAGATAGAAAGAATAGGTAAACTGACTCAACAATAAAGTAAAAGAATGGTCCTTCAAAGAGGAAAGCATCGATTGCTATATTTGTGCTAGAGCTTTGATTTTGAAAACATATAGAGAGCATAAAAGTAAAGTTTTGAGAGGTGTTTGTTGTTGTCAACGAATGGTAGCGGGTACTCTAACCCCCTTGCCAGACAAACCTTCAAAGAGCGGCTCCCATTTTATTTTATTTTTGGGTGGCACTCCTTCCAACCTTTCTTTCACAAACCATGGCTAACCGAATCCTCGGGTGCCTGCCAACAATCTCATACCATGAAGGAGTGCCTTTTTATTTTAGTTTTATTATGATGACACTCCTCCCCACCTTTGCTTTCTCAAGCCATGGCTAACCGAATCCTCGGGTGCCGTCCAACAATCACATACCATGGAGGAGTGTCTATTTTTGTTAATTAATTTGGGACTGGGAATCCCCGCTTGTTTGCAAAATTATTGGAAAAGCGGATGAAGCCACTAGTCCATTGGTGAAAGTTGCCCAACAAGATTGAAAGATAAAACACCACATACTTCCTCATGAGCTATAAAACATTGACACAAATAAGAGGTAATAACTTTTGAATTGTTTAAAGGTAGCACTCAAGCAATTTACTTTGGAATGGCGGAGAAATACCATGTAGTAGGTATGGTGGACACAAATGGCATGAATATTGGCTCAAGTATTTGGATGCATGAGAAGTATTCCCTCTCGATACAAGGTTTAGGCTAGCAAGGTTATTTGAAGCAAACTCAAGTATAAAATGGTGCAGCAAGACTCACATATAAACATATTGTAAGCATTATAAGACTTTACATCGTCTCCTTGTTGTTCAAACACCTCAACCAGAAAATATCTAGACTTAGAGAGACCAATCATGCAAACCAAATTTTAACAAGCTCTATGTAATTATTCATTAATGGGTACTAGGTACATGATGCAAGAGCTTAAACAAGATCTATATGAGCACAACAATTGCCAAGTATCACATTATTCAAGACATTACACCAATTACTACATGTAGCATTTCCCGTTTCCAATCATATAACAATTAACGAAGCAGTTTCAACCTTCGCCATGAAAATTAAAGCTAAGAACACATGTGTTCATACGAACCAGCGGAGCGTGTCTCTCTCCCAAACAATCATTTATTCAAACAAAAACAAATACAAAAACATACAGACGCTCCAAGTAAAGTACATAAGATGTGACCGAATAAAAATATAGTTTCAGAGAAGGAATGATACTTTGTCGATGAAAGAGGATGCCTTGGGCATCCCCAAGCTTAGACAGCAGAGTCTTCTTGAAATATGCAGGGATGAACCAGGGGCATCCCCAAGCTTAGAGCTTTCACTCCTCTTGATCATAGTATATCATACTCCTCTCTTGACCCTTGAAAACTTCCTTCACACCAAACTTCAAGCAAACTCATTAGAGGGTTAGTGCATAATCAAAAATTCACATGTTCAGAGGTGACACAAACATTCTTTTCACTTCTGGACATTGCATAAAGCTACTGGACATTAATGGATCAAAGAAATGAATCCAACATAGCAAAAGAGGCAATGCGAAATAAAAGGCAGAATCTGTCAAAAACAGAACAGTCGGTAAAGACGAATTTAAAATGGCACCAGACTTGCTCAAATGGAAAAACTCAAAACTAATGAAAGTTGCGTACATATCTGAGGATCACGCTCGTAAATTGGCAGATTTTTTCGAATTTTATACAGAGAACTGTGCCCAGATTCGTGACAGACAGCAATGCTGTTTCTGCGCAGCCCAAATATAACATCAACTTTAACATAGAAACTTTACTTGGCACAAAAACATGATAAGGAGAGGTTGCTACAGTAGTAAACAACTTCCAAGACTCAACAAAACAAAAATTGCTGTAGTAAAATAAACACATGGGTTATCTCCCAAGAAGTTCTTTCTTTATAGCCATTAAGATGGGCTCAGCAGTTTTAATGATGCACTCGCAAGAAATAGAAGTTGAAGCAAAGAGAGCATCAAGAGGCAAATTCAAAACACATTTAAGTCTAACATGCTTCCTATGCATAGGAATCTTGTAAATAAACAAGTTCATGAAGAGCAAAGTAACAAGCATAGGAAGATAAAACAAGTGTAGCTTCAAAAATTTCAGCACATAGAGAGGTGTTTTAGTAACATGAAAATTTCTACAACCATATTTTCCTCTCTCATAATAACTTTCAGTAGCAACATGAGCAAACTCAACAATATAACTATCACTTAAAGCATTCTTATCATGAGTCTCATGCATAAAATAATTACTACTCCCAACATAAGCATAGTCATTCTTATTAATTGTAGTGGGAGCAAATTCAACAAAGTAGCTATCAAATATAGGAGGTATATTGTAATCATAATCAAATTTATCCTCCATAACAGGTGGTAACAAAAGACTACTATCATTATAATCATCATAAATAGGAGGCAAAGTATCATCAAAGTAAATTTTCTCCTCAATGCTTGGGGGACTAAAAATATCATGCTCATCAAAGCCAGCTTCCCCAAGCTTAGAATTTTCCATAGCATTAGCAACAATAGTGTTCAAAGCATTCATATTAATATGTTCCATGGGTTTTTTAATTTTCGCATCAAACCATCCATGTCTTAAATCAGGAAATAGAATAAAAAGGTCATTGTTGTCCATTATGCCTAACTAGTGTAAACAAGAAACCAAATGTCGCAATTGCAGAGTCTAAAGGAAATAGCTTCGAGCACACACACAATGGCGCCGGAAAAGTACTGTTACCTGGAACCGAAGTATGAGTGCCTTTTACCTTTCCTCCCAGCAGCACCAGAAAAGTGCTTGATGTCTACGGGTGCTTCTATTCTTGTAGACAGTGTTGGGCCTCCAAGAGCAGAGGTTTGTAGAACAGCAACAAGTTTCCCTTAAGTGGATTACCCAAGGTTTATCGAACTCGAGGGAGGAAGAGGTCAAAGATATCCCTCTCATGCAACCCTGCAACCAAAAGCAAGAAGTCTCTTGTGTCCCCAACACACCTAATAGGTGCACTAGTTCGGCGAAGAGATAGTGAAATACAAGGTGGTATGAATAATATGACAGTAGTACGGCGCCAGAAAATAGCTTGCGGCATGCAGTTGGTGGTAGTAATATTGTAGGAAGTAAACAAGCAGTAGTAACGCAGCAGTAGTAATTCAGTAAAGCAGTAACAAGCAGTGATAGCAGTATTTAGGAACAAGGCCTAGGGATTAGACTTTCACTAGTGGACACTCTCAACATTGATCACATAACAGAATAGATAAATGCATACTCTACACTCTCTTGTTGGATGATGAACACATTGCGTAGGATTACACGAACCCTCAATGCCGGAGTTAACAAGCTCCACAATTAATGTTCATATTTTAGTAACCTTATAGTGTAAGATAGATCAAAAGACTAAACCAAGTACTAACATAGCATGCACACTGTCACCTTCATGCATATGTAGGAGGAATAGATCACATCAATATATCATAGCAATAGTTAACTTCGCAATCTACAAGAGATCACAATCATAGCCTACGCCAAGTACTCACACGGTGCACACACTGTCACCTTTACACACGTGGAGGAGGAATAGAGTACTTTAATAACATCACTAGAGTAGCACATAGATGAATAGTGATACAAAACTCATATGAATCTCAATCATGTAAGGCAACTCATGAGATTATTGTATTGAAGTACATAGGAGAGAGATGAACCACATAGCTACCGGTACAGCCCCGAGCCTCGATGGAGACTCCCTCCTCATGGGAGCAACAGCGGTGATGAAGATGGCGGTGGAGATGGCAGCGGTGTCGATGGAGAAGCCTTCCCCGTCCCACGGGGTGCCGAACAGAGACTCTGTCCCCAGATCTTGGCTTCGCGATGGCGGCGGCTGCGAAGGTTTAGCGTCGTGGCTTTCTGTCGGTGTTTTTAGGTCAGGGACGATTAAATAGGCGAAGAGATGGAGTCGGAGGGGCCACGGGGTGCCCACACCACGGGCGCGCCCCACGGGCTGCTCGGTGTGGTGTGGGGCCCCGGCTCCCCTCTCGTCCCTCTCCGGTGCTCTGGAAGCTTAAGGTCTGGTCTTTATTTCGTCCGATTAAAATATTTCTTTACTAGGATTTCTGAAACCAAAAACAGCAGAAAACTGGCACTTCGGCATCTCGTCAATAGGTTAGTTCCGGAAAACGCATAATAATGACATATAATGTGTATAAAACATGTAGGTATCATCAATAAAGTAGCATGGAACATAAGAAATTATAGATACGTTTGGGACGTATCAATCCCCAAGCTTAGTTCTGCTCGTCCCGAGCAGGTAAACGATAACAAAGATAATTTCTGAAGTGACATGCCATCATAACCTTGATCATACTATTTGTAAACATATGTAATGAATGCAGCGATCAAAACAATGGTAATGACATGAGTAAACAAGTGAATCATAAAGCAAAGACTTTTCATGAATAGTACTTCAAGACAAGCATCAATAAGTCTTGCATAAGAGTTAACTCATAAAGCAATAAATCAAAGTAAAGGTATTGAAGCAACACAAAGGAAGATTAAGTTTCAGCGGTTGCTTTCAACTTATAACATGTATATCTCATGGATAGTGTCAATGTAAAGTAATATAACAAGTGCAATATGCAAGTATGTAGGAATCAATGCACAGTTCACACAAGTGTTTGCTTCTTGAGGTGGAGAGAAATAGGTGAACTGACTCAACATAAAAGTAAAAGAAAGGTCCTTCAAAGAGGAAAGCATCGATTGCTATATTTGTGCTAGAGCTTTTATTTTGAAAACATCAAGAGAGCATAAAAGTAAAGTTTTGAGAGGTGTTTGTTGTTGTCAACGAATGGTAGCGGGTACTCTAACCCCCTTGCCAGACAAACCTTCAAAGAGCGGCTCCCATTTTATTTTATTTTTGGGTGGCACTCCTTCCAACCTTTCTTTCACAAACCATGGCTAACCGAATCCTCGGGTGCCTGCCAACAATCTCATACCATGAAGGAGTGCCTTTTTATTTTAGTTTTATTATGATGACACTCCTCCCCACCTTTGCTTTCTCAAGCCATGGCTAACCGAATCCTTCGGGTGCCGTCCAACAATCACATACCATGGAGGAGTGTCTATTTTGTTAATTAATTTGGGACTGGGAATCCCATTGCCAGCTCTTTTTGCAAAATTATTGGATAAGCGGATGAAGCCACTAGTCCATTGGTGAAAGTTGCCCAACAAGATTGAAAGATAAACACCACATACTTCCTCATGAGCTATAAAACATTGACACAAATAAGAGGTAATAACTTTTGAATTGTTTAAAGGTAGCACTCAAGCAATTTACTTTGGAATGGCGGAGAAATACCATGTAGTAGGTAGGTATGGTGGACACAAATGGCATAGTGGTTGGCTCAAGGATTTGGATGCATGAGAAGTATTCCCTCTCGATACAAGGCTTAGGCTAGCAAGGTTATTTGAAGCAAACTCAAGGATGAACCGGTGCAGCAAAACTCACATAAAAGACATATTGTAAACATTATAAGACTCTACACCGTCTTCCTTGTTGTTCAAAACTCAATACTAGAAATTATCTAGACCTTAGAGAGACCAAATATGCAAACCAAATTTTAGCAAGCTCTATGTATTTCTTCATTAATGGGTGCAAAGTATATGATGCAAGAGCTTAAACATGAGCACAACAATTGCCAAGTATCACATTATCCAAGACATTTTAGAATTACTACATGTAGCATTTTCTGTTTCCAACCATATAACAACAAGTGAAGCGATCAACTTTCGCCCTTGAACATTAAAAGCTAAGAACACATGTGTTCATATGAACCAGCGGAGTGTGTCTCTCTCCCACACAAGCATTTATTCAAACAAAAACAAAAACAAAAACATACAGACGCTCCAAGTAAAGTACATAAGATGTGACCGAATAAAAATATAGTTTCAAGAGAAGGAACCTGATACTTTGTCGATGAAGAAGGGGATGCCTTGGGCATCCCCAAGCTTAGATGCTTGAGTCTTCTTGAAATATGCAGGGGTGAACCACGGGGGCATCCCCAAGCTTAGAGCTTTCACTCCTCTTGATCATAGTATATCATACTCCTCTCTTGACCCTTGAAAACTTCCTTCACACCAAACTTCAAGCAAACTCATTAGAGGGTTAGTGCACAATAAAAATTTACATGTTCAGAGGTCATTCTTTACACTTCTGGACATTGCATAAAGCTACTGGACATTAATGGATCAAAGAAATTCATCCAACATAGCAAAAGAGGCAATGCGAAATAAAAGGCAGAATCTGTCAAAACAGAACAGTTCGTAAAGACGAATTTTAAAATGGCACCAGACTTGCTCAAATGGAAAAACTCAAAACTAATGAAAGTTGCGTACATATCTGAGGATCACTCACGTAAATTGGCATAATTTTCTGAGTTACCTACAGAGAATTAGGCCCAGATTCGTGACAGCAAAGAAATCTGTCTCTGCGCAGTAATCCAAATCTAGTATGAACCTTACTATAGAGACTTTACTTGGCACAACAATGCAACAAAACTAAGATAAGGAGAGGTTGCTACAGTAGTAACAACTTCCAAGACTCAAATATAAAACAAAGTACTGTAGTAAAAAAACACATGGGTTATCTCCCAAGAAGTTCTTTCTTTATAGCCATTAAGATGGGCTCAGCAGTTTTAATGATGCACTCGCAAGAAATAGTATTTGAAGCAAAAGAGAGCATCAAGAGGCAAATTCAAAACACATTTAAGTCTAACATGCTTCCTATGCATAGGAATCTTGTACACAAATAAATTCATGAAGAACAAAGTGGCAAGCATAGAAAAGCAACATAAGCGCAATTTCAAGATTCTCAACATAAAGAGGGGAAACTTAATATTATTAAGATGCATATAACCATATTTCCCTCTCTCATAATAACTTTCAGTAGCATCATGAACAAACTCAACAATATAACTATCACATAAAGCATTCTTATCATGAGTCTCATGCATAAAATTATTACTCTCCACATAGGCATAATCAATTTTATTAGTTGTAGTGGGAGCAAATTCAACAAAGTAGCTATCATTATTATTCTCATCATCAAATATAGGAGGCATAGTATCATCAAAGTAAATTTTCTCCTCAATGCTTGGGGGACTAAAAATATCATGCTCATCAAAGCCAGCTTCCCCAAGCTTAGAATTTTCCATAGCATTAGCAACAATAGTGTTCAAAGCATTCATATTAATATGTTCCATGGGTTTTTTAATTTTCGCATCAAACCATCCATGTCTTAAATCAGGAAATAGAATAAGAAGGTCATTGTTGTCCATTATGCCTAACTAGTGTAAACAAGAAACCAAATGTCGCAATTGCAGAGTCTAAAGGAAATAGCTTCGAGTACTTACAACGGCGCCGGAAAATAGCTTAGTAGCCGAGATCCGGAGTGTGAGTACCTTTTACCTTTCCTCCCGGCAACGGCGCCAGAAAATAGCTTGATGTCTACGGGTGCTTCTATTCTTGTAGACAGTGTTGGGCCTCCAAGAGCAGAGGTTTGTAGAACAGCAGCAAGTTTCCCTTAAGTGGATCACCCAAGGTTTATCGAACTCGGGGAGGAAGAGGTCAAAGATATCCCTCTCATGCAACCCTGCAACCACAAAGCAAGAAGTCTCTTGTGTCCCCAACACACCTAATAGGTGCACTAGTTCGGCGAAGAGATAGTGAAATACAAGTGGTATGAATGAATATGAGCAGTAGTATGGCGCCAGAAAATAGCTTGCTGGCGTGCAGTTGATGGTAGTAATATTGTAGGAAGTAAACAAGCAGTAGTAACGCAGTAAAACAGTAAACAAGCAGCGATAGCAATATTTAGGAACAAGGCCTAGGGATTAGACTTTCACTAGTGGACACTCTCAACTTTGATCACATAACAGAATAGATAAATGCATACTCTACACTCTCTTGTTGGATGATGAACACATTGCGTAGGATTACACGAACCCTCAATGCCGGAGTTAACAAGCTCCACAATTCAATGTTCATATTTAAATAACCTTAGAGTGCATGAAAGATCGACACGACTAAACCAAGTACTAACATAGCATGCACACTGTCACCTTCACACCATGTAGGAGGAATAGATCACATCAATACCATCATAGCAATAGTTAACTTCATAATCTACAAGAGATCATAATCATAGCCTACGCCAAGTACTAACACGGATGCACACACTGTCACCATTACACCGTGCAGGAGGAATAAAACTACTTTAATAACATCACTAGAGTAGCACATAGATAAATTGTGATACAAAACACATTGCAATCATAAAGAGATATAAATAAGCACTTCACTATGCCATTCATAACAGTGAATAAGTATTACTGTGAAATATAGCCTAAGAGACCCACACGGTGCACACACTGTCACCTTTACACACGTGGGACAAGGAGTCTCCGGAGATCACATAAGTAAAACCCACTTGACTAGCATAATGACATCTAGATTACAAGCATCATCATATGAATCTCAATCATGTAAGGCAGCTCATGAGATTATTGTATTGAACTACATAGGAGAGAGATGAACCACATAGCTACCGGTACAGCCCCGAGCCTCGATGGAGAACTACTCCCTCTTCATGGGAGCAGCAGCGTTGATGAAGATGGCGGTGAAGATGGCAGCGGTGTCGATGGAGAAGCCTTCCGGGGCACTTCCCCGTCCGGCGGCGTGCCGGAACAGAGACTCCTGTCCCCCAGATCTTGGCTTCGTGATGGCGGCGGCTGGGAACTTTTCGCGTACCGTGGCTTATTCGTATCGAGGTTTAGGTCAGGGACCTTTAAATAGGCGAAGAGGCGGAGTCGGAGGGTCAACGAGGCGGCCAGACAACAGGGGGCGCGGGCCCAGCCCTGGCCGCGCCACCACCATGTGTGGGCCCCCTGTGGCCCCTCTCTGGCGGCTCTTGGGTGTTCTGGATGCTTCCGGGCAAAATAGGAACCTTGGCGTTGATTTCGTCCAATTCCGAGAATATTTCGTTACTAGGATTTCTGAAACCAAAAACAGCGGAACTGGCAGGCATCTCGTCAATAGGTTAGTTCCAGAAAGCATAAATATGACATATAATGTGTATAAAACATGTAGGTATCATCAATAAAGTAGCATGGAACATAAGAAATTATCGATACGTTGGAGACGTATCAAGGTGCACTAGTTCGGCGAAGAGATAGTGAAATACAAGTAATATGGATGATTATAAGTAGTAATTGCAATCTGAAATAAAAATGGCAGCAAGCGAACATGTAGCAGAACTTGTTGGAAACGGTGTTTCAATGCTTAGAAACAAGGCCTAGGGATCATACTTTCACTAGTGGACACTCTCAACAATGATCACATAATTGAATAAATAAATGCTACTCTCAAACACTCTCTTGTTGGATAACAAACACCATTCATTGTGTAGGGCTACAAGAGCACCCTCAAGCCGGAGTAAACAAGCTCCACAACTTCATAAAGGAATCACACACGATGCGCACACTGTCACCATCACACCGTGGAGAGTGACTCCGGAGTTCATATTAAAGTAACCTCTAGAGTGCATAATAGACAAGAGTAACATCTACATATTCAACTAGATTACAAAGCTCATGATCACATAAAGATCACACCATGGGAGAGAGAGATGAACCACATAGCTACCGGTAGAGCCCTCAGCCTCGGGGAGAACTACTCCCTCCTCATCATGGGAGACAGCAACGGCGATGAAGATGGCGGTGATGTCAATGGAGATGGATCCGGGGGCACTTCCCGTCCGGCGCGTGCCGGAACAGAGATTATGTCCCCCGAAACTTGTCGTCGATGGCGGCAGCGCTGCGGAACTCTTCTGGTGTTTTTGTAGATATCCTTAGGATTTTCGCGACGGAAGGAATATATAGATGAAGGGGCAGCGTCGGGGGAGCCAGGGGGCTCCTTCCCCATAGGTCGGTGCAGCCAGGGGGCCACCCGCACCGCCATATGGTGTGGGCCCCCTGCTGCCCCTCCTCGACTCCTCTTCGGTGTTCTGGAAGCCTCCGTGGAAAATAGGGCCGTGGGCTTTTGTTTCGTCAATTCTGAGAATATTCGTAAACTAACTTTTCTGAAATAAAAAACAGCAGAAAAAGGAGGCACGTGGCATCTTGTTAATAGGTTAGTCCCAGAAAATGTATAAAAACATTGTAAAGTGTGAATAAAACATGTAGGTATTGTCATAAAACTAGCATGGAACATAAGAAATTATAGATACGTTGGATACGTATCAGTACCCCGCGAGGCTGGCGAAGTCGACACAAGAAGTAAGCGGAGTAGAGGCAGCAGTTGCGAGCTCAGGTGCGGCTAAATCGAAACGATCTTCCCCAAGGGGGTGGAGGGGAGAAAGCATGATGAGGACATCCCTACTACACTACTACCTCCGTCATTGCAAGATGAAGACGATGTTGTTGTGAAGCTCAAGTCCAATGAAGTCAGGATTGGACCTATTACAAGGGCTCGTGCGAAGCTACTCAAACAATAGGTGAACTTGTTCCTAAATGATATTTTGATCGATGAGAACTTTATACTACCTAAGTCTTTGTACTTATGCATGGTCAGGTACGAAGAGGGAGCAAGCATCGCACGAGGAGGAGAGGAGCAGCTGGACGTGAAACTGGACATGGAGCTGGAAATGAAGCTGGACATGAAGACATCCCATGGACGCGAGGGAGGAGTGGGAGGCATGCGCGAGGGAGGAAGAAGAAGCTGTCTAGGCCGGTGCCGAGGCCGGTCGGCCAGACGCCGTCCAGCCGAGCCGACTTGGTCCTGAGGCTTGGTCCAAGCGGCCCCCACGCCGGGTGAGCGGTTCAACCGGATCTGCCAGGTGCCAACCGGCGAGGTGTCTTGTATGCCACCTTGGCGCCCCCGGTCTGACCCGGTCCAGCCCGGTCCAAGCAGGGCCGACGGTCCGAGGGCAGCCGAACTGCGAGTCAGTCTGTCCGATTCTGATACGGGTTTTCTATGTGTTTCTCGAACACAGTCGTCACGAACCCATATATAAGTGCCAGGACGCCCCCATTAGGTTTAGACCACGTTTAAGATAAACCTAGTTCATAGTTGATTGCTTTGCAACTCTATTGAATCTCTACACCATATTGCATTGCTTTGGTGTTTACCTGAAAGTCTTGTGTGATCTCTTTGTTCCATTGGGAATTAGACGGTTTGCAACTTACCGCTTCGTGGTCGGTGGCTACGTGTGCAAGTGTGTGGGTTGCGAATATCTTGCAGGGTTGAGAGCTGTTGCATTGGCGACAGGGACCAATCGAGAGACTTCGTTGCGTCATACAAGTTATCATCCACTTCATCATCGTGTTATCTCCGCTGCCATCCAGTGATCATCATCACCACCGTTGCTTACTGAGAAGATCGGGCCACCCCTTATCATCTTGGTATCAGATTTCAGCGTTTCCTCGGTAAGCCATCCACAATCCACCCCATAGTTGAGTTGTGAGTGTTTCCTATCCAGAAAAAGCCATAAAAAGTTAGGGTTAGGGTTTGCCATAGCCTTAGATTGCACTAATTTCGAGTTTTAGTTGCTTTTCGTAGTTGTTTTTGCGTATCTTTTCTTCCATCTAGTATTGTTAGGGTTTGTGTTTCCGCTATCATCTAGTTTCAGTTTTTGTTACTCCGAGTCCACATAGCGTACAGTGTGCTTGTTCCCAACCATAGACACAGCCTTTCGATATAAGTGACTAGGAACTTCCCCAGAAGAGACTAGTTTTACCGCTCGACAGGCTGCTCGTTAGGGTTTTGGTGCTTTGCAATTTCTGTTGGCCGTGTTATCAAGGAGTTGAGTCATAAAATCAAAAAATAGAAAAGAAGCAAAAAGAGCTACATAGCTGCGTGTGATAAAAAGAAAAATCCAAAAAGCAAAAGTGTGAAGTGCTAGTAAGATCAAGTGAAGGCCTAGTTTACTTTTCTGCACCTGTAGTTGAGCAATCTTGTGCATGTTTCGTTGAGCTTTGCTAGTGTCTCTCGAGTGCATTGCAACCTTTTCATCCATATAGTTGCATTGCCACATTTATCGCCTTGTGTGAGTATCATTGGTTGTCTACGGTCAGCGCTAGAGCTTGTTATTGGTGCAAATAGGTAGCCTACCTACAGCCCCACATATATCCTGCTTTGTCGTGTGATTTGTTCTTATACCCTTGATATTCGCTTTGCTACATCCGTGCACTAGTTGTCACTACAAGTGGTAAGCAACACTAATTCACTTTGGAGCGGTAAGATTTCCTTTTCTTATCAGTTTTGAGTGAGTTGTGAGAGTACCACCATATATTTTTGATTTAGTGCACTAACCTACTAATCATGTCTGCTAGTGATGAGAAAATTGTTAACCAGAAAAACAAGGATGCCGCTGATGTGATGACATGGAGGGAATATGAACCTCTTCGTAATGAAATGCGACGTGAATTCCGCACTCAGGACGATAAACTTAGGGGGACTATTGATGTCTACGGATGCTTCTATTCTTGTAGACAGTGTTGGGCCTCCAAGAGCAGAGGTTTGTAGAACAGCAGCAAGTTTTCCCTTAAGTGGATCACCCAAGGTTTATCGAACTCAGGGAGGAAGAGGTCAAAGATATCCCTCTCAAGCAACCTGCAATCACGATACAAGAAGTCTCTTGTGTCCCCAACACACCTAATACACTTGTCAGATATATAGGTGCACTAGTTCGGCGAAGAGATAGTGAAATACAAGTAGTATGGATGTATATGAGTGGTAATAGCAATCTGAATAAAATATGGCAGCGAGTAAACATGCAAAGAACAGTAAGTAAGTGGTGTTTGCAGTATTGGAAACAAGGCCTAGGGATCATACTTTCACTAGTGGACACTCTCAACATTGATCGCATAATAAATAATAACTTCTCTCATTTGTGCTACATACACTCTTTGTTGGATGACAAACACCATTCATTGTGTAGGGCTACAAGAGCACCTCAATGCCGGAGTTAACAAGCTCCACAACATTCGATGTTCATATTTAAATAACCTTAGAGCATAATAGATCTTTGCAAAATAAACCGAGTACTAACATAGCATACACACTGTCACCATTACACTATGAAAGGGGGAATAGATCACATCAATACTATCATAGCGATAATCAACTCCATAACCTACAAGAGATTATGATCATAATCTACGACAAGAACCACACGATGCACACACTGTCACCATTACACCATGCAGGAGGAATAGACTACTTTAATAACATCACATGAGTAGCACATAGACTAGTAGCGATACAAAGCTCATCATATGGATCTCAATCATGCAAGCAATTCATGAGATCATTGTATTGGAGTACAGAGAGAGATTAACCACATAGCTACGGTAGAGCCCTCGGCCCGGGGGAATTACTCCCTCCTCCTCATGGGAACGGCGATGGCGGTGAAGATGGCGGTGGAGATGGCTTAGGGGCAATTCCCCGTCCGGCGGCGTGTCGGAACAGAGACTTGTCCCCCGAATCTTGATTTCGCGATGACGGCGGCTCTGAAGGTTTTCTCGGGTTTTGTCAATCGTTATAGGGTTTTCGACGGAGACCTTAAGTAGGCGGAAGGGGAGCCTCGAAGGGGCCCTGGTGGGCCCACACACTAGGGCGCGCCCCCCTTGGCCGCGCCGCCTGGCGTGTGGGGCCCCCCTGCTCCTCTCCGGTACTTCTTCGATGCTGGAACCTTCAGGGAAAAATAAGGTCTTGGGCATTGATTTCGTCGATTCGAGAATATTTCCTTACTAGGATTTCTGAAACCAAAAACAGCAACAGGAACTGGCACTTCGGCATCTCGTCAATAGGTTAGTTCCGGAAAACGCATCAAAACGATATAAAGTGTGAACAAAACATGTAGGTATCATCATAAAAGTAGCATGGAACATAAGAAATTATAGATACGTTTGGGACGTATCAAGCATCCCCAAGCTTAGTTCCTACTCGCCCTCGAGTAGGTAAACGATAACAAAGATAATTTCTTAAGTGACATGCTATCATAATCTTGATCAATACTATTGTAAAGCATATGAGATGAATGAAGTGATTGAAAGCAATGGTAAATATAATGACTAAACAATTGAATCATATAGCAAATACTTTTCACGAATAGTACTTTCAAGGCAAGCATCAATAAGACTTGCGTAAGAGCTAACTCATAAGCAATAAATTCTTAGTAAAAAGCTTTGAAACAACACAAAGGAAGATATAAGTTTCAGCGGTTGCTTTCAACTTCAACATGTATATCTCATGGATAATTGTCAACATAAAGTAATATAACAAGTGCAATAGGTAAACATGTAAGAATCAATGCACACAGTTTATACAAGTGTTTGCTTCTAAGATAGAAAGAAGTAGGTAAACTGACTCAACAATAAAGTAAAAGAATGGCCCTTCGCAGAGGGAAGCATTGATTGCTATATTTGTGCTAGAGCTTTTATTTTGAAAACATAAGAGAGCATAAAAAGTAAAGTTTTGAGCGGTGTTTGTTGTTGTCAACGAATGGTAGTGGGCACTCTAACCCCCTTGCGAGACAGACTTTCAAAGAGCGGCTCCCATGAATTATTTTTGGGTGGCACTCCTTCCAACCTTGCTTTCACAAACCATGGCTAACCGAATCCTCGGGTGCCTGCCAATAATCTCATACCATGAAGGAGTGCCTTTTTATTTTGGTTTTATTTAGATGACACTCCTCCCCACCTTTGCTTTCTCAAGCCATGGCTAACCGAATCCTCGGGTGCCGACCAACAATCACATACCATGGAGGAGTGTCTATTTATAAATTTATGAAAGTTAATTAATTCGGGGCTGGGAACCCCATTGCCGGCTCTTTTTGCAAAATTATTGGATAAGTGGATGAAGCCACTAGTCCATTGGTGAAAGTTGCCCAACAAGATTGAAAGATAAACTCCACATACTTCCTCATGAGCTATAAAACATTGACACAAATAAGAGGTAATAACTTTTGAATTGTTTAAAGATAGCACTCAAGCAATTTACTTTGGAATGGCGGAGAAATACCATGTGGTAGGTAGGTATGGTGGACACAATTGGCATAGTTTTTGGCTCAAAGATTTGGATGCACGATAAGAATCTCTCTCAATACAAGGCTAGGCTAGCAAGGTTGTTTGAAGCAAACTCAAGTATAAAACGGTGCAGCAAGACTCACATATGGACATATTGTAAGCATTATAAGACTTTACATCGTCTCCTTGTTGTTCAAACACCTTAACCAGAAATCTAGACTTAGAGAGACCAATCATGCAACCCAAATTTTAACAAGCTCTATGTAGTTCTTCATTAATAGGTGCAAAGTATATGATGCAAGAGCTTAAACATGATCTATATGAGCACAACAATTGCCAAGTATCAAATTATCCAAGACATTATACCATTTACCACATGAAGCATTTCCTGTTTCCAACCATATAACAATGAACGAAGCAGTTTTCAACCTTCGCCATGAACATTAAAAGTAAAGCTAAGAACACATGTGTTCATATGCAACAGCGGAGCGTGTCTCTCTCCCACACAAGCATGAATTTATTAAAACAAAACAAAAAACAAACAGACGCTCCAAGTAAAGTACATAAGATGTGACCGAATAAAAATATAGTTTCAATAGAAGAAACCTTATAAGTTGATGAAGAAGGGGATGCCTTGGGCATCCCCAAGCTTACTTGAGTCTTCTTGGAATATGCAGGGATGAACCAGGGGGCATCCTTAGGCTTTTCACTCTTCTTGATCATATATCATCCTCCTCTCTTGACCCTTGAAAACTTCCTCCACACCAAACTTAGAGCAAACTCATTAGAGGGTTAGTGCATAATCAAAATTCACATGTTCAGAGGTGACACAATCATTCTTAGCACTTCTGGACATTGCACAAAGCTTCTGAAAGTTAATGGAACAAAGAAACTCATTCAACATAGCAAAAGCGGCAATGTGAAATAAAAGGCAGAATCTGTCAAAAACAGAACAGTCCGTAAAGACGAATTTGGCAGGGGCACTTAACTTGCTCAAACGGAAAAACTCAAAACTAATGAAAATTGCGTACATATCTGAGGATCACACACGTAAATTTGCAGATTTTTCTGAGTTACCTACAGAAACTTCTGCGCAAATTTGTGACAGACAACAAATCTGTTTCTGCGCAGTAATCTAAATCTAGTATCAACCTTACCATAGAGACTTTACTTGGCACAAAAACATGATAACGAGAGGTTGCTACAGTAGTAAACAACTTCCAAGACACAAATATATAAAACAAAAGTGCTGTAGTAAAATAAAGATATGGGTTATCTCCCAAGAAGTTCTTTCTTTATAGCCATTAAGATGGGCTCAGTAATTTTAATGATGCTTGCAAGAAATAAGAGTTGAAGCAAAAGAGAGCATCAAGAAGAAAATTCAAAGCACATTTAAACCTACCCCACTTATGAAGGAATCTTGTACACAAATAAATTCATGAAGAACAAAGTGACAAGCATAAGAAGATAAGACACGAGTAACTTCAAGATTCTCAACATAAAGAGGGGAAACTGAATATTATTAAGATGCATACAACCGTGTTTCCCTCTCTCATAATAACTTTCAGTAGCATCATTGATGAAATCCACAATATAACCATCACTTAAAACATTCTTATCATGGTTCATATGCATAAAGGTATCATTATTTTTGACATAAGAGAATCTCTTCTCATTAATAGTAATTGGAGCAGGATCATTATTAAGAAGGGATTTCTATTTTCGTGCCCCTGGTTCGTTAGTTGTACTCAGTTTTTCCCAGTCCCTTAGTTTTTCCTCAGTTTTCCCCTCCTCTAGTTTGAAACACGCACAAGTGCTGGAACGGCCGGTAGCCGTCAGGTCAGAGGCCTTGACCGTTAGTCTGACCGGGTGGGGCCGCACAGGGGCAGCTCCTCCCTGACCGTCTCGTGCTGACGGGTAGGGTCAGGAGACACGTCGGAGCAGCCATCCATCTATCGCTGACGTGTGGGCCGTTTTATTTCATGATTTTATACGCGGTGCTGCCAATGACAAATGGGGCCGCTCTATAGGGCTGCCGCAGCCAATGACCGTGGGGTCGTATATTTTTCGATAAAAAGACATATATTGCCGCTCTGTGGGGCTGCCGACCAATGACCAGTGGGGTCGTCTATTTATTTAGGGAAACTCATATATTGCCGCTCTGTGGGGCCTCCGCAGCCAATGACCAGTGGGGTCGTATTTTTCAGGAAAGAAATATATTGCCGCTGTGGGCTGCCGCAGCCAATGACCGGTGGGGTCGTCTATTTATTTAGAGAAACTCATATATTGCACTCTGTGGGGCCTTCGACCAATGACCAGTGGGGTCGTCTATTTTTCAGGAAAGACATATATTGCCGCTCTGTGGGGCTGCGGAGCCAATGACCGGTGGGGTCGTCTATTTATTTAGAGAAACTCATATATTGCCGCTCTGTGGGGCCTCCGCAGCCAATGACCAGTGGGGTCGTCTATTTTTCAGGAAAAGACATATATTGCCGCTCTGTGGGGCTGCCGCAGCCAATGACCAGTGGGGTCGTCTATTTATTTAGAGAGAAAAAATCATATATTGCCGCTCGATATATGTCTTTAGAAAATTGTTGCCAAAACCACGGCGGCGGTGGTTAAGCAACACGAAGAGCCGGGAGGCTTCAAGGCGGCAGCGGGCCCTGGTCCCTCGACGTCGTCCCGCAAATGCTCGGCACACGACCTGCGGTGCAGGGCGTGCCACGACCTATACCTGGCCGGGAAGGTATTAGATTGCTTCGATTAGTTTGCATGGCGGACACGTAAACATTAAATACGAGCCCTATCGGCTCTCGGGTTGCCTGCGGATCGGCTCAAAGAGCCGATCGCCCCATGGTTCATGTTGGATTTTCAATGACATGGGGATCCTGCTTGATCACGACAAAGCTAAACCAATCTACGACAGTTTAGGGTTCTCACCGTATGATCGGAACATCCTACGCGTAGTTGAGCCTAATAGACACGAAAGATAATGGAAAACTAACCCTAAAAGAGGCCTAAAAACCAACATTAAGTTAATTCCCGGAACATCCCTCTTAGGACTAACAAACCACACCTAACGCACTATCGGATCGTTCAACCCGTTTGCAAGGCCTAACCATACGGATATTAAACTAATCCTTGAAGAACAAGGAGCAACTATAACAGATCGGATCTACTAAGTAACGAACAAGCAAGATGCTGCCCTTACACCTGGATAGGTGTAAGGGCAGCTAGATATTGAGGGACGGCATAGCTAGGCTAGGCTTGTTGCCAAAGGTTTTAAACAACGATATGGAATTGAATATGAAGATACTTTTAGTCCTGTTGTCAAGATTGCTACTGTACATCTTGTTTTGTCCTTGGCTGTTTCTAAGGGATGGAGCTTGCGACAGCTTGATGTTAAGAACGCGTTTCTACATGGCGTTCTGGAAGAGGAAGTCTATATGAGACAACCACCTGGGTATGAAAACAAAAGCTCTCCTCATTTTTTGTGCAAATTGGATAAAGCTCTCTATGGACTCAAACAGGCACCTCGTGCATGGTATTCTCGGTCAAGCTCTAAATTGCTTGCTCTTGGTTTCTTTGCTTCCAAATCTGATACCTCTCTGTTTATCTATCGGAAGTCCAATGTCACCATCTTTATGCTTATATATGTGGATGACATTATTGTTGCTAGTTCTTCTCAAGCTGCAACTGATGCTCTTTTGAGAGATTTGAGTCAAGAGTTTGCTCTTAAAGATCTTGGTGATCTCAATTTTTTCTTGGGTGTTGAAGTTCAGAAGGTGGACAATGGTATAGTTCTAAGTCAGTCCAAGTATGCTCATGATATTCTGGCTCGTGTTGGTATGTCAAATTGCATAGGTGTGCCGACACCTTTGTCTTCTTCAGATAAAATCACTGCACAGCAAGGTGATCCATTGGGTCCGGATGACAGTAGTAAGTATAGAAGCTTGGTTGGTGCTCTGCAGTATCTTACCCTTACTCGTCCAGATATATCTTTTGCAGTCAACAAGGTTTGTCAGTATTTGCATGCTCCTAGTACTGTTCATTGGGCTGCTGCTAAACGCATCTTGAGATATGTCAAGCATACTGTCACGGTTGGTCTCACGTTCATGAGGTCAAGGTCTACTCTTGTCAGTGCCTTTTCTGATGCAGACTGGGCAGGCTGTGTTGATGATCGTCGGTCCACATGGGGATTTGCTGTATTCTTTGGACCAAATTTGATTTCCTGGAGTGCTAAAAAGCAACCCACAGTCTCCAGGTCAACTACTGAAGCTGAGTACAAGTCTGTAGCCAATGCAACAGCTGAAATAATGTGGGTTCGGTCTTTGCTTAGAGAATTGGGTGTTCGGCAGATACAGCCACCTTGCATATGGTGTGATAATTTGGGAGCAACGTATTTGTCAGCCAATCCAGTGTTTCATGCAAGAGCCAAACATATTGAGATAGATTTTCATTTTGTCAGAGAGCGAGTATTGAGGAAGCAGTTGGAGATTCGATTTATTTCTTCCAAATACCAGGTTGCTGATGGGTTCACTAAACCGTTGCCTTATAGAGCATTTGAAGATTTCAAGACTAATCTCAACTTGTCAATGTTGTGATTACGGGAGGGTATTAGAGATATATTCGGTTAGGAGTATAAACCGGACTTGTGTGGTAGAGTCTGTTAGACATACGGTCGTGTAATCATATGCAATCTCTACCTCGTCTCCCTTCTATAAATACATGCAATGAGAATCTCGGTAATCATCCGAGTAGTTCCAAAACTACCTGATCTCCACGTTTTTATACTGATGACCCACTATCCCACAGCTTAGCTCGTTTCCACTGAGAAAACTCCGCCTTGATGCATCTGCAGAGCTCCATTGGCAGCATCGCGATCTTATCAAAAACCCTTGCGTTTATCTCTAGCCAAAACTCCCTGGAGACAAGAATTTGCTCTCTGCAGGGACCGCCGCAGATAGTTCAAGAGTAGCATCAGCTGTTGGCATGAAACGGTGCAATCTCCTTGGCGGAAGTATATATGTGGTGTATATTCACATCTTTGGGGTTGGTTAGTGGAAGATGTGAACTTTAATCTAAAGTTTTTTCTTTGACATTTTTATCTGTCATGTCAATACCTGAAGTGACGATGTATTTACATTATTCTCCTAGGCTGCTTCGTGCACCAACTTGTCAGATCTTTTTATAGTTTTGGTAGCGAAGTAATGTACTTGCAGTTTGTTGTATCAGCGTATCATAGCCATATGTTTGCTTCCTGTCACCAGGTATCCCTCTATAACAAAACCAGAACGTGATGTTGAGGCTTCAGCCCCCACGCTGTCCTCACCAATCTGCTGCATATATCAACAACAATAGCCAGAAGCATCATGGCCTGAATTATGTACTACTAGCACATCAGCATAAAATCTGACCAACCATAGGCACACATACATTTTTATTTATGCATACCGCGTGAACTAGTCTGGTCATCAGCATTGGAAATCGTCAGCTAAAGAATTCCGAAACCAAAGAAACCTGAACCAGCCTCATCTCCTTGAACCAATATAGCAGAATCAATCTCGAGTTCTTGAGTGCAAATACCTGCAGCAAATTAAAAGCGGAAAACAGCATTATTAGAAGGAGGCTGAACTGAATACAACCATTAGGTTGAGAAGGGGGTTGTGGTGGGGAGGGGAAATCTGTAGCAAGATTGAACATGGATGGGTAACCTAGTGGAGAAATATAGCTAAACATCTTGTTCTATTTGGAATCATTGTGCGATAAAAACTGGGCATTGTTTTCGTTTGTCAGTGGTCAATTCCATAGTGAAAGTTAATTTCTGAAAGTTTCTTATTTAGACTCTGTACCAGATGAGTTAATCATCATTTATAAGATTTGATTCTAGGAAGAACTCTACTTGTATACTATATACCTGCCGAGAAATTTCTCTTATTTATTAGTCTGGCTGAACCCAGTGATTCCTTATTTATTCTTCATGGGCGTGTTTGGTTACCTGGGCCTAATTCGTGCACCACTGGCGCGGTGAGAAGGAAATACTTGTGCGTTGCAAATGGGCCATGGGCCATAAAACGCGTGTCGTTTGGTAGCATGTGCAACTTTTTATGCACTAGAGAGGAAAGCCAGTCTGCACATGCGACTTTATGCCCTGGTCGTGCAGCCCACATCCTGTTTGGTTGCAGATATGAGCATGTTGTGGTAACCCCTTCCCTTAGAGTGGTGATGTTACCCAGTACTGCTAACTGAATAACAACACATTTAGCTAGATTCAGTTCATCAAAAGTTGTTGCTAATACACAACAAGTACTTACCCTACTGGGTGATGTATCACGAGCAAAGCAACTATACTTCGTGATGTATCACATGTTCATCACACGAGGAGTTAGTATATACCACCTCGAACAAGTTCATCATTACGGACCGGGGATCAGGTTCAAGCAAGTCCTAGCTAATGGAGGGATGCGAGAGCACCTCCTAAAATCAGCAGATCATGACGAAAGAAGCTGAAGCACTAAGCAGGAAACTGCTTGCGTAGCCAGGTCCAAAGCTAGCTCCTCCTCTCCGCTGGCTACAGCTTACGGTACTCGGCATACTCTTATTCGTTGTATACAATATAGTCGATTGCCCTGACCAACAAGTTAGGTTGGAACAGTTGCGCCCTGCAGACAAACCGGGGCATGAAGATCGTCGTCATCTCAGCATTGTTCGTGATCGGGGTCCCGACGTACTAACAATGCCTCGGGTAGCGGTGCAATCCACAAGGAACAACTGTTAGTGCGGTTGACAATGATATACATTCAGATCTATGAAGAAACTCAATGAGGCTTACTACCTGAATGTACTCATCCACCGTCTCTTCATCAGCGGCATAGAAGCAGCAACCATCTTCGCTCTAGTTTAGAATGCGATCGAATTTCATCTTGAGTATGACGCTCCACTTGGTCCTCCAGTTTCTGATGTGGTTGTAGATCTGAAGAGTGGTCACATGTACGCCAGCGAATGCAAGAACATCCGTAGGTACCTTCTTCATCTGCTCCTCTTTGAATTCCAGGTTAAAACAGACGCCGCTATGGACGAGCTGAACCAACCGGTTTAGCACAAACTCTGAAAGCTCGGGTCTCCAAACCATGGCAGATTTGCTTGAAATCAGACAATGGTGAGCATTGACAGTAGGAGCAAAAAAGATCAGGGGAGCTCAATGGTATGCTCTCCTACATGACAAACACTAGCACAACAATGAACTATCACTTCCACATCGACATCCTTAAGCACTAGACCACTACCGCATCCACATCCTTAAACACTACAACATCAATGAACTATGAGAAAAGAAAGAGCGGCCTTACAGTCAGAGGAGCCACATGCATCACCGAGGTCGGGGAAGCAGGGGACCCTAGCGAAGATGCATGAAGCACAACCGTCCCCATGGAAGGGTCAGATGCAACGGCAACAACCGTCCCCGTGGTAGAGTCAGATGCAACATAGACAACCTCGAGTGGCGACGAAGAAATGGACTACAATGGATTCGTTCAGACCCCCTGTGTATCCAAAAGATCTAGATCTAAGGCTAGGGTTTGCAGAAGCTTACAACACCTGAGGTGATCGATGCAGACGATCATCCGCGGCCAGTAGTCGCCTCCACAGCCAACGTCGCCGCCGCCAGCCTCTCCGACCGTACGGGTGAGGAAGAGCCGACCATGTCGCTAGATCGGGAAGGGTGGATGAGCTCGAAATGGGGAGAAATGGGGATTTGTATTTGGCGGTGAGAGAGCCGCCCCTATATACGGTGGCGAAAATTGGAGCACGGTGATCAAATTCATCCCGAGATTTTGTCGTTCCGCGCCAGCACACGCCATCTCCCGCGATGGCTATGTGGGAATGCGGCGTTGTCGACTTCTACGGAGACAAGGGTGGCTCGCTAGAAACGGCCGATCCGGATGTTCCTCAAGGGCCTGGCCCGAGGGTGTTTTAAAAATCGTGTCATATGACAACGCGGGTAAGCCCATGCAATCAAACGTGCCAAAAATTACATCCCCATGCGAGCAAAGGAAGCCTAGCGTCCCATGAGTCGCAAATATTGTTTCAAGCACAAGTAGTAATCTAGCCCGTATCGGTAGAGTCCTACTCCGGTGCTCCCCCTAACACAAGTTGAGATGTTATATTCATTTTTTTTGTTTTCCAACCTTAGACCCGCTGACCCATATCCAGCCCATGTATGCATGTCTATATACATACGGTATTTCTGTTCCTAATTTGGTGGGGAAATTGGTGGACGACATACGCGGAGACGTCTACGACCCTTTTATATGTTCTGCCTATTTGGTACACGCACGTCACCGTAGTAGTACACTATACTTACAGAAAATAATCATACAAGATAACGCATGCCATAGGGCCTCTAGAGAATCGTACGTACATATCAGATTTTTAAATTTTACAATCATGATTCCACTTACGAAGGGGTATTGGAAGACTCAACCATTATTGTTTTTGACGCAGCCTGACATTTGCCAAGGGGAGCACTGGAGTAGAAGCGGTATCAAATGAATGATGACCACCTAAAGATAAGCACTGATTTACACCAGTCTCGCTGTGTCTGTTCAGTGACAGTGCCGTTGTCAGCTTATCTGTGTCTGTTCAGTGATAGTGACATTATCAGCTTATAGTACAATAATGTATCCTTCATTTCTGTGGGCCGACAGAAGTTCCAAATCCACAAAACCGAGCAGGGGATATAATGGTGACATCTTATAACAGCAACAGATGACATCAAGTGCCACCAGACATGAAACCAACGGCGGCTTTCGACGACAACGACTATAAACCTGTTTTCTGATATCGGCCCTCGAGAAGGAAAAAACAGAACGAACTGTTGATGTTGCGCTTCGCTGTGACGTTTGGATAAGAGATATTGGCCATAACCTGAATAATCCTATCATCAATGACTATCGCGTCTTCTGGACATAGTTTCAATCCTCGCCGCTCGTCCAAAACGATGAAGTCTGACAGCGTCTGGGAACTCTTCAAGTCCATCCTGTACGCTGTCTGGGCGCCGCCATTCCGCAAGTTCTTCTACTCATCATCTGCAAGTTCTTATGCTTAGAGCATGTCTAACAGGCGTGTAGCACGCCATAAATTCAGCGGGATACGGGCGGCGTGTTGGGCGTCTAGTAGGCCCCGTATTCGGGCGGCCCGTTTCGGTGGAATACGGGCCCAGTCGGCCCCGTCGCCTTATCTTGAGCGCGGTGCGAGTGAGGTTAACCCCTGCTCGCAACCTGCTCCGCCGTCGCCGCCTCCTCCATCCTTCTCGAGAAAGTACTCGCTCCGCTGCATTCCACCCCATCTCCGCCATGGACTCCCGCCGCCCGATCTTGTCTCGGCCGGCGGATCGAACGATCCCGCTCGCCGGACACCGTGGAGAGCGTGGCGGCTCAAGTGCAAGAGATCCGCCGCCGGGAGCCGTCGTGCGGCGTGCCGGTACGCCGGCGCGCTGTACGTGCCGGATTCGCTCCGGGAGTACGCCGCGGGTGGGCGGTGGTACCGGCAAGACCCGCCGCTCAAGCCGATGAGCGGCGAAGCCTTCGAGAATTGGCTCGCCGAGTGGCAGCGCGACCGCGCGTCCGAGGCGGCATGGGCGGCGACCATCGGCAGCACCAGCGGCGGAGGAAGCGGAGGCGGCGAGGAGGAAGAGGAGGCGGCAGAGGAGGAGGCGGCCTTCCGGCGTGCGGTGGCCGAATCCGAGCGGATGCCGCCGAGCTCGGGCGGAGGCAGAGGAGGAGGCGGCGGCCATCGACGCCGTCCGGGAGTTCGTGGCGCGGGAGGCGCAGGAGGAGGCGGCCTCCATCGCCTTCATCCCCTACGTCATCCTTGACGAGTAGATGTAGGATAGATGTAGTATGATCCGTAGTATGATCGGAATGTATGTATGATCCGTAGTATGATCAATGAAGATGAACTTCCCGGGGTTTTTATTTTTGAAAATACGGGGCGAAATACGGGATCTGCTAGACGAAATGGCTCTTCCGTTAGCAGTTTTTCGATACGGGGCGAAATGCGAGCGTTATACGGGGCAGCGAAATACGGGGCCTGTTAGACATGCTCTTACTTCAGCTAGAAGATAAGTTTATAACGCTTGCAGTTCATAAGAGGATTCAGATTGTTTATTTATTCAACGATGGTTCAAGGTTTCAAATATGGAGTACCTCGTATCCAAAAACTTTCCCGAATGGGGTCAACATTTCATTTTTCATTTTAGTTTTTTTTCTTTCGAAATGGGAGAGCCCCAGTCTCTCATCAAAACGATTACCGTGCTACCACGTTTACTCTGAACAGCGCCGGCTCTATCTTTTCTGTGGCCCTTGGGCAAGCTGATGAAAGTGGCCCCTAAAACTAATATGTATATACCTATATAGAAATATATGTGTCTAGTTTTACTAGCAAAATATTAAAATTAACATCCATCGATGCATTCATAGTATGAGTTTCGATAAATAACGACAGGAAGACAAAAGGAGTAGCAAAATATAAGTCGTAGTATTTCTTGCTAGTTTTATTACCTCAAATAAGTAGTATTTCTTGCTAGTTTTATTACTCCATCGACAATAATGCTTCAGTGCTTCACAAAAAAACTTCTTCGAGCATTTCTAGATGCAAAATCATTGAGGACCACTTCAAGATCGATGTTGTCCAAGATATCCTTCTCAATACAACATGTAGCCAAGTCATTCAATCTGTCTTGCAACATAGTTGACCTCAAACAATTCTTTAGTAGTTTCAGTTTAGAGAAACTTCTTTCAGCTGATGCTACGGTCACAGGTATAGTTAAGAGGATCCGATAAGCAACTGATACATTCGGGTAGCAATCTACCGCTGTAACGAATTGAAGAATCTCAGGCGCTGACATCAAATCATTCGGCAAAGTGACTTGCAATACTTTTAGCTCAGAGAAAAAATCATCAAGGTCAACATCATGCGACTCTTCATGAGTAAAAGTTTTTGCAAAATCAGTGCAAGATTTTCGTAGATTACTCTCATCCAAGGACTTTAGCTTCTTTGAGTTGAATAAGAACCCAAACACCTTTTCAAACTCCTTTAGCTGCACAAATCGATCATTCAATGAAATAATTGCCGTGTCTACAACGACAAGAAAGTAGGTAACCTTGAAGGATTCAGTAGCTGATAGTTGTAGTTCATCATCTTCATCATTTAGCTCATCAAAATGCTTCTTCCTTTTACTTTGACGTTTTGTACGAAATTTTGGCTCTATGCCCAGATTTGATGCAATAGCTTTGGCACTCTCAATACTTTTAAGAAAGCCTACATTTCTATAGTTCTGAAAATACTCAAGGACCTTATCAATGTGTTGGAGAGTAGCATCGATGCAGACAATTTTCTCCTGTAACTTTTTGCTCACCATATTCACAGAAAATAGAATATCATGCCAAATAACCATACCAACTAAAGTCTCAAATTTCCCAAGTGCTTTGAACAAAGATTGAGCATCACTTACTGTAGCTGGATCATCAGTAGAAGCCTTCTCCAATTCCTTCAAAGCTGATCTTACTTGGAGAGTTTGATGCCTTATAGGTTGCACACTCTTTATCCGACTCTCCCAACGCGTATTAGACAAAGGTTTGAGAGTCAGATTTGGTACATTATCTAGCAAAATCTTCCACCTTTTAGTAGAGCGTGCAAAGAGTACATATATACGCTGTATAATACCAAAGAATGAAATAGCTTGTTCACAAGATTTCGCCATATCACAAAGAGTCAGATTCAGACTATGACATGCGCATGGCATATATAATGCTTTGGGGTTAACTTTAAGCAAACGGTTCTGAACACCTTGATTTTTCCCCTTCATGTTGGAACCATTGTCATAACCTTGCCCTCTTACATCATCGACATTCAAATCAAGAGAATCCAATGTATCCATCAGTACATTAAAAAGCCCCAATCCGGATGTGTCATCAACCTTTAGAAACTCTAGGAAAAACTCCTCCACTCTCGGAATGTTACTTGACATATTGACACAACGCACAATTAGAGTCATTTGTTCTTCATGACTCACATCCGGGGTACAATCCAATATAACAGAGAAATACTTGGCATTCTTGATGGTCCTTAATATAAACTTCTTCACGGCATTAGAAAGAAGTAAGATCAACTCATTCTGAATAGTGTGGCCAAGATAATGGTGATGTATTTCATTATTTTGGATACGTCTAATATGATCTTGCATCACGGGATCAAATTCAGCAATCATTTCAATAGTACCCAAAAAATTACCATTATTATCTTCATACAACTTCTCATTTGATCCTCGGAAGGCCAAATTACGTTTTGCAAGAAACTTTACTGCCGAAACTATTCTTAGCAAAACCTGCCTCCAACGCTCTTTACAGAGTCTCTCAAAAGAATATTCAACTAGGATAGGCACCGTGCTACTTACAGCTTCTCCCACAACTCCAATTCATACTTTTCATGGAATGGGGGTGATGCCCATGTTGCCTTCACTCACCCAATTAGATGTCCAGAGGGAACATGATGACTACTTCGAGGCCAAGGTTGATGCTACCGGTAAGTTGGCTTATCCTCTTACCAAAAATGTTCGGCTACCATTCAACAGCTTGCATATGAAGTACCATGTGATCTCGTTCATGAATACTTGCGCATGACGGGAGAACATGCATTGATTCCATGTACAAGTTTTGCAAAGCAGTTATTGCAGTGTTTGACAAAGTGTATCTGAGAGAGCCAACAACCAAAGACACTGCCCGCCTCTTGTCTATCAACGAAAAGAGGGGGTTTCCTGGAATGTTGAGCAACATAGATAATTGTCATGGTGGTTCGCAAGGGCAAAGACTAGAGGCAGTTGCATCACATGATCTATGGATTTTAGAACCCTCCCCGGGGTGGCGGCGCCGCGCCACTCTGGGTAGCCCTCCTCACCGGCCCGAGAGGCCCCCTCCAGCCCCTCCCTCCCCTTGCTGCCGCCGGAGGTGTCGCCGGGCAAAGCCCGCGCGGCATGGCGGGGGCGGGGGCTTCAGATGGGCGCGATAATGGGGGATGGGGCGGCGCTCCTGATCCCTTCTGGTGGTGGTGGTGCGCGGCGCCGGCGGCCGGAAGGCGAGGCGACAGCGGTGGTGGCGTGGCCGGAGTGGCCGGCTGCTGAGCCTTCTCCTCCGCACGACGGGAGCTCCATCCGCATCACATGGAAGCCGGGGCGGCGGCCCCGGGCATGGTGGCGGTGTTCTCCTACACGGAGGTGGATGGCCTCGTTGGGATCTGGGGTGGGGGATCTTGGGATCCCACACAGACCTCCGGCGGTGAAGATCCAGGCGACGACGAGTTTAGGGTGACGGGGCGGACGGTGAAAACCGTGCTTCGCTCTCGGGCTTGGCGGATGATGGTGGTGCCGCTTGGCATCGTTACCTTGTCGAAGGCATCGACTTTGCTTGTCTCGTCTCTCCACTCGGCGAGTTGGAGATGTGTGGCTGCCGGTGAAAATCATGCTCCGACCCTGGTCATGGCGGGCGATGGCGACGCTACGCGTCGTTACCTTCTTGAAGGCATCGTCGTCGCAACCTGCATCTACCCACTCGTGCTACTCCGGGGGAAACGCTAGATCTGGGTCTCCCGGATCGGACAATGGCGGCGCTACCTGCATCGTTTTACCTCTTGGGGTATCGTTTTTGGAGCAACTGCTGGATGTTGGCGGATGTTGGTGGAGTGGTATTCATCTACCACATTGTTGGCGCTGAGTCTCGGTGGCATGGTGCTGCAGAGTATCGACGACGGATGCGGGATGATGTATGCGTGCAAGTTGGTGGAGCCGTCTGGCATCATGGTGGCATCGACGGCAGATCTTGTGGCAACCGCCTTTGTGAGCTTAGTAGCGTATTTATATTCCAACTTGGCATCATTTTCTCACACCTAAGCATCTTGTTCTATTTGGAACCATTCGTGTGATAAAAAGCTGGGCATTGCTTTCATTTGTTAGGATACCACTGTGCATTGGTCAATTCCATAGTGAAAGTTTATTTCTGGAAGGGCTTTTTAAGTTCTTCCACTGTTAAGTACCTCATGAATTTTCATCATGTATCAGATTTGCCTCTGTGATGAACTCTACTTCTATGCTGTATCAGTCTGCCTGAACTCAATGATTCCTGATTCATTCACAATGAGAAACAAATATTGTTTCAGGCACAAGTAGTAATCTAACCCTTATCTGTGATGACAACTCTAAACATCAAGACTGATTTACATCTCTCGCTGTAGCTGTTCAGTGGTACCATTATCAGCTTATATGTGTCTGTTCAGTGATAGTGCCTTACCGTAAAGAGTTATGTGGCGTGCCATCGATTTGGTTAGGCTATGTTATGAAGCATTCCCACATCTTGTTGACTTTTCAACGCTGCCAATAATGAAAACAGTTGCAATGCGAATTTAGGGTACACAGTTTGGTTTACTTGCTTTAAAGCAAAGGCCTTGAACACTAGGCATGCATATCTTATATTCAAAATCACCTCCACTGTATTCTAATCACTTTGATGAAAATCGGCCAGTTAGAGGCAAGATTTTTCATAAAATAAATATTTTGAGAGAGTGCATAATGAAAAGCTGATGTGAATACAAAGCATCCCTGGTTAGGCACAATCACAAGTAGTTCATTCTACTGGGTGCATAGTTTTTCCGAGTGTACATGACAAACAATTGACTAGCTAAAAATATATACACCTTATGCTATACATGAACTATTCGATGCTTCGTTGATCGAGGAGTTACAAGCAGTGGTGGACCTAGAAACTTTTTGAAGCCCGGGCAAACTACAGATCAAAATCATCTTATGCACTTTAGTCTGTAGTTTGTCCGGAGAAGAGGGACACTAGGTCCTCCCATGGTTACAAGAGCCTCTATGGAACCGAATCAGTACACGAGAACGGGTTCATTCTCGAAGAAATCAAAATGTGTCCAAAACATGATTCCAACCTAGCAAGCCAAACCTTCAGTACTATCGACCATCTTCTATTCGCACCTCTTCCACTTCAATCCCACAAGAAACTGATCTGGACGGTAGTGCCACATTGATACTAACTTTTTTGCGAGCCAAGTATATGACCGCAGCGACATAGGCCGCCATGAAAGGGAAGACAAGGGTGCTAATTATTGCTTTAGCAAACCTTGGTAGGTCACTATATACAAGCCAACTGATGAAGCTATTACAAAAGAAATAAGTATTGATGCTGATGATCACCATAGACAGGATCCATGAGGTTCGCGTGATCTACAGAGTTAAGGTGCAAATCAATGTAAGAACCATGTAGAAAAAATAAACAAACATTAAATATGATGAGAAACAGTACTTAAGGATGGAGCCCTAACAAACGAACAATTTATGGTATAAAAAGTAACCAATTGTATGCATGATTCAGGTTGTGTCCTAACACATTCCTATCCTCCTCGCTTGGCACAGCCTTCAACTGTTTCCATCTTACACCTTTTCAGTTCAGGGTATGGTTGTTGATGATTGGCTGCATAGAGATCAGGGTAGCTAGGTCTTGTGATGAAAATGGGTCAAAGTGGTGCCCAAGTACAATTCTAACAAGAATGTTGTGAAATAATTCTACATTTTATTTAAAAATGGTACTTGGTACTATCTCTTCCAGACTTTTTATTATTGTCAGAATTCCATGTTAATAAGTCATTTTTATTCTACCATGCGCCATCTGGATAATTATCGTGCATTTTTGGTTCTTTTCAGTAAGCACAATCAAATCTAGAGGGTCCATAATTCTTTATTCTAAATATCACTAACTCGTACGTAGGACATGAACCCACCTATCATTAACAAGAGCATTTTTTTTTAAACAGGATTCACAGAAACCCTCCTAATCAAATCTTCTTGCTGTATTCACACTACACAAGTTATCTTGGTAAGATAATTCCACATGAAAACTTGATTATAAGCATAAGCATAGTATAACTTACAGATATTGAGTTCTTGTAAGGTCCTACCATTGAGGAACAACTACTGAATTTGAGGAGAGGAATGAGAGCAAATGGCAGGACAAAGGATAATATGATCTGTAACACACACAAAAAAAACCATTATAAAACATTTGCATATCTTGTACGTTCAATTTTCTGCAATGAGTTGAACTAGAGAAGTCACCGCAGCTATATTGATAAGTTGACGAACTCGTAAAGCACCACCGATGCTACAAATTATCAAAGTAGGCACCACAGTGAGACAGGGAGAAACGAGATAAATGATTAACTTTCTCATCCCTGAGAATCCCTGCAAAATTCATGGTAAATGCTTTACACTGAAGGAACATTAGGAGAAAACATGTCAACGAATTAATATAAATATCCTATGTTATTTTCAAAACTTGGGCTTGAATGTATTTCTCAGGTTTGACACACTAAGTATATAACACCTGAATAGTTAATAAGTATGTGAGTAATGGTATTTCTATACACACATGCTTTTTTTTTTCTAGTCCACTAGAACTATGGCAGCCACAACTTTTTACTGTATAATTTTCAAGCCTCCCCTACAGCTTCTTAGTCAAACATAAATTATAGCAAGCACATAACTTTACCTCTATATTCCCGTACCTTAAGTTCAGTTTTAGAATGATTCCGTGGTATGGTCTGATATGAGCTCATCATGTAATAGAACTCGTATGTGCACATTGCAATTCCGTAAGTTCGAGAGAAAAATCGTATGTCCCTAATTATGTTTTATAACAGATATTGTTTTCTTGCATGAATTTATACCACATATGCAAAATCTTTCTATCTATTTATCCATTACTTTACTAAATATGAACTCACTGGAAAATCTCACTTTGATCGGAGACAACAGACACATAAGCCATTTATCCTGTTGGGTTGAACGAGAGCTGATCTAAATTTAGCATATAGAATTCTTGTTGTCCAATATGTATACATGGCACACAAATCCTGTAATGGCATGATTTTTATCCCGATGCAAGAATTGTTTTAATACTTTTAAATGATAAATCACAAAAAAATGTCCTTATGGATATCTATTTTTTTTGGGTTCACATCGACTATGGAGTATTTGCATTGGCCTTATTTTCAAAGGAGCTCAAGACAATAGACTGGCCCATGCGGGTGCATGAGTTGGCAACTAGTACATATTAACTTTGCAAACTCTTGCATTCAATAAGACAAATCTACCTGCATAATATATTGGCCTGAATATGTGGTAATCACCGCACAACTTTGTCCAGAAGCTAGTAATGCCAAACAGTACACAACTGATTTTGACCTTCCCAAAACATTCTGCGAAACAAACAGTTGTAATTTACCTTGATGAGTATATTTTTTATTTACACAATTTGTATAATTTGATTCTTTCGAAGTAATTCATCTACATGTATATATTGTGTCTGTTAAAGAGCAAAAGGTGTACATAAGAATGGATTTATATCAATTATGTACTATGCATTTCGTATAACTACAACAGATGTTTAATTATACTTCTAAATGTAAGGCCAATGATATAATAATGTTTCCAGGAGTATTAACCTTGAATAGTACGAATGCTGACTTCAAAGTAAGACTGCTGCATGTGTCAGTCTCAAGTGAAATATTATCAACACATATAGTTGCAGAGAGCGACACAATGGCAACATTTACGAGTAGCGCAAGAAACAAGGCGAGTGCATTATCTATCAAAAAGAACACCGATGCATCCTGAAAAAAATATTATTGATATTATCATCATGTATTCTGGCAATAAGTAAAAAATAATGTGGATAATATGGAGCCATTTGTAGTTACAAAAACGATAATTTTGTTATAATATTCTCAGTTATGCCACCTTTCGTAATGAAATTAGCTCGCATTTGTATAGTGCTACTTTTATTATGTTCACTTACTTTATTCTCCAAAATTATACTAGGAATTAGTACAACTCCTTGTTTAGCCAACTTTGTAAGGTTTACCATAGATACAATTCAAAAGGTTTACCTTAACTGCTTCACATGATGATGGTATGTTTCTTGATATAACCAAAGAAGAATGTAGGAAGAGATTGTGCCTATTATGTCAGAAAATTGAAATCAGTGAAATATATAAATGTCTTTCTAATTTTCATGCTAGACAAAAACCATGTGGTCTGGTAGAAATCCATTTGTGGATTAGTCACTTAGCTTTTTTTTGGATCCATCATTTAAATGTGCTTTTTATATCATCATTTAAATGTGTCAAAGATCCTTGGAGGATAGATGTTTAATAGGTGCAGTGAAATATTAGATAATGTTTCTTAGTTAAAACATTGTCTAATATTTCACATAGTCTAAGTAATGGATGTGTTAATTCAACAATAAATATAGATTGACTATTCATGATGTCTCTATTGGCACTCA
The DNA here is from genome assembly GCA_030979885.1 of Lolium multiflorum. Classification (NCBI taxonomy): domain Eukaryota; kingdom Viridiplantae; phylum Streptophyta; class Magnoliopsida; order Poales; family Poaceae; genus Lolium; species Lolium multiflorum. The sequence continues at coordinate 51,200,616 of CM061752.1, read as the reverse complement.
ATTCATAAATATGTAACGTTATGAGTAACAAAGTACACCTATGTGAAATATTAGATTGTTAGAAAATTCTTTAACTGATATTCTCATCAGAACACAATTTCAACAGTAATAACCAACGAGGCAAAAAAGAGGTCTCGTACTTACGGCAGAACAAGGGCGCTGATCAGGGCAACTGCATCTGAGATAGCATAATGTCCTCTGAGTCTCGGGACAAATAACCCCTCAAGTAACTCGCTCACTGGAGTATTGACCTGGTTCAACTCTATAAAGAAACACGAGGCCATGACGAGCATAAAAAGTACAATCATGAACTCCATTTTTCGGACCTTAAGAAAAAGAGACACCATACATGTTAGTGCATTTATTATCACACACATATATATAGAAATGCTATTCCGCACCCCTTGTCCAGAAAATGTTATTCTACACCTAAGATAATTTTATGTTGTTAAATTCAACATTTATGTGTGCTATACAAATAATTGCAGTCGTATTGACTCTCAATGAAAACATTAACATAATAAAATATATGAGTCATCATAGTGTAAAATCACAAAAATTATGTATATTTGTATATCACATAAACAAGAAAAAGTTCACGCCATGTCTATATTTTCCTACGTTCTTCTTGACTTCTTAGGTAGAACAAAAGTACATGACGACATAAAAATCATGTTAATGTAGGAAGTCTCTCGCAACTTTCTTACATTAGCCACAACCTACATAGCTGAATCCATGGAGGGTACGGTCATCATTGAATTGACTAGTTTTGGAAGCAATATTTTGTAGTATTATATTTATTTGATAGTTCATATGTACAAAATATCAGCTTCAAGGCAAAAAAGTGTTAAAGGTGTATGATAATTCAGGGAAACATACCAATTCGTTGCTTACAGAAAACATGTGGTGGTTGTTATGATATTGTTTGCGTACAGAATCAATTACATTTTGGTTATTGCAAGTTCTTGAATGATCAGTCTATTATGTTTTAGAGAGGCACTCAATGTCTTACCCCATAGCTCTGTAATCCTAGAAGTAGGATGATGGTAGCTCCACATATGAGTACACCGGCCCAAAACGGAATGTCAAACAAAATGTTGTATGCTAAAGCAGTTCCTAAAACTGCACAAAGAATAAATAATGTTAACATAGAAACTTATAAAAAATTACATTACTTAATAATATATTTAACTTATAAACCAGGTATTGTAGAAAGGACCTCATCCCAACCCTAAATTCTATAAGAAAATATTTCATGTTACAACCCTTGGTTGGTATAACCTGTACACATGTTTTCTTGACCCTTTATACTTTATTAGTATAACACACTCCTGAAACTCTAATAACCACACATTCTGTTTCATGAATTGTGCAGACCGGTGATAGTACTATGTGGGACAACATTTGAGCGTGAATTTGTATATTTCTTGTAGGTGTTGCTAAGGGATAAGATGGTTCTTTACCTAAACAAGCCACAAGGATATCTACCGGATCCAAATCCGCACTGATTTTCTATATGCATGGTTGAAATATTATATTTGCACTATTTGCATCTCACGTGACGTGAGTACCCTGGAGATCAAATGCAAAGGAGAGAATATCATTTCTAACTAACACACAAAAATAAACTATACATACATATCAGTTAACAAGAATTCAAACAAGTGCAAACAAACAAAATACAAGCAGCAAGTGATTCAATACCTCCTGGTATAGTGGCAGCAATCACGGCTAGCTCAGCGAAAAACCATAAGCCGTATCTAACATACTTAGGGTATTCACCCATACACAGCTCCGCAAGGTTCCTTCCTAATTATCATTATGCATATATGTTAATCTTCATACCAATTATAACTTCACATCAAGAGCATGCTGATGATAATCTCACCTGTGATGACACCAAGCTTCGCTGCCAACGACTGTATAATCAACACGAAGATGAACCCAAACAAGAGAACCCATAATAACTGAAGATAGACAATATTTAGCTATTCTAGAATGATGGACGGAATAGTTTTAAGATTTTGGAAAAGTAGATCCAATAACAAAAGATACAGGGAGAAGAATATTTCAAATATTTATACCTCGTATCTGTGACTGTACCCAGCCTGTAAATCAGTTTGCACTGTGTGTTGGGCAAAGTTAAACTGTCAGAATTAGTACATTCTCAAAGAAAGCAAAGAGAAAACGTAACCAAAGACTGCAACAAAAACTAAATGTTATCATATTCTTTATGGTTATATCTGGCCATATTTTTCAACAACACCAGACCAATTAGGTTGCAATCCTGACAGTGATGACGATCCAGATGGTTGTCACAAAGCAAGTCGCCAACCTACTGGTGTACTTCTGTGAGTTTATGTGCGGCTGCCAACATAGAGCTAAATACATGGAAACTGGAGAGAGATTTTCAGATCTAACATACATGGTAGCTTTTATAGAAATCTGCCATTAAGTGGTATTTGGTGGTTAAATTTCTCCATTCTGGATAACAAATTGTATCTGAAATTTGTGTTAGGGTGTGACAGCTCTGCAACATCCTTCTTTAACATAGAATACACTCATTGAAGTGTATTCTAGATCAGAAGTTGTTGAATCAAAGCCTCTAGTTGCAATGAGTCGCATATGCGCCAATTTTTAGCAAGGGCTTACCATCAGATTAATAACATAGATGGACATATACATTAGAAAGAGGCATAGGAAACCACATTGAAATTAAGTCAACACAAGGAAACAAGAAAAAAAAAAGGAACTAGGCTGCTTGGGCTTACAACTGCTAGGATCGAGGTAAGCCATGGAGATGAGAAATCCGGGTCCAACGTGTCCTAGAAATCTCTTCCACCTTGGTCCCTGCTCAAAAGTACAAGTTTAGTGTAGCTGACTGATGGAGTATCATTTTTCTAAGCACCATGACGCCTACACGTACCCCACATCTTTTTAGAGATTTTTGGCTAACAAAAAAAAATCCAACAATGTAGCACAAAAGGTATGTTGACCTAGAAAACTGAGGTCTAGATGTGCTATTTGAGAGAGAAAAATGGCAAACTTTGAAGAATTATATATTCACATATAATTGCTACCATGTGTAATTTTTGTGTAGGCCACATACTATATGTTCTCCCAATGATTTTTCTGTGTGAAATAGTCTAATCTTGTAATCCGTTCATCCTTTTTTTGCATATTTTTTTCATTTTAATAACGGATTTGCTATGTCTCAGTGCTTCATTTGCACTTCTCTTTGAACTGCAGTTGAATTTTTTTGAGGTGACGTAAGAAAATCTCAGTGAACTGAGACGTACAAACCCTTTTAATAAACGCTGCTCACTCACAACATTTCCACGAATAAATCGTTAGTGATGCCTGATTCTACTTCCACACCAACCATTTAGAGTTTTCACAACAAATACAATTAATAAGTGAAAAACAATTAAATTTACAAGTATTAACATAAGTAGTCGTAGCCACGGCTTTCTCTGCTCGTCTAGTCATTTTAAGTCTTCTATAATGCTTTGAATCGTGTTTGACTTGACCATTGTTGTTGGTGCTCTAGGTTTTGGTAGGAGAGTTCTTGGTGAAGCAAGAAGATCCTGGCCGAGCCATTGGGGGCTCTTCGTAAAAGAACCGCTGCACTGAAACAACTATACCAGACTTGCCTAATTTTCACAACAAAAGAAACTCTTCGTAATCTACTATATTTAAAATGCATGACGAGTGAGCTCGAAGAATGATAGACATGCCAAAAAATCATGTGGTACGCTAATGATATGATTCCTTTTGTGGAGCATGATCTAAAGAAAATAAGAAGCTTGAGTTTATGCATTCAGAATTTGACAAACTTTTGCGTGTAAACATCAGTTTCTACATGATCAATTTGTTATGCTTCGGAGAAGCTCACAAGTCAAAAATTTGACTCTCAGTACACCAAAATGTCCGGTTGTGAGAAAGGCCACTAGGCCAGCTCCCCATTAGATATTTGAGAATCCTAATGTATTATGGAAGATTCTCAAATATCAAGTGGAATATTATTGAGGAATCGCTTGGAGAAAGAGTGAGCATTTGGAAAGGAAACTACTCTCTGTCCGTGGTCGTTTAGTCCTGGTCAATTCAATGCTCAACAATATGATGATGTATAATCCAAAGAATGAACTATTTTCGCTCAAGATTTTTTTGGCAAGGAGACAATAAGAAAAAAGTATAGATTTGTGTGAATGGAACGTATGTGTTGTCATCCAAAAGACTAAGGGCCTCGGGATTCAGGATCTCGAGGCTAAAACTTCTGCCCTACTTAATAAATATTTTTTCAAGTATATACAAAGGCAGGGTATGGAAAAAAACCTTCCGAGAAAAGATACGTAGGATTGAAGGGGATCTCCCAGCTTTAGTGGAAACCAGGAGTTCCCACTTTTGGGATCTTCTAATGGCCATGCATAATTTTTGAAATAAAAAGAGAAATTATATGATGTAATCTACATGGGAATGGTAAATTCCTCATGGAGTCCATGTACAAAGGACAGTCCACGTTAATGCGCATATAATTACCAATAAATTCATTCGGAAAATTTATCATTAAAAATTAAATGGTGTCTTCTTTAAGATATTATTCTAACCAAAGACAACCTTGCATAACGCAACTAGCAACCATAATAAAACAGTGTACAGGGAAGTAACCCTATGGCTAGAGGTACATAGGACACCGGGTATTGAGTGATTTTTTCGATATATTTCATGCATATAAGAATTATTTGTGAATAAGATGAGGGCACCTTGAAGTTTTTTCTATATGTCCAGTTGTCCACTCGTGGTAGCACAGAGTGTTGATTTTATTTGTCATGGCGAGAATATAAAACATGTATTCTTCAAGTGCAACTGCGTCTTCTATATGGACCTATGATCAGTTATTACAGTGGCTTCAAACTTGTATCTACCTCATGTAGTCATGTTGTAAATATTTTTGACAACTGTTTTCAAGGTATAGAACACAAGAATAGAATCATAATACGGCTGAAAGCGGTTACCTTATTATTGTCGCTATGGCTATGTAAAAATAACAATGAATTAATGCTATAAAGTCATCTTCTTTGCAGCTTATTTTCCAACTCACACCGGCCGTGGTTTATTCTTCGCAGACTGGAACACCATTCGTTATGTATGGCGATGTGCTCGTGACACGAACAGGTGGCAAAGAATATTTTCACCCCACATTGATGGTAGTAGCATAGTATACGGATCGGCACACTACTCTTAGTTCTACGGATGTGCGGTCTTAATGTGCTGTGTGTGACCTTCATGCATGTATCGGCTTTGATATGAAGGTTTGAGTTCAATAAAGGCTTGATATGAAGGTTTGCTGGCTTGGTGATGTGGCTAGCGGCAGGGTGACCCCGATGGCTGCGGATCCGGCTTCTTCGGTGGCGCAGTCGTGCCTGGTGGTGGCCAGTGGGTCTGCGCCTCTTCCTCCCGGCGGCTAACGTTGGTGGCCTACTTCGGTGTTGGGGGTGGCGGCAGACGACTCGTCGACGGCTCTTCGGTCAGTGGTGGCCTCTTCTTCCGCCGATGAGGTCGACCGGCGGGCGGTGGCGTGGGGGCCTGCTGATCTGCCTAATAAAGGTGATTGTCCTAGGGTTTCTCTTGTGCGAGGATGGAGATCATTCTGAGGCCGGTCCTTCTTCATCTAGCCGGAGCTATGGGTTCCGGAAGTCTCCGCCGGAGAATGTAAGAGTGCACTTATGCCTAGAGTTTGCTGGATCGGGTGGAATTCGGTCGTGCGCACCCATGCTTTTATTCCGACCGTTTGATTCTGCGGGGAGCGGCGCGAAACTCTGTTTTTTGTTGCCATCAAGTGAAATTTTGGTCCATAGTGAAGACAAAGAGGCGGAGAATGTCATGAAAGCCGGATTGGAGGACTAGCAATGGAGGTTTCAGTCTTTGCGCTGATGTTCTGGGTTTCACAGCGGCAGTATGCAAGTGGGGGCGGCAACACAGGTGAAGTTCAGAATCTTATCTTTCAGGGTAAAAATCCAAGGTCTGACCTCAATTGGTTATGTCTGGCAATGACCTTGTTGAAGGCATTGTTTTGAGAGCAGGTACTATCTTCAAGGTATCACTTGATATTAATATATTTTCTTTATCGAAAAACTAGGATTATAGTACGACTGATTTATCTTACCATGGACAATTGATACCAGTTATCACTAGAGGTATGCATACACGTTAGGATAGTGCTTTTTTTTATCTCAAAAAAAAGGATAGTGCTTTTTTCTAAGATTCACATTAGCATAGTGCTGATGTGGCGAACAATCTTTTATGAGCTAAGACTGCCAAGTGGGGCTGTATATAGTCCCCGTTGAATTGTCTTAAGGTAGTACAAATGTGTAACGCCCGTTAAAGATTGCGACGTGCTAATATTAACTGTTCGACGGCCTAGTGGGGTTGAAATTTTGACTTTTGACCAGAACAAATGAGCCGCTCCATTGAGGAATCAGGATTAGCATAACAGTAAGAATATGAGAGCTATGAGACGCATCTGTTCATCGTTTTCTTAACCAATAACCAAGAACCTGCTTAAATTTCATAGTACTTGTGGTCGTCGTTTCAACCAGTCGTCATGTGCGCTGATCATGGAACTAATGAATTCATTTGGCCCACTGATGCAGCAAAACAAAAGCTACTCCTACAACTGCAACTGTACTAATTCGAACGAACATAAATTAACCATCAGAGGACTAATTGGCCGCTAATTAGCGCGTCTCCAATCTTAGAACAGCCAATTAACTTGGATACCCTGCGATTGCTTGTTTCTGCACGCAGAACGGGAAGGCAAACGGAGAGGGGATCACGCGAGAGAGAACGTTTACCTGCTGCACGCCGCCGTTGGCATCATCGTCGTGTTGCCCGGAAGAAGAAGCGACGGCCGCCGCCGCCGCAGCGGCCACCTCTATATCGTCATCGCCGGCTGCGACGGCCGCGACCCTTCCGCTGCCCACCTTGTGCTGCGAGCCGTGCTCCCTCCCGATGCTTCTCCCCTCCTCCATTTCTCGATCGTCTCGCGGCCGTGGGAGGCGCTCACCGTGCTAGCATTTGACTTTGCTCCAATGGAGCTGGTTTGCAGTCCAATCCAAGATGTAAGTTGCAGGCGCTACAGGTCAACCGTACCGTACGCTCTCTTTGCACAAATGTAATTCCACTCTGTGCTGGAGTAGTATATGAAATGATATGGTATCATATTATCATATGGATTTGGTGCGACGCACGCATCCGGGCCAGATGGAAGTCGTCTCTCGGGCAAGAGGAAGGATCGTTCTTAATTATCATCAGTAGTTTAATGGCTGTTTCGGACGTACGCCTCTTAGTTAACTGGTTTGTACGGCGTGATGCGATTTGCTTCGACTTTGGGGCAAGATTGACGTTAGAGGTGAATGGGTGAGGTTGACGGGGGCGCGTCGGTCAGATAGCTAGGCCGCACAACTGGCTCGCGGTTCACATCTCGGCGAGCGTACAGCCGTACATGTGATAAATGGTTTCCGGACAGGTCGGTGTGCGGTGCGCATCCTTCCCTCCCTACCGGCCAGCAGCACAGACAGCTTTGGTGTACGGCAGCGCAGATTGACACTTTGACAGACACGCCCTAGATGTCGAAATCTTGGATTAGCTATAAAGTGAACTGGCGGAGATTGCAGAAAAGTAAGCTAGCGGAGATTGCGTCATCTATTGCAATGATCAATTTTCTGCTGATCCGCTACGAAACTATGTGATTCTCATTTTTAGACAAGCAAGATTGCAGTCTTTGGAGTCAAGAAAGAGGAAACAGGAAAGGGTGGCAAACCTGTGTAATCAATGTCTCCGGTTTGAGTAATATTTTTTTAGATTAATGGCTCGAAAAGCTCAACTTTAAATTAATAAAGCCTTTAACCGACAACATACAAGGTACTGATTACAAACGCTTGAACAAGCTTATCTTGTCATGGGCTAATACCTATATAGTGAAATGGTTGCGTACGAGCATGCCAAAAGAGCTCGGTGGGCTCGGCTTGGTTGAAAGCAGAGCCAAGGCCACTTCTTTTCTGCTTATACTTATAGAGAAGCCAGCTTATGGATTTCGGTGGAGAAAATCTTCGATGGGGAGAAGCTTGTAGAAATTGTTCTTCTCCTTCTTTTGGGCTTATAGAATTTGTTGTGTTCAGATGTGTAATGTCTATAATGCCCTTGAATTTGATATGTGCCCAATATTGGATGATAATCAATCACAAGCATGGAGAAATCATATGCACATTTCAAACCATGGTCAAAATATGTACATTTCAAGTGTTGGGCATGATAAAAAAAATAGTGTTGGACATAGTCATCAAATTTTAATCAACAAAATCGATCAGTAGCATGGAGGCAGGGCTCGTGGCAAACAATAACATGGAGGTGGAGCGGGGCAGGTCAGCACGGGGCGGAGCAAACGTGTTCCGTCAGTGGTGATGCAGATGAACATGTCAGGCAAAGAGGGACGCCATAGCTGGGAGCGGTGGGGATGGCGGCACCGACGGTGTGGGCGGTGGTGGAGTGGCGTCGACGGTGTTGAACCCTAGCAGGCAGGTATGGCTCGATGCAGGGATGCGGGGAGAGGTGTACGGTGACTTTTTCTATATTCGGTGGCAGGCGGTTTGGTCAAGAGGAGTGGCATTCTGATATAAAATGTATTGAACCGGAGGGACAGATTCACACACCCCTTCAATTCTTGAGCTAGAAGCTCGGGAAACATCTCTTTGGCAGTTTCTGAAATTACACTATGTGTTCACTTCTCGGTGAAATTAAGCCTATGTTAAGCCGAACACTTCTTTTTGGCTTGAGAGGTTTTGCACCTAGAAGCTGCTCTATCAGCCCAAAAGAAGCCAGCTCTAAAAATACTTCCGCCCCCTTACTGGCAGATGGTCACTTCTCTGGTTGCCGTTTGGATATTTGGGCCAGAGGTTAGGCACCCTGAATGATCCGGCATGTCGTTTCTTTATAGATTTGCAACACTTTTGCCTTTAGGCCATTTGGATAAGGGGGGCGTATGATCCGGCCGCTTGGGAGCCGGATAATCCGGCCTGATGTTTTTTGCAGGCATCATCATCATTCCTCTCTATTTCTTCACATCTCCTCAACAAGTGCTTTTTCACCAATACCCAGTGATCAATCATCAAGTAAAGTAACCAGACAATGAACCATAGGAAAAAGGCGGGTCATCATTCGTAGTGCTAAAGTTGATTCCTACACACTTGAGCACATACGGTAAAATTCCATTCGTGTGTTGTTAACAAACACTCAAAACTGTAGAGATAGAGCATCCTCTTTCAATCTCCCCATTTTTAGTGTTTGATGACAACACATGAATTTGGAAAGAATAATAGATATTATGATAGAAGCAAACGTTTGCAAAAAAGAGATAGAGCTCCCCCTCAAAGTGTGCACAGTTGACAATTGCATTTGAATACAAGTACACATCAATTTTAGAGAAGCTCCCCCTCATCTTTACAAACCAAGATAGGCATAACACAAGACATATGAGTTTTAGGAGTGGATTTTGAACCTTTGCCTTGAAAAATCCAGAACTCATCCAATAGATCAGTATGCCTCCAATACAAGATGGTAATAGATATGAATATAGAGAATGAATTCAACCATCACATAGAAATGGACAAAGATGTCCAAAGCTCACCATCGCCACCTAAATAGAGTTTACATGCCATTACTCGCGAATCGAATAAAGTTCAACATGAGATAACCATGGAATCATTGCGAAGAAGAGCAAAAAGGGAACACGCAAGAGAATGATGCCCAACCCATGCAAATTCCCAACTGAGATTCTAATAGAGCAACTTCTCCCCCTTTGGAATCTAGATACCAAAAAGGGGGAAGAGAATACTACACGTCCCGATAAGATCACTTGTCGGCACTGTTCAAAAAATCATCCGATTCAATGATTAATCGCCCGATTAATCCCTATTCAGTGGTCACCGATGATAAGGGGTGGTCTGATCTTCTCAGTAAGCAACGGTGGTGATGATGATCACAGGATGAACACAACGGAGGAACACGATGATGTAGTGGATGATAACTTGTATGATGCAACGAGATCTCTCGATTGGTCCCTGTCGCCAATGCAACAACTCTCAACCCTGCAAGATATTCGCAACTCCACACATTTGCGCACGTAGCCGCCGACCACGAAGCGGTAAGTTGCAACCTCTTAATTCCCAATGGAACAGTGATGCGCGTAGATGTACACGTCCGTTGGGAACCCCAAGAGGAAGGTATGATGCGCACAGTGGCAAGTTTTCCCTCAGAAAGAAACCAAGGTTTAATCGAACCAGGAGGAGCCAAGAAGCACGTTGAAGGTTGATGGTGGCGAAATGTGATGCGGCGCAATACCAGGGATTCCGGCGCCAACGTGGAACCTGCACAACACAACCAAAGTACTTTGCCCCAACGAAACAGTGAGGTTGTCAATCTCACCGGCTTGCTGTAACAAAGGATTAACCATATTGTGTGGAAGATGATTGTTTGCAAGAAAACAGTAAAAGTATTGCGTAGATTGTATGCGATGTAAAGTATAGGACCGGGATCCACAGTTCACTAGAGGTGTCTCTCCCATAAGATAAAAGCATGTTGGGTGAACAAATTACAGTCGGGCAATTGACAAATAGAAAAGGGCATAACAATGCATATACATGATATGATAAATATAGTGAGATTTAATTGGGCATTACGACAAAGTACATAGACCGCTATCCAGCATGCATCTATGCCTAAAAAGTCCACCTTCAGGTTATCATCCGAACCCCTTCCGGTATTAAGTTGCAAGCAACGAACAATTGCATTAAGTATGGTGCGTAATGTAATCAACAACTACATCCTTAGACATAGCATCAATGTTTTATCCCTAGTGGCAACAGCACATCCACAACCTTAGAACTTTCTGTCACTGTCCCAGTTTAATGGAGGCATGAACCCACTATCGAGCATAAATACTCCCTCTTGGAGTTAAGAGCAAAAACTTGGCCAGAGCCTCTACTAATAACGGAGAGCATGCAAGATCATAAACAACACATAGGTAATAGATTGATAATCACCATAACATAGTATTCTCTATCCATCGGATCCCGACAAACACAACATATAGTATTACGGATAGATGATCTTGATCATGTTAGGCAGCTCACAAGATCCAACAATGAAGCACATAAGGAGAAGACGACCATCTAGCTGCGCTATGGACCCATAGTCCGGGGGTGAACTACTCACTCATCACTCCGGAGCGATCATGGCGATGAAGAGTCCTCCGAGAGATTCCCCTCTCCGGCAGGGTGCGGCGATCTCCGAATCCCCGAGATGGGATTCGCGGTGGCGTCTCTGGAAGGTTTTCGTATCGTGGCTCTCGGTGCTGGGGTTTCGCGGAGGCTTTAAGTAGGCGGAAGGGCAACGCGGGGCCACACGAGGGCCCCCACACCAGGGTCGGCGCGGCCGGGGCCGCGCCGCCTAGTGTGGCGGTGCCTCGTGGCCCCACTTCCTTCCCTCTTCGGTCTTCTGGAAGCTTCGTGCAAAAATAGGACCCTGGGCGATTTCGTCCAATTCCGAGAATATTTCCTTACTAGGATTTCGAAACCAAAAACAGCGGCAAGCGGCTCTTCGGCATCTTGTTAATAGGTTAGTTCGGAAAATGCGTAAATACGACATATAATGTGTATAAAACATGTAGATATCATCAATAATGTAGCATGGAACATAAGAAATTATCGATACGTTGGAGACGTATCGGCATCCCCAAGCTTAGTTCTGCTCGTCCGAGCAGGCAAACGATAACAAGGATAATTTCCGGAGTGACATGCCATCATAATCTTGATCATACTATTGTAAACATATGTAATGAATGCGGCGATCAAAACAATGGTAATGACATGAGTAAACAAATGAATCATAAAGCAAAGACTTTTCATGAATAGTATTTCAAGACAAGCATCAATAAGTCTTGCATAAGAGTTAACTCATAAAGCAATAAATCAAAGTAAAGGTATTGAAGCAACACAAAGGAAGATTAAGTTTCAGCGGTTGCTTTCAACTTATAACATGTATATCTCATGGATATTGTCAATATAAAGTAATATAACAAGTGCAATATGCAAGTATGTAGGAATCAATGCACGGTTCACACAAGTGTTTGCTTCTTAAGGTGGAGAGAGATAGGTAAACGACTCAACAATAAAAGTAAAAGAAAGGTCCTTCAAAGAGGAAAGCATCGATTCTTGTATTTGTGCTAGAGCTTTTATTTTGAAAACATGAAACAATTTTGTCAACGGTAGTAATAAAGCATATGAGTTATGTAAATTATATCTTACAAGTTGCAAGCCTCATGCATAGTATACTAATAGTGCCCGCACCTTGTCCTACTTAGCTTGGACTACCGGATCATCGCAATACACATGTTTCAACCAAGTGTCACAAAGGGGTACCTCCATGCCGCCTGTACAAAGGTCTAAGGAGAAAGCTCGCATTTTGGATTTCTCGCTTTTGATTATTCTCAACTTAGACATCCATACCGGGACAACATGGACAACAGATAATGGACTCCTCTTTAATGCATAAGCATGTAGCAACAATTATTATTCTCATATGAGATTGAGGATATATGTCCAAACTGAAACTTCCACCATGATTCATGGCTTTAGTTAGCGGCCCAATGTTCTTCTCTAACAATATGCATGCTCCAACCATTAAGGTGGTAGATCTCCCTTACTTCAGACAAGACGGACATGCATAGCAACTCACATGATATTCAACAAAGAGTAGTTGATGGCGTCCCCGAAGCATGGTTATCGCACAACAAGCAACTTAATAAGAGATAAAGTGCATAAGTACATATTCAATACTACGATAGTTTTTAAGGCTATTTTGTCCCATGAGCTATATATTGCAAAGGAGAATGATGGAATTTAAAGGTAGCACTCAAGCAATTTACTTTGGAATGGCGGAGAAATACCATGTAGTAGGTAGGTATGGTGGACACAAATGGCATAGTAGTTGGCTCAAGGATTTTGGATGCATGAGAAGTATTCCCTCTCGATACAAGGTTTAGGCTAGCAAGGTTATTTGAAGCAAACTCAAGGATGAACCGGTGCAGCAAAACTCACATAAAAGACATATTGTAAACATTATAAGACTCTACACCATCTTCCTTGTTGTTCAAAACTCAATACTAGAAATTATCTAGACCTTAGAGAGACCAAATATGCAAACCAAATTTTAGCAAGCTCTATGTATTTCTTCATTAATAGGTGCAAAGTATATGATGCAAGAGCTTAAACATGAGCACAAAAATTGCCAAGTATCACATTATCCAAGACATTTTAGAATTCGGAAATACATTTGTACACCCAAGCATGGGTGTGGATGCTTCCCTAGCCGTTGGATGCTTGGAGATTCGGAAAACATGACAGGTGAGAGAAATCAGTTTACTCTATTTCATGCAATTCTGCAAAGTTAGCTGGTCTCATGAACAGGGGCATAAAGCCTCCCGACACGGCTTTTGACTCCACGAATCCGCTGGTGCGTCTCCTCTTCTCTCACCTGACATCCTCCGCCGCTGCCAAGGCCTAGCGTGCCGGTGTTTCTTCCTCGACATGGAAACCGTCCCCCACCTCTGGTTCTTCTTCACCATCCTCTCTTCCACTTCTTCCTTGCATGCCCCTCCATTGCTCTTCCTGCCTAGAATCATCTCTCAGCAGCGGCGGCGCATCTGGCCACCGCTTCAGCACCGGTGAACCCGACGCGCTGGAATCACGAAGATCCGGCGTCGGATCCGGCGCACTGGAATTCGGGCGCCTCCTCTTCCTTCCTTCTCTGCCGGTTCGCGCTGCCTTCCTCCCTGTATATTCTTCAATCGTTGCGGTGTCCTGGTGCCGCGGCTCCATGCCGTTGTGTTGGTTGAGTTCCTTGTCGTTTTGCAGAAGCGAGCAGAGCTGGATCAGGATTCCTCCTCGTCGTCACTGCTGTTGTAGGCGTCGTTCACGGTGCGGAGGATCAGGATTCCTGTTTTCTTCTTCCATGATGCTCGCTCATGATGCTCGCAATAAGACAAGTCGATAACCATGCCGTTCCGTCAGTCCTCACTCCCAGGATTAAAGTGAGAATATCAAATTCCTGTGACGGCCAATGCTGTGTTTTGCTAGACGGTTTACATCTTAGACTGCTCATAGTGGGAGTAACATAGCTAGTAACATCACACATCTCAAGACATTTTGGTGACATGGCATGCCAATAAATGAAGAAAGAGAGTGAGGTGGTAACTAGCTATGTTACCATAACATCACACACCCCAAGGCAAAATGAGTCTACAACATAATAAATAACACAATGTATGACACCACATATAAGTTACTACCCACTATGAAGGTAGTAACCTAGACTAGTAACATGGCATATGTTACTAGTCTAAGTTACTCCCCACTATGACCAGCCTTAGTGGATTTGGTGGACATCCTCCTAGAAACATGGCGATCCAAAACATCTTCCTGCTGCTACTGAGTTTGATCTACAATGGATCAAAAAAAGTGTTCTTCGATCAGCTTGTACTACTGAAACATCTTAGAGGAAGAAGGAATACATGTTTTTTTCTTAATCGCAAGATTTGCAAGCCATTTATTTCATATCATTGTCATTGAACATGGTAGTAGACAGATTTTGCTGGCATATTGTTGTCATCGGCCAAAAAGATGCCCAAAAAACATCCGCCTGCTGCTAACTGACGGCTTACTGCTAACTGACGACTACTCCTAAGTCACGACTAAGTGCTAGCTGACGACTAAATCAGAATCACTCGAGCTGAGTGGCGAACTTGACGTTGTATGATGCTCTGGACACCGTCGTCGATGATCTCCAAATTGTCTGCTGCCGTTGCCGCTACCCCTTCTTGGACACCGCCGTCGTCCATGCCACTACTTATGATTTCGTTATGGCCTTCAATCCCTTCATGGGCCAACGTAGTCGATGCTGCTTCTATCTTCTCGAGCTCGGGGGAGTACTGGCATGCCGTACCTTCACCACGCCCCGTGCCGGCCCCAAGCCTGGGAGTGGATTCCGTCTTTCTTCAAAACAGAGCTGGCTTTGTATACTAGCTGCATAAGATGGCTTTGTAACATGATTTAGATGTCAGAATAGATGCAAATATAACAGAAAACACAACAGCAATATCTTCAGAAAAGATGGCTGGAGCTAGTTAGTTGGGCTTAATGGAATTAAAAAGACATGCCGTGTTGCTAGTGCTAGATAGCCTTTTCTAATTTGTTCTTCAGAACAGATGGGCGAAGAGAAAGATTGGACCTGTTCTAGCCTTCTATATTGATTTGGGAGACGCTGCCTCCCCGGCTGGTTTCTTGGCCTCTATCGCTAGATTCTTCTCCACCTCCGCTGGCGCTTATTTCATCGCTACCTCCACTGTGTCTGACATCTTTCTTTGCAGGTCGCGACGGAAAGACACTGAGGTGGCACGGGCGGAGAGATAGCTCTCAAGAGGCGGAAGGAGGAGCTGCGGTGGTGACGTAAGGAGGAGCTTCGAGAAGAGGCAACAGCCGTGTCGCGCCTGCGCGCGGCGCTGGCCGCGTAATGTTCCTCTTGGACTTGGAGGCGGGCGGTGGAAAAAAGGTGGATTTTGCGGCGGCGAGAGCGAGGAACGACCCCCTCCTAGCTCTCTGGAAGTGTTCCTCTTGGACTTGCAGGTCGGCGCGCAAGGTGGCGGGTAGTGGCACAACGGAGCAGTCGCTATGCTGGGGAAGATGGCCGGCGGGAGAAAAAGCTAGAATCATGAGAAAAAGTGGAGAGAGAGAGAGAGTGAGAATGGAGAACAGCAGAGATCTCCACCAAAGGACTAGGTCCCGACATGGAGGACAGAGGCAACTGTTGCTCCTGGTCACACGGAGAAAAGCCACGGAAAAGGACAGAGCGATGTGACAGAAAAATTGTGCTAGGTTGAGCGAAATGTCCAAGTGAACTGTTCGTGCACGAATCTTGAACTAGAAATGAGTGGTACAGGATACACCCACACCCATGCTTGGGTGTACAAAATCCGCACTCTTTAGAATTACTACATGTAGCATTTCCCAATTCCAACCATATAACAATTTAACGAAGAAGTTTCAACCTTCGCCTTGAATATTATGAGTAAAGCCTAAGGACATATTTGTCCATATGCAACAGCGGCGTGTCTCTCTCCCACAAAGTGAATGCTAGGATCCATTTTATTCAAACAAAAACAAAAAACAAAACAAACCGACGCTCCAAGTAAAGAACACAAGATGTGGCTGAATAAAAATATAGTTTCAGGAACCTGATGATGTTGTCGATGAAGAAGGGGATGTCTTGGGCATCCCCAAGCTTAGACGCTTGAGTCTTCTTAAAATATGCAGGGATGAACCACGGGGCATCCCCAAGATTAGAGCTTTCACTCCTCTTGATCATAGTATATCATACTCCTCTCTTGACCCTTGAAAACTTCCTTCACACCAAACTTCAAGCAAACTCATTAGAGGGTTAGTGCACAATTAAAAATTCACATATTCAGAGGTGACACAATCATTCTTAACACTTCGGACATTGCACAAAGCTACTGGACATTAATGGATCAAAGGAATTCATCCAACATAGCAAATACGGCAATGCGAAATAAAAGGCAGAATCTGTCAAAAACAGAACAGTCCGTAAAGACGAACCTGAAAGGTGCACTAGACTTGCTCAAATGGAAAAACTCAAAACTAATGAAAGTTGCGTACATATCTGAGGATCACGCTCGTAATTTTGCAGGTTTTTTCGAATTTTTTACAGAGACTTGTGCCATAATTCGTGACAGACAGCAATGCTGTTTCTGCGCAGCGATCCCAAATAAAACATCAACTTTAACATAGAAACTTTACTTGGCACAAAAACATGATAAGAAGAGGTTGCTACAGTAGTAAACAACTTCCAAGACTCAAATATAAAACAAAGTACTGTAGTAAAAACATGGGTTGTCTCCCATAAGCGCTTTTCTTTAACGCCTTTCAGCTAGGCGCGAAAGTGCAAATCAAGTAACATCAAGAGTAGAAGCATCAACATCATAACTTGTTCTAATAATAGAATTAAAAGGCAACTTCATTCTCTTTCTAGGGAAGTGTTCCATACCTTTCTTGAGAGGAAATTGATATTTAATATTACCTTCCCTCATATCAATAACAGCACCAACGGTTCGAAGAAAAGGTCTTCCCAACACAATAGGACAAGATGCATTGCATTCGATATCCAAGACAACAAAATCAACGGGGACAAGGTTATTGTTAACCGTAATGCGCACATTATCAATCCTCCCCAAAGGTTTCTTTTTAACATTATCGGCAAGATTAACATCCAAATAACAATTCTTCAATGGTGGCAAGTCAAGCATATCATAAATCTTTTTAGGCATAACAGAAATACTTGCACCAAGATCACATAAAGCATTACATTCAAAGTCATTGAATTTCATTTTAATGATGGGCTCCCAACCATCTTCTAACTTTCTAGGAATAGAAGTTTCAAGTTTTAGTTTCTCTTCTCTAGCTTTTATGAGAGCATTTGTAATATGTTTTGTAAAGGCCAAATTTATAGCACTAGCATTAGGACTTTTAGCAAGTTTTTGTAGAACTTTATAACTTCAGAGATGTGGCAATCATCAAAATCTAAATCATTATGAGCACAATGGGATCATTGTCCCCAAGGTTGGAAAAAATTTCAGCAGTTTTATCACAAGCAGTTTCAGCAGTTTTAGCAATTTCAGGCAGCTTTGTACGCTTTGCACTAGGAGTAGAAACATTGCCAACACCAATTATTTTACCATTGATAGTAGGAGGTGCAGCAACATGTGAATTATTATCATTATTAATGGTGGTAATAGTCCAAACTTTAGCTACATTATTCTCTTTAGCTAGTTGATAACCCACAAGTATAGGGGATCGCAACAGTCTTCGAGGGAAGTATTATCCAATTTATTGATTCGACACAAGGGGAGACAAAGAATATTTGTAAGCCTTAACAGCGGAGTTGTCAATTCAGCTGCACTGGAAACAGACTTGCTCGCAAGAGTTTATCAGTAGTCAGTTTTATAGCAGTAGGAATAGTAAAATAACAGCAGCGGTGAAATAAAGACAGCAGTAGTGATTATAGTAAACAGCATGATTAAAATACTGTAGGCACAGGGAAGGATTAACGGGCGTTGCATGGATGAGAGAAACTCATATAACAATCAAAGCAGGGGCATTTGCAGATAATAATAGAACGGTATCCAAGTACTAATCAATCAATAGGCATGTGTTCCATATATAGTCGTACGTGCTCGCAATGAGAAACTTGCACAACATCTTTTGTCCTACCAGCCGGTGCCGGGCCTCTAGGGAAACTACGGATATTAAGGTACTCCTTTTAATAGAGTACCGGGAGCAAAGCATTAACACTCCATGAACACATGTGATCCTCACATCACTACCATTCCCTCCGGTTGTCCCGATTTCTGTCACTTCGGGGCCATTGGTTCCGGACAACGACATGTGTATACAACTTGCGGGTAAGATCATAAACAACGAATATCTTCATGAATCAATAACATGTTCAGATCTGAGATCATGGCACTCGGGCCCTAGTGACAAGCATTAAGCATAACAAGTTGCAACAATATCATAAAAGTGACATCTACGGATACTAGGCACTATGCCCTAACAATCTTATGACTATTACATGACCAATCTCATCCAATCCCTACCATCCCCTTCAGCCTACAGCGGGGGAATTACTCACACATGGATGGGGAAACATGGCTGGTCGATGGAGAGGCGTTGGCGGTGATGGCGGTGAAGATCTCCTCCAATTCCCCGTCCGGCGGAGTGCCGAATGGAGACTTCGGCTCCCGAGACGGAGTTTCGCGATGTGGCGGCTCTGGAGGGTTTCGGCGATTTCGACTTCTCCCGTGCGTTTAGGTCGAACCCGATAAGTAGTCCGAAGGAGGGCGTCGGAGGCCGGCCGAGGGGGGCCGCAGGGCGCCCCCTAGGCCGCGCCGCCTTATGGTGTGGGGCCTCGGGCCTCCACCTCACTTGTCCTTCGGCTCCGTCATTTCGGAAAATAGGGCCTTGCATAAATTCCGAGGATTTTCCGAAAGTTGGATTTCGCACAAAAACGAGACACTGAGTAATGCTGAAAACAGCGTTAGTCCGTGTTAGTTGTATCCAAAATACACAAATTAGAGGCAAAACAATAGCAAAAGTGTTCGGGAAAGTAGATACGTTTTGGACGTATCACTAGTTTTTCATTTTCTTCTCTATCCCACCTAGCACGCAATTCAGCCATTAATCTTATATTCTCATTAATTCTAACTTGGATGGCATTTGCTGTAGTAGTAATCTTATTATCAATATCATTATTAGGCATAACTTTTAATTTTAATAGATCAACATCCGAGGCAAGTCTATCAACTCTAGAAGCAATAATATCAATTTTATCAAGCTTTTCCTCAACAGATTTGTTAAAAGCGGTTTGTGTACTAATAAATTCTTTAAGCATGGCTTCAAGACCAGAGGGTACACTCCTATTATTGTTGTAAGAATTCCCATAAGAATTACCATAACCATTACCATTAAGAAGGATATGGCCTATAGTTATTACCAGAATTGTTCCTATAAGCATTGTTGTTGAAATTATTATTTTTAATGAAATTCACATCAACATTTTCTTCTTGAGCAACCAATGAAGCTAAAGGAACATTATTTGGATCAACATTAGATCTACCATTCACAAGCATAGACATAATCACATCAATCTTATCACTCAAGGAAGAGGCTTCTTCAACAGAATTTACCTTCTTACCTTGTGGAGCTCTTTCCGTGTGCCATTCAGAGTAATTTATCAATTAATAATAAGCATCATGAATCATGTATATAAGCAGGATTGCAATGTTCATAAGAGAATATGATAAAGTGGTATCTCGCTTGCCTGTATTTGATTGGCAAAACATAAATGCCGAGGCACCTCTGAAGTTCATAGAAAGACTAGAAGTAGTGATTGTCAAAGATAAAAGCATCAAAGTTATACCACAATCAATCATATTTTGAGACAAGCATATTATACTAAGAATGACAGTTGTGCTCTCAAGATAGTGCTCAAAGAAATAATGGAGACACAACATAAAAGTAAAAGATTGACCCTTCGCAGAGGGAAGCAGGGATTAACATGCGCTAGAGCTTTTCATTTTTAAAACAGGAGTAAAATTATTTTGAGAAGTGCTTGTTGTTGTCAACGAATGGTAATGGGTACACTAACTACCTCATCAACCGGACTCCCAAGAGCGGCTCCCATGAATTATTTTTGGGTGGCACTCCTTCCAACCTTTCTCACACAAACCATGGCTAACCGAATCCTTGGGTGCCTGCCAACAATCACATACCATGAAGGAGTGCCTTTTTATTTAAGTTTTATTATGATGATGACACTCCCCCAACCTTTGCTTACACAAGCCATGGCTAACCGAATCCATCGGGTGCCGTCCAACAATCACAAACCATGGAGGAGTGTCTATTTAAGTTAATTAATTTGGGACTGGGAATCCCATTGCCAGCTCTTTGCAAAATTATTGGATAAGCGGATGTGCCACTAGTCCATATGAGAGTCCGTCAAAAGTAAATGACAAGGTTGAAAGCTAAACACCACATACTTCCTCATGAGCTATGAAACATTAACACAAATTGAGAAGCATTTTGAAAGTTTTAAAGGTAGCGCATGAGAATTTACTTGGAATGGTTTGAAATGTCATGCATAGGTATTTATGGTGGACACTTTTGGAACAACTTGGTTTTCAGGTGTTTGGAAGCACGAGCGGCGATCTCGCTCAGTACAAGTGAAGGCTAGCAAGAGACTAGGGAGAGACAAATCAAGAGAGCAGCTGTCATAATCATGCTTGCGGCAAAATAAATTAACGGAGGCATAAGAGTGATACAAGAACTCTGAAGCAATATAAATCATCGAGGCTTAATTGACTTTTTTGTTCAGTCATATGCATGCGTGAACATGTGCCAAGTCGATATAAATGAATTATTCAGAGGAGGATACCACAATGCCATACTTACTTATGAATAAAACAATGCAAGCGAACATCCATGACATGCTACTCATATTAATAAATTGGAGCTAAACATGAGAGATCATGAACTACTAGACTTTCTCAAATAACATATACCTCACATGAACCAACTAAGCATGCTCACATGGATGAGTATATGTACAAAAATGAAAACAAATAGAGTTCATACCAGCCTCTCACCACAATCCAATTGTCGTAGATCGTCATTATTGCCTTTCACTTGTGTAGCTTGGATAATATGAAATGAAAACCACGCTCCAGCCACCGAAGACCATTGAACTCATGATGAACTTTACAAACCAAAGAAGAACAGCAAATATTTTTGGTGTTTTCGAATTGGAAACAAGAACAAAAGAAACAAGAAAACAAAGCAAAATCTTTTTGGGTTTTCTCATAACAAACCAACGATAGCAAATAAAGTAAACTAAGAGCAAAGAACCAAATAAATAAATGGTGAAGAGAAACAACAGAAATATTTTGGTCTTTTTGTGTTTTAGGAAAGAAACAAAGCGAAAACAAAAGAATGCAAACTAACGAAACACAGAAAAGCAGGATGACAGAAATCAAATCCTGACAGCAGTACAGAAATCGAAATTAACAAAAATCCTCCATTGCTCATACCAAAAAGTGTTCAACTAATGAAAGTTAGATAACAACCAGGGCACATGCTCAAAAATAACGTTCTGTCGTACTACGAATTTTTTGGTAACAAATCTGTTTTTGGACAGCACTTCCCCAAATATCATCTCCCTCTCATTAGAAGACCACTATAAGAGACTAAACAAGTATGTACAAGTATCCAGCAACCATAATATGCAAAGAATGAGTGATGCCGGTATACCTCCCCCCAAGCTTAGGCTTTTGGCCTAAGTGGAGTTCATTCCCACGGTCCCCATGAAGTGGTGTCTACGTAGTACGACGAAGAACGACCCGGTTCCAGATATGTGCTGGAGGAAACATCGGGGTATGTGACGGTGCAGTCGTAGGAGGGCTCGGCGTTCTCGAAGTCATGTTGCTGGTGGAATTCTTGTATCTTCATATGTTCCTCCACCTCCTCCTTAGTGAGCGACCATGATTGCCTGTCAATATTGAACAAACCTGGCGGGGAAGAGGGATTTCCTTCTCATTCCCGTCAGCAAACAACATTCTATAGACTATATTATCTATAGTAGAATCAGTAGTAACAAAATGATGACTCTTCATAGCAGCAATATCTAGTCTCCTAGGGGTTAATGGCACATCATTAGAATCAAGAGGAAGTTTTAAATGTGTTAAAATGCGCAGTGCAATAGTTCCTCCAAAAATAGGCCCCCTGCTAGACAGGCGGCGAGCAATAAGAGAACCAAGATGATAAGTGTCTGTCCAGTAAGTGCAGCATTCAAGAAAGCAAGATGATAGCTAGAGATATTACTAGTATTTTCCCTACCAAGAATACTAGTAGCAATGTAATATGCAAAATATTTAATGGCGGGAAGTTGGATATTTCTTATCTTGCCGCGCTGAATGGTGCGGCAATCATCTTCGGTGATCCCTCGATAGAGCTCCAACAGTCCCGGGGGTTGTCATCAATCCTCCTTGTTGTACCTACAGGGACAATATCCAATGCACGACAAAATTCTTCCAATTCCATAGTAACAGGATTATCATAGATCTTGAATGCAACTGTCGGCTCGTATTGCGTGTTGTGGAACTTGAAGCTCTCAACGAAGATTTTGGTGAGCCTGTAGTATTGCTCCCTTTCATCCCCCACGTAGGTGGCTAAGCCTGCCCTGTTGACAATGGTGAAGAAGTCATCCAATATCCCTGCATTTGTCAGAAAATCATAACATGGGAAGGATGAAGCATTAGGAGCCCCATTGTCCTCCTCGGGCGCGAAGCTAGGCGCGATGATATCCTCATTGTAGGATCGCCTAATCTGAGTGGATGCCCTCGAGGGCCTACCGGTGCTGGTTGTTCCCTTCTTGAATAATTCTCCAAATTTGAATTTCTTCATCTTCCTTTTCTGAAATTTTCAACATCCATTATAAAATTTGATTTCAAGGTATATAATTGAAGGGAACTACTATAGGAACTTGCTAGAGTACTAAACATGCATCAAAACTAATTTCTTCCACTTAGAACAAGCATGCAAGCTCACTAAACATGTTATCTACAGCAGCAAAATATTCAAGATATACTCAACCAAACAAAATTCTAATTGGACAATCAAAGGAGTCACATACCAAGGAGTAAATGTGCCAAATTTCAAACAGAAATCTGGGCTGAGCAAGGAGATCGAAAAATCGCGAGTTCTTGAGCAGAAACACGAGTGAGAGGAACTTGGTGCGTTTTTCGGGAGAGAGAAGATGCTGGGAGAAAGAGATGAAGTAGTGGGGCAAGGAGGGCCCACACCACAGGTGGCGCGCCCACCTCCTTGGCCGCGCCGGCCTGTGGTGTGGCACCCGGTGCCCCACAGGTCATTCTCTGATACTCCCAGTGCCTCGTCGAAAAATAGGACCAACGGTGTAATTTTTGTAATTTTTAGAGAACTTCGAAAAATGCACATTTCTGGGTTTAAATTAATTATTACTGCGCAGGAAAATGATTTCCAAAATCTTAAACAACTAAAGCATATTGCAAAACAAAAAGTGCTACAGCAAGTAAAATAAGTGGAGGGAGAAAGAAAGAAAGAAATGTTGTTTAGCTCTCTTATGCATTAAAATATACTTGTTAACAAGGTTGATCAAGTCTTGCTACCAAATAAATTTTATATGACATAAGAAGAAATAAACCTCAAATCAATCATGTTACCTTATATTGAATTGATATGGATCCAATCACAAGAGTTTGATATTCTTCTTTAGGCTCATATATAGGACAATCAATGGATCCCACTTTGATAGTTTTCACATTAAAAATTGTATTGACTCCACATACTTTATCAATCCTCTTGGGAAAATAGACAGTATGTTCCTTATCATCAACATTGAAAGTAACCATGCCTTTATTGCAATCAATAACAGCCCCTGCAGTATTAAGAAAGGGTCTTCCAAGAATAATGGACATATTATCATCTTCAGCATTTCCAACACAACAAAATCAGTTAATATCAAGCAATGTTGAGTAACTTGAACAGGAACATTTTCACATAAACCAACAGGAATAGCAGTAGATTTATCAGCCATTTGCAAAGATATATCAGTTGGTATCAATTTATCTAAATCAAGTCTCTTATAAAGAGAAAAAGGCATCACACTCACACCTGCTCCCAAATCACATAGAGCAGTTCTAACATAATTATTCTTGATGGAACAAGGAATAGTCGGTATACCTGGGTCTCCAAGCTTCTTTGGAATCTTACCATTGAAGGAGTAATTAGCGAGCATAGTGGAAATTTCCTCATTAGGGATTTTCCTTTTTTTAGTAACAATGTCTTTCATATACTTTGAATAAGGAGGCAATTTAATAGCATCAGTCAAAGGGATTTGCAAAAATAAAGGTTTCATCCAATCACAAAATTTATTATAATGTTCTTCCTCCTTTGATTTTAGTTTCTTAACAGGAAAAGGCATTTGCTTTTGAACCCAAGGTTCTCTTTCATTACCATGTTTCTCGGTAATAAAATCTTCTTTAGTGTACTTTTTATTTTTAGCAGGATTTTCAGGTTCTTTTTCAATTTCTTCTTTATCGGGAGTATCATCCTTATCATTATCTTTATCATGTTCATTACCACTTTCAGTTTCAGCATCAGAAATAGAAATACTATTAGGATCATTAACAGGTTCAGAGGATTCTACAACATTCTTATGTTTCTTTTTCTTTTTCTTAGATGGAGCACTAGTTTTAGTTAGTTGAGAATCTTGTTCAACTCTTTTGGGATGCCCTTCAGGATATAGAGGATCCTGGGTAGAAACACCACCTCTAGTTGTTACTTCATAAGCATGTTTTTCTTTAGAATTATTTCCCAACAAGTCATTTTGCACTTTAGTAAGTTGATCAATTTGAGTTTGAACCATTTGAAAATGTTTAACAAGTATCTTAACATCATTGGAGGTTCTCTCCACAATACCATGCAATTCACTAATAGCTCGAGAATTTTCCATTAAATGATTCTCTACTCTCATATTAAAGTTTTCTTGCTTAACAATATAATTATCAAACTCATCTAAGCATTGAGCGGAGGTTTTGAATACGGAATATCTTCCCTAGTAAAGCGTTGAAGAGAGTGTACCTCAATCATGGATGAAGGGGGTTATCTCACATAAATCTTCTATAGGAGGTAAATTCTTCACATCTTCGGGTTTAATACCCTTCTCTTTAAGAGACTTCTTGGCTTCCCTCATATCTTCATCATTTAATTTAATCATACCCCTCTTCTTCACTATCGGTGTCGGGGTTGGTTCAGGTGTAGACCAATCATCATGATTCCGGCCTATCTTAGCCAATAATTCTTCAACGTCGTCTGGAGTTCTTTTCCTGAAAACACAACCAGCACAACTATCCAGGTATGCCCTAGACTCAATGGTTAGTCCACTATAAAATATATCAAGTAAATCATGCTTTTCCAAATCATGGTCAGGCTGAGCTCTAATAAGAGAGCAAAATCTCGCCCAAGCCTCAGGCAATTTCTCTCCATCTTCCTGGTCAAAATTATAAATTCTCTGCAAAGCAGCATGTTGAGCACTAGCAGGAAAGTATTTCGGAAGAAAACATCAAGCAATTCTTTTGGACTTTTAATAGAACCAGGAGGCAAATTATTATACCAAGTTTTAGCATCATCCTTTAATGAGAAAGGAAAAAATTTAGCGACAAAATAAGTACGCATCTTAATATCATCAGAAAACAAACCACTAAGAGTAGATAACTCGGTCATGTGTTCAACAGCACTTTCTTTTTCAGTACCACAAAAGGGTGTTTTCTCAACAATAGCTATATGAGATAGATCAAGAGAAAATTCATAATCTTTATCCCTAATGTTTATAGGAGATGTGGCAAATTTAGGATCAGGAGATAGTTTATATCTAACAGCATGTTCTGCAAGCAACTTTTTAATTTTTCTTGCATCAGTAGTAGCATTGCATTTTTCAATAAAATCATCATCAAGCTCTACATAATCTTCATCAAGATCATCACTAGAATATTCAACAGACTCAGGTGAATTAACAGGTGTAGCAGCATTTTCATTAGGAGTTTCAGTATTTTCAATTTGTCTAGACTTAGCAATTGTAGCATCTAGAAAAGATCCTAACGAACCATCATTATCAAGCACAGCAGAAGCATCATCACAATTATGAGAGGAATTTTCAGATTCAGCAGAAGTACCAGCATTTGAAGCTTGTGGTGGTGAAACAAGTTTACTTATCACAGATGGTGAATCAAGAGCAGCAGAGGTACTAAGAGTTGTACCTTTTCTTGTAGTGGATGGTAATATGGCGATCTTAATATCGCGAGGTTTACCCATGATGGAGAATTTGCAGCGAACAATATCAATCCAAGTGAACTTCCAAATAAAGCTATGCTCCCCGGCAACGGCGCCAAATAGTCTTGATAACCCACAAGTATAGGGGATCGCAACAGTCTTCGAGGGAAGTATTACCCAATTTATTGATTCGACACAAGGGGAGACAAAGAATACTTGTAAGCCTTAACAACGGAGTTGTCAATTCTGCACCTGGAAACAGACTTGCTCGCAAGAGTTTATCAGTAGTAACAGTTTTATAGCAGTAGGAATAGTAAAATAACAAGACGGTGAAATAAAGACAGCGTAGTGATTATAGTAAATAGCAGGATTAAAATACTGTAGGCACAGGGACGTATTAACGGGCGTTGCATGGATGAGAGAAACTCATATAACAATCAAAGCAGGGGCATTTGCAGATAATAATAAAACGGTATCCAAGTACTAATCAATCAATAGGCATGTGTTCCATATATGTCGTACGTGCTCGCAATGAGAAACTTGCACAACATCTTTTGTCCTACCACCGGTGGCCCGGGCCTCTAGGGAAACTACTGGATATTAAGGTACTCCTTTTAATAGAGTACGGAGCAAAGCATTAACACTCCATGAACACATGTGATCCTCACATCACTACCATTCCCTCCGGTTGTCCCGATTTCTGTCACTTCGGGGCCATTGGTTCCGGACAGCGACATGTGTATACAACTTGCAGGTAAGATCATAAACAACGAATATCTTCATG
This sequence comes from Lolium multiflorum, assembly GCA_030979885.1. Lineage (NCBI taxonomy): Eukaryota > Viridiplantae > Streptophyta > Magnoliopsida > Poales > Poaceae > Lolium > Lolium multiflorum. Next base: position 51,173,283 of record CM061752.1, on the reverse strand, counting down.
AATCAATAACATGTTCAGATCTGAGATCATGGCACTCGGGCCCTAGTGACAAGCATTAAGCATAACAAGTTGCAACAATATCATAAAAGTGACATCTACGGATACTAGGCACTATGCCCTAACAATCTTATGACTATTACATGACCAATCTCATCCAATCCCTACCATCCCCTTCAGCCTACACGGGGAATTACTCACACATGGATGGGGAAACATGGCTGGTCGATGGAGAGGCGTTGGCGGTGATGGCGGTGAAGATCTCCTCCAATTCCCCGTCCGGCGGAGTGCCGAACGAGACTTCGGCTCCGAGACGGAGTTTCGCGATGTGGCGGCTCTCTGGAGGGTTTCGACGGCGACTTCTCCGTGCGTTTTTAGGTCGAACCCGATAAGTAGTCCGAAGGAGGGCGTCGGAGGCCGGCCGAGGGGCCACACCATAGGGCCGCGGGCCCCCCTAGGGCGCGCCGCCTTATGGTGTGGGGCCTCGGGCCTCCACCTCACTTGTCCTTCGCTCGTCGGTATTCGTAAAATAGGGCCTTCTGCATAAATTCCGAGGATTTTCCCGAAAGTTGGATTTCTGCACAAAAACGAGACACCAGAGTAATTCTGCTGAAAACAGCGTTAGTCCGTGTTAGTTGTATCCAAAATACACAAATTATAGGCAAAAGAATAGCAAAAGTGTTCGGGAAAGTAGATATGTTTTGGACGTATCACTAGTTTTTCATTTTCTTCTCTATCCCACCTAGCACGCAATTCAGCCATTAATCTTATATTCTCATTAATTCTAACTTGGATGGCATTTGCTGTAGTAGTAATCTTATTATCAATATCATTATTAGGCATAACTTTTAATTTTAGTAGATCAACATCAGAGGCAAGTCTATCAACTCTAGAAGCAATAATATCAATTTTATCAAGCTTTTCCTCAACAGATTTGTTAAAAGCAGTTTGTGTACTAATAAATTCTTTAAGCATGGCTTCAAGACCAGAGGGTACACTCCTATTATTGTTGTAAGAATTCCCATAAGAATTACCATAACCATTACCATTAGCAGAAGGATATGGCCTATAGTTATTACCAGAATTGTTCCTATAAGCATTGTTGTTGAAATTATTATTTTTAATGAAATTCACATCAACATTTTCTTCTTGAGCAACCAATGAAGCTAAAGGAACATTATTTGGATCAACATTAGATCTACCATTCACAAGCATAGACATAATCACATCAATCTTATCACTCAAGGAAGAGGCTTCTTCAACAGAATTTACCTTCTTACCTTGTGGAGCTCTTTCCGTGTGCCATTCAGAGTAATTTATCATCATATCATCAAGAAGCTTTGTAGCCGCCCCAAAGTGATGGACATAAAGGTACCTCCAGTAGCTGAATCCAATAAATTCCGAAGAAAAATTTAGTCCTGCATAGAAGGTTTGGATGATCATCCAAGTAGTCATCCATGGGTTGGGCAATTCTTTACCAAAGTTTTCATTCTCTCCCATGCTTGAGCAACATGTTCAGTATCTAATTGCTTAAAATTCATTATGCTACTTCTCAAAGATATAATTTTAGCGGGAGGATAATATCTACCAATAAAAGCATCCTTACATTTAGTCCATGAATCAATACTATTCTTAGGCAAAGATAGCAACCAATCTTTAGCTCTTCCTCTTAATGAGAAAGGAAACAATTTCAATTTAATAATATCACCATCTACATCCTTATATTTTTGCATTTCACAAAGTTCAACAAAATTATTAAGATGGGCAGCAGCATCATCAGAACTAACACCAGAAAATTGATCTCTCATAACAAGGTTCAGTAAAGCAGGTTTAATTTCAAATAATTCTGCTGTAGTAGCAGGTGGAGCAATAGGTGTGCATACGAAATCATTATCATTTGTGTTTGTGAAGTCACACAACTTAGTATTTTCAGGGGTATTCATTTTAGCAACGGTAAATAAAATAAAACTAGATAAAGTAAATGCAAGTAACTAATTTTTTTGTGTTTTTGATATAGAGAGCAAGACAAAAACAAAGTAAAGAGATTGGGAAGTGGATACTCCCCTTGCAGCGTGTCTTGATCTCCCCGGCAACGGCGCCAGAAAAAGAGTGCGCGTAGATGTACACGTCCGTTGGGAACCCCAAGAGGAAGGTATGATGCGCACAATGGCAAGTTTTCCCTCGAAAGAAACCAAGGTTTAATCGAACCAGGAGGAGCCAAGAAGCACGTTGAAGGTTGATGGTGGCGAAATGTGATGCGGCACAACACCAGGGATTCCGGCGCCAACGTGGAACCTGCACAACACAACCAAAGTACTTTGCCCCAACGAAAGGTGAGGTTGTCAATCTCACCGGCTTGCTGTAACAAAGGATTAACCGTATTGTGTGGAAGATGACTGTTTGCGAAGAAGTAAACAAGTATTGCAGTAGATTGTATGCGATGTAAAGAATAGGACCGGGGTCCACAGACTAGAGTGTCTCTCCCATAAGATAAAAGCATGTTGGTTGAACAAATTACACGGGCAATTGACAAATAGAAAAGGGCATAACAATGCATATACATGATATGATAAATATAGTGAGATTTAATTGGGCATTACGACAAAGTACATAGACCGCTATCCAGCATGCATCTATGCCTAAAAAGTCCACCTTCAGGTTATCATCCGAACCCCTTCCAGTATTAAGTTGCAAGCAACAGACAATTGCATTAAGTATGGTGCGTAATGTAATCAACAACTACATCCTTAGACATAGCATCAATGTTTTATCCCTAGTGGCAACAGCACATCCACAACCTTAGAACTTTCTGTCACTGTCCCAGGGAGGCATGAACCCACTATCGAGCATAAATGCTCCCTCTTGGAGTTAAGAGCAAAAACTTGGCCAGAGCCTCTACTAATAACGGAGAGCATGCAAGATCATAAACAACACATAGGTAATAGATTGATAATCACCATAACATAGTATTCTCTATCCATCGGATCCCGACAAACACAACATATAGTATTACAGATAGATGATCTTGATCATGTTAGGCAGCTCACAAGATCCAACAATGAAGCACATAAGGAGAAGACGGCCATCTAGCTACTGCTATGGATCCATAGTCCAGGGTGAAATACTCACTCATCACTCGAGGCGATCATGGCGATGAAGAGTCCTCCGGAGATGATTCCCCTCTCGGCGGGGTGCCGGAGGCGATCTCCCGAATCCCCGAGATGGGATTCGCGGCGGCGCTCTCTGGAAGGTTTTCCGTATCGTGGCTCTCGTGGGGGTTTCGCGACGGAGGCTTTAAGTAGGCGGAAGGGCAACGCGGGGGGCACACGAGGGCCCACACACCAGGTCGGCGCGGCCAGGGCCGGCCGCGCCGCCCTAGTGTGGCGGCGCTCGTGGCCCCACTTCCTTCCCTCTTCGGTCTTCGGAAGCTTCGTGCAAAAATAGGACCCTGGGCGTTGATTTCATCCAATTCCGAGAATATTTCCTTACTAGGATTTCAAACCAAAAACAGCAAAAACAAGAATGGCTCTTCGGCATCTTGTTAATAGGTTAGTTCCAAAAATGCGTAAATACGACATATAATGTGTATAAAACATGTAGATATCATCAATAATGTAGCATGGAACATAAGAAATTATCGATACGTTGGAGACGTATCAAACAGCAGATCACACAAGACTTTCGGAGATTCCACACCAAATCAATGCAATTGGGTGTACAGATTCAATAGAGTTGCAAAGCAAACAACTATGAACTAGGGTTTATCTTAAACGTGGTCTAAAGCTACTTTGGGGACGTCCTCATCATCTCCCCCCCCCCTTCAAAAGGCGTCTACCTCGACGCTCCAAGGTCTTCTCCGTCATATGGTGTCAAATCAGCAACATTGAAAGAATTACTTACACCAAACTCATCTTCTGGAAGATCTATCGAGTATGCATTATCATTGATCTTGGCAAGCACTTTGTAAGGACCAAGACCACGAGGAAGCAACTTGGACTTCCGTAGCTTCGGGAATCTATCCTTGCGAAAATGTACCCAGACCATATCACTCGGCTTGAACAACATCTCCTTGCGCTTCTTATTCATCCTTGCAGCATTGCTCTTGCCTTTCTTTTCTATCAACTCTTTAGTCTTCAAATGTATCTTTCTCACAAAATCTGCCCTCTTGGATGCCTCCATATTAACTCTCTCATGTATGGGTAGAGGCAACAAATCAAGCGGAGTAATGGGTTTGAAACCATACACCACCTCAAAAGGACACAGCTCTGTGGTAGAATGTACCGCCCTGTTGTAAGCAAACTCAACATGCGGCAAACACTCTTCCCACTCCTTCAGGTTCTTCTTGATCATGGATCTCAACATTTGTGACAATGTTCTATTCACCACTTTAGTTTGACCATCAGTTTGGGGATGACAAGTAGTGCTGAAAGCACTTCATCCCCAGCTTTCTCCAAAGCGTCTTCCAAGTAGCTCATAAAATTCACGTCACGATCAGAAACAATAGTCTTCGGGACTCCATGTAGACGTACAACCTCCCTGAAAAACAGGTTAGCAATATGTGACGCATCGTCGCTCTTGTGGCAGGCAATAAAATGTGACATCTTGGAAAATTTATCCACTACCACAAATATAGAATCATGGCCTCTCTTAGTACGCGGCAAACCCAACACAAAATCCATACTTATATCTTCCCATGGTGTAGTAGGTGCCGGTAAAGGAGTATATAAACCGTGAGGCTTCAGCTTGGACTTGGACTTGTTACAAGTAATGCATCTCTTCACATATATATCCACGTCCCGCCTCATCTTTGGCCAATAAAAGTGGTCAGGGAGCATGAGTAGCGTCTTCTCACGCCCGAAGTGACACATCAAACCTCCAGCATGTGATTCCTGCAATAAGAGAAAACGCACAGACGATTCTGGAACACATAGTTTGTTAGCTCTAAACAAGAACCCATCATGTATGTGATATTTTTCCCATGCTTTACCAATAGCACACAAGCGATATGGTTACAGCAAAATCATGATCAGTCGCATACAAATCACATAGTACTTATAATCCAGGAATTTTAACATCAAGTTGAGTTAATAGCATATTCTTCCTAGATAGAGCATCAGCAACAATATTATCTTTTCCCTTGTTATGCTTAATAATGTATGGAAAAGACTCAATGAACTCAACCCACTTAGCAAGACGCTATGCAAAGTAGATTGGGCTTTCAGATATTTCAAAGCTTCATGATCAGAATGTATGATAAATTCTTTTGGACACAAATAATGTTGCCAAACCTCAAGAACTCTAATTAAAGCATACAATTCTTTATCATATATAGGATAGTTCAACTTAGCACCAGAAATTTTCTCAGAAAAATATGCAATTGGGAGACCCTATTGCATCAACACACCACCAATTCCAATACCACTAGCATCACATTCAATCTCAAATTGCTTATTGAAACCAGGAAGTGCAAGCAACGGTGCAGAAGTTAACAATCGTTTCAGTTCATCAAATGCATGATCTTGGGCTGCGCCCCACTCAAAGACAACACCCTTTTTAGTTAAATCATTCAAAGGTGCAGCAATAGTACTAAAGTTGGGAACAAATCGTCCATAAAACCCAGCTAGACCATGAAAACTTCTTACTTGACTCACATTCATGGGAGTAGGACAATTTTGAATAGCTTCAATTTTAGACACATCTACTTCTACTCCATGCTTAGAGACAACATAACCCAGAATTATGACCTTATCTTTGCAAAATGTGCACTTCTCAAGATTACCATAGAGTTGATTATCACGCAACACTTGCAAAACATGTCTAATATATATGTATAGTATGATCAGATTCATTGCGGCTGTAGATTAATATGTCATCGTACACAACCACAAACTTGCCAATAAAATCACGCAAAACATGGTTCATTAGTCTCATGAAGGTGCTAGGTGCATTAATTAGACCAAAAGGCATTACTAACCACTCATATAAACCAAATTTTGTTTTAAAGGCTGTTTTCCACTCATCCCCTTCTTTCATCCTAATTTGATGATACCCACTACGCAAATCAATTTTAGAGAAAACAGCAGCACCACTCAATTCATCTAGCATATCCTCTAAAAAGGGAATAGAATGACGATATCGAATAGTAATGTTGTTTATCGCTCTACAATCTACGCACATACGCCATGTACCATCTTTCTTAGGAACTAGAATAACAGGAACAGAACAAGGACTAAGGCTTATGCGGATATAACCTTTGTCGAGTAGCGCTTGTACTTCTGTATCTCATTCGTCTCTTCGGGATTTGTGCGATATGGCGCCCTATTGGGCAGCGAGGCGCCGGGGATCAAGTCAATTTGATGTTCAATACCACGCAATGGTGGTAGTCCTGCTGGTACCTCCTCCGGAAACACGTCGCGGAATTCCTGCAAAACATTAGAAACACCAAGAGGAAGAGGAGTCATGTCGTTAGAAACCAAAACCGTACCCCTGTACATGAGCACAAGAGGCATGGCTGTAGGATCCTCACTAAATTCCCTCATGTCTTATTTGTGGCTAAAAGCACTAAGGAATTCACTCTCTCACTTTTCGTTATATCACTCACGACATTACAATTCTCTCGCCTATCTAAAGGTGCATCCTCCAAGTTGACTTCAATCTTCTGACGAGACTCATTGACAATCTGTTGTGGTGACATAGGCTGTAAGTTAATTTTCTTGCCCTTGAACTCCAAGTGATATGTATTGGCACGACCATTGTGTTGCACAGAACGGTCATAGAGCCAAGGCCGACCCAATAGTAGATGGCACACCGTCATAGGAACCACATCAAAATCAATGGAATCCTTATACGGTCCAATCTCAAACTCAACACGCATCATGTGGTTTACCTTCATCTCACCATTGTCGCTTAACCACTGAATATAGTATGGATACGGGTGCGGTAGATACTTCAACTTCAGCTTGGTACACAACTCCTTGCTCGCTAAATTGCGGCAACTCCCGCCATCAGTAATGACCTTGCAAGTCTTGTCAGGACCAACTAAAGCCTTGGTTTAAAACAAATTGCAGCGTTGAGTAGATGCACTTGGCAACACATTAAGAGCACGTTGCAACACAACAATAGTGCGAGCATCAGACGGGTATGCATCTTCACCATCAGTGTCATAGTCATCATTGTCCGGAGCATTTGGATCAACATCATCTCCAGTCTCATACTCATTGTCCTCATTGATAATCATGACTTTGCGGTTAGGACAATCTCTCTTAAAGTGACCCTTGCCACCACATGTATGACAAGCCATATCACGGTTGCGCGCAGTAGACATGCTAGAACCACTCGTACTTGCAGCAGATTCGGACTTCTTTGCGTTAGACACATTGGAGACCGGCTTGCTAGGCGGAGTAGAGTAAGGGGCGGAGCGCGTTGATGGCGCCGGCGCCGTATGTGGGGCGCGGCGTGAAGCGCCCAACTCCCGTAGCACGACCTTTCACCTTTGCTTCTTCAGCCAACTGTGCTTCAGCTTCTCTTGCATGATGTAGCAACCCATTCATAGTGGTGTAACTCTGAAAACGAACAATGCCTTTGATATCATACTTCAAGCCATGTAGAAAACGCTACATTGTCATCTCAAGAGACTCACAGCCACGGCCACGCTGTATAAGCGACTCCATCTCCATGTACTATTCATCAACAGTCTTCACACCTTGTCTCAATAGGGTCAACTTATCATAAATAGTACGCAAATAATTAGTGGGCACGAAACGAGAATTCATCGCCTCCTTCATAGCACGCCATGTGGTAATAGGTGGCTCACCATCCTCTTGTCGATTGCGAACAAGTGCATCCCACCAACGCAATGCATAGCCATCAAATTTGGAAGAATCAAGCTTGATCTTCCTATCTTCAGTATAGTTATGTAAGCGCCATAACTTCTCAATCTTCAGCTCCCAAGTGAGGTATTCTTCAACATCAGCTCCTCCTTCAAACTTAGGTATGGAAAACTTGGGCTTACCCAATCCATCTTCCTCATCATGTCCACGCCCATGGCGGCCAAGTGGAGCCCAACCACGAGGACGGTCACCACGACCAGGTACTTCATCAGGGTCTTCATCTTGTTGTTGTTGTTGGTTTGCAAGATTTTCAACAGCCAATTGCAAAGCTTGAAGACTGCGCTGGATATCCGTCATTTGATCGGTCATTGTAGTGACGGTCTCATTAATAGCATCCAACTACTGGGAGATCTCTTGGAAAGTTCCCCTAAGCTCATCATCCTCAATGCGGAATTCACGTCGCATCTCATTACAAAGAGCTTCATAATCCCTCCATTTTATCAGATCTGCATCATGCTTGTCTTTCTGGTTAACAAGTTTAGCATCACTAGAAGACATGGTTAGTAGGTTAGTGCACTAAATCAAAAATATATGTGGTGGTACTCTCACAATTCACTCAAAACTGATAAGAAAAGGAAATATTACCGCTCCAAAGTGAATTAGTATTGCTTACCACTTGTGGTAACAACTAGTGCACGGATGTAGCGAAGCGAATATCAAGGGTATAAGAACAATCACACGACAAAGCAGGATATATGTGGGGCTGTAGGTAGGCTACCTATTTGCACCAATAACAAGCTCTAGCGCTGACCGTAGACAACCAAAGATACTCACACAAGGCGATAAATGTGACAATGCAACTATATGGATGAAAAGGTTGCAATACACTCGAGAGACGCTAGCAAAGCTCAACGGAACAGGCACAAGATTGCTCAACTACGGGTGCAGTTAAAGAAAACTTAGGCCTTCACTTGATTCTACTAACACTTCACTTTTCTTTTTTGGATTTTTCGTTTGTAACGCAGCTATGTAGCTCTTTTTGCTTCTTTTATCTTTTTTTTTTGATTTTATGACTCAACTCCTTGATAACACGGCCAACAGATAATGCAAAGCACCAAAACCCTAATGAGCAGCCTGTCGAGCGGTAAAACTAGTCTCTTATGGGGAAGTTCCTAGTCACTTTTATCGAAAGGTTGTGGCTATGGTTTGGACAAACACACTGTATGCTATGTGGACTCGGAGTAAACAAAAACTGACTCTAGATGAAAAACTAGATGATAGAAACACAAACCCTAACAATTCTACTAGAAGAAAGATAAAGGTACGCAAAAACAACTACGAAAAGCAACTAAAACTCGAAATTAGTGCAATCTAAGGCTATGGCAAACCCTAACACTAATTTTTTGGCCTTTTCTAGATAGGAAAACACTCACAACTCAACTATGGGGTGGATTATGGATGGCTTACCGAGGAAACCCGAGAATCTGATACCAAGATGATAAGGGGTGGCCCGATCTTCTCAATAAGCAACGGTGGTGATGATGATCATGGGATGAACACAGCGGAGGAACACGACGATGTAGTGGATGATAACTTGTATGATGCAACGAGATCTCTCGATTGATCACTGTCGCCAATGCAACAGCTCTCAACCCTGCAAGATATTCGCAACTCCACACACTTGCGCACTTAGCCGCCGACCACGAAGCGGTAAGTTGCAACCTCCCAATTCCCAATGGAACAGCAGATCACACAAGACTTTCAGAGATTCCACACCAAATCAATGCAATCGGGTGTAGAGATTCAATAGAGTTGCAAAGCAAACAACTATGAACTAGGGTTTATCTTAAACGTGGTCTAAAGCTACTTTGGGGGCATCCTCATCAACCGATTAGCCGATAAACTCATTTATCGCCCGATTAATCGGCCGATTTGCCTATTAATCGCTAATCGCCAGCCGACCAAGTTGACCCCGATAAACGATTTCCTCAACATTGCTTGTCGACGTAGTTGGAGTCCTCCGCTTCTTCTTCTTGCTCGTTCTCCTCCATCGCCGCCTTGCCCTTGTTCTTCATTGAAGAAGAGACATCGTGGAAGTCACCCTAATGCACCCTTGAAGTGTTGTACTCGGCATATGGGATGGTGAGAGTTGGAGCAGCTCACGGAAGGAGAAGGAATCTCTTCCACACCGGCACGGCGGCAAGCATCATTTGCGAAGTGGCGTTGGTTTTGGAGGATTTCCTTGGTTTTCCTGTACACCTTGCGAGTTTCGCGATATTGGGAATAGTTCTCCTTATGGATCTCTACATTCATGCAAAGCATCATCTTTTGAAACCACCCAAGCTTCTTCACTTTCTTGTTCACCATCTCCTTGGAGAGAGAATAAGTCCATATGGGGTCCTTGCCGGGTTGAGCTCCAAAGCTTGCTTGCTCCCCAGAGCCACGTGCTCATGCTTCATGCGGAGGGAGCCATAGGGGTGAATGTCCGCAAACTCCATCAAGTCCCCTTGGTCGGTCACCTCGCGAATGAGAAGCTGCATCACATAGGGGGCATAAGGAGGCACCTTCCTCTCCATCAGGGCATAGTGCATCTCTTCATAAATGAAGTACATCACATCTATCTCTTCGTTGCGCTCCTCACCTTCACCATTGTGAAATACTTGATAGGATTGGAAGAGGAGGTTGACAAGCCAACCTCGAAGAGCATCATTGTTGCCACCATTTGGTGAGATGTTGCGATGAAAGGAGCGAAGAAGAATGTCATAAAGTGGTAGGAGATTCTTTGCAAGTCTGAGAGAATCATCTTCCCTATAGAGAGGGGCAAACTTGTTCTTGTCGGTCTACACTCCATGCTCATCCATCTTCAAGCCATCATCATTTGAGGCCCTTCCACTAAAGGGGTACCCAAGCACCGCAGTCCGCGGCAAACGTACGGAAGTTGGACTTGTAGCGCTTGTTGCCGGTCGTCCAATGAATGCCACCTTCAATGAATTTGCCAAAGTAGAGGGTGGCATAGAATTGTTGGTCAAGTTGGCACTTGAGAGTCATTGGAGTTCCAATACCATTGGCACCCTTCATATTGAAGCGCTTGAGCATAACTTGGATGTACTTGTCTTGTTTGAAAAAGGTGTCACTTGGAGTTGTTTGATCTCAAACCCAAGAATAACTTGAGTTCACCCATCATTGACTTAAACATGTCTGTCATCAACTTAGCAAATTGCTCATACAACACATTGGTAGTTGACCCCAAAGATGATATCGTCAATACATAGTTGGCACACGAAAAGCTCCATGTTAACCCTCTTATTAAAAAGAGTGGGGTTGATTCTCCCCACCTCGAACCCACGGTCTTCTAGTAACTCACGTAAATGCTCATACCACACACGCGGGGCTTGTTTAAGGCCATATAGAGCTTTTTTGACCCTATCGACATGTTCTGGATGGTGGGGGTCCTTGAGCCCGGGAGGTTGCTTGACGTATACCTCCTGTTGCATCAGAGCATTGAGGAAGACACTTTTAACATCCATTTGTTGAAGCTTGAAACCATGGTGAGAAGCATATGCCAAAAGGATACTTGTAGACTCGAGTCGAGCAACGGGTGCAATTGTCTCGTCATAATCCACGCCTTCAACTTGGGAGTGCCCTTGGGCCACTAATCTTGCCAAACTGTGGATGACGGTCCCATGTTCATCTTACTTATTCTTATAAATCCACTTGGTGCCGATAACATTGCGGCAATTGCTAGACCTATCTACTAAGGTCCACACCTTATTCCTCTTGAAGTTGTTCAATTCCTCGTGCATTGCGTTCACCCAATCCGGGTCTTCAAGAGCTTCATACACGTTTTGGGGCTCTACCATAGGTATGAAGGCATGATGTTCGCTAAAATTGGCCAATTGCTTACGGGTAGTGACCCTTCCTCTAACATTGACCTAATATCCGTGTAGTAATCTCCCTTTACATCACATCCTCGAATTGGAGAACATGATGAGGGAGCTCGAATTGAGTCGAAGATCCCATAGCCGACACTTCAACTAAAAAGGGTGTGTTAATGCTTGAGTATGAACAAAATATTTTAATAAGTTGAAATAACAAAACCGCATTTTATTTGAGGAAGGTGAAAACCGGAAAGTGCTTTTGGCTACCGAGCTCCAGTGCTCTCGTTATTTTAAGAAAATCAAAAGGCATTTTTAGAAGTTATCAATCAATCTGAAAATAATTTCGGAGATTGTCAGTGATACATCTCACAATCATGCAAAATCTCAGCTCAATTTTTTTGTGCTAGAAAAAAAGGATAAAATCTGACATGCTTTGGAGATTTGAAAATGAACTAAGATCTACACCTTTGTTATTTTTGGGTATTTGAAATTGATTTTTCACCATAGGATACATCATTGACTATATACGGATTTTTTTTCTAATTTTTTGAAACTTGAAAATATGCTTTTTGATCTCTTTTAAAAAAACAAGATCGTTGGTGTTCATGTGCACTAAATCTCCTTTCAGGTAAAAACACACATTGAGTCGTTTTTCAGTATTTTCTCCGATCCATATTACTTGATGCTAAAATTAGATATATCTACAATTAAAATATGTCTAGATACATCTATATTAGTGTCAGGTAATACGAATCGGAGAGGTAAAAAATCGGATAAACGTGGATCTGACATGATGCCGTAGTGAGCAATTTTGAAAACAAAAAGGCAAATTTGGAATGGAGGGCTGGAGGCGTGCCGTTTGATCTCCTTCCAGTTTATTGCCTCTTCTCCTCCAGATCTCCGCCGCACCGCACACGCTCCTCCCCCGCTCCACTCCCAAATTTCAAATTCGCTCACGCTCCCCTCCCATTCCGTCGCCGAAACCCTAACCGCCGCCGCCATGGGGGGCTCGCACAGCCGGGAGGACCTCGACTTCACCGACTCCGACGACGACGACGCCGCCTCCCGCGCCTCCGACGCCTCCTCCGACTACTCCACCCCTCCCCCCGCCTCCGCCTCCTCCAAGGCCGCTAGGCTGCCCACCCCCGCCTCCGTCGACGCCATCGACACCCACCTCCGCAACCTCCACCTCAAGTACTCCGACCCCATCTCCCCCAACCCCAGCCCCACCCCCACCCCCGCCGCCGCCGCCTCCGCCCTCAACGCCGTCAAGCTCTACCTCCACATCGGCGGCTCCACCCCGGCCGCGCGCTGGGTGATCTCCGACCGCCTCGCCGCCGCGTCCTTCATCCGCGCCTCCTCCCCCTCCTCCTCCGACGACGACGAGCCCGCCGGGCCCTGGTGCCTCGCCGTGGGCTCCAAGATCCGGGCCAGGGTCGGGCCGGAGCTGCAGCTCAAGACCTTCCCCGCGCAGCGCCGCGTCGACTTCGTCGCCGACGGCGTCTGGGCGCTCAAGTTCCTGCACGCCGACGGCTACGCCGACTTCAACACCAGGTACCACAGCTGCCTCTTCGAGAACAGCTACGGCGTCGCCGCCACGGACGAGGGCCGCGCCAAGGTCTTCGGGAAGGACTTCGCGGCGTGGGCGCGCCCGGAGTGCGGGGACGAGTCCATATGGGAGGACGCCACCGACGCCTTCTCGCCAGGCCCCAAGGGCAGCAACAGCAGCCCGATGCCTGCGCGGAGCCCGATGCTGCGGCCTCTCATGGAGGATTTCAGGGAGTTCGAGGAGCCCGTGGAGGAGGATGGTGGTGGCGGCATACAGAGCCTCGCGCTGGGTGCGCTGGAGAACAGTTTCCTTGTTGGGGATGCAGGGATCCACGTGGTGAAGAACTTTGAGCATGGGATACATGGGAAGGGCGTCTCCGTCAAGATCTCCGGAGGGGGAACAAACTTCACCACACCAAAGAAGGCGCTTCTGATGCGTGCCGAGACAAACATGCTCCTCATGAGCCCAGCAACCGATGGGAAGCCGCACTCCAAGGGGGTGCATCAGCTCGACATCGAGACCGGGAGGGTGGTCTCGCAGTGGAAGTTCGGGAAGGATGGGGCAGACATCAACATGAGGGACATCACCAACGATAGCAAGGGCGCGCAGATGGATGCGTCGGAGTCCACCTTCTTGGGACTGGATGACAACCGATTGTGCCGCTGGGATATGAGGGACCGCCATGGGATCGTGCAGAACTTGGCGAATTCCATGGAGTCCCCAGTGTTGGAATGGACCCAGGGGCATCAGTTCACCAGGGGGACTAACTTCCAGTGCTTTGCATCTACTGGTGATGGGTCCATTGTTGTTGGCTCACTCGATGGCAAAATTCGTTTGTACTCAAAGAGCTCTATGAGGATGGCAAAGACGGCCTTCCCAGGGCTGGGTTCGCCAATTACTCATGTGGATGTCACTTATGACGGGAAGTGGATACTTGGGACAACAGATTCTTACCTGATCCTCATATGCACCATTTTCATCGACAAGGATGGGAAGGAGAAGACTGGATTTGGTGGGAGGATGGGGAACAGGATTGCTGCCCCAAGATTGCTCAAGCTCAGCCCACTGCACTCTCATCTTGCAGGGGACAACAGCAAGTTCCGTGAGGGCAGGTTCTCATGGGTCAGTACACTTCTTTCTATTGTGAATTCCTGTTCAAATTTACTTACTGTTTCATTATAGGAAGAGTTGAATACTTCTAGTAAATAAATGTTATGTTGCATTTAGTAGGGACTAATCACATGACTGGAAGTGATACCATTCGATAGCTTGCATATTCGTAACTACCAATTTATGATATGTGCCCCGACATCTTGTGGTTATGCTGTGTATAAAGTTTTCAGTAACACATGGTATCACTGAAGAATAATCTAGCACCATTTAGTAGGGGCTAATCACATGACTGGAATTGATACCATTTGATGGCTTGCATATTCGTAACTACCAATTTATGATCTGTGCCCCCACATCTTGTGGTTATGCTCTGTAGAAAAGTTTTCAGTGACACATGGTATCACTGAAGAATAATCTAGCACCATTTAGTAGGGACTGATCACATGACTGGAAGTGATACCATTTGATGGCTTGCATATTCGTAACTACCAATTTATGATCTGTGCCCCCACATCTTGTGGTTATGCTGTGTAGAAAAGTTTTCAGTAACATAGTGTAGCTACTGCAAATACATACCATTTTCAGTTACATACAGCAATTACTCAGTAGTAAACTTTATTACCTTTGTTGATAGATCATAGTAGTTACCTCTGCAGTTTTATAATATTTCAGTCGAGCTGCTTTGGAAAGGTTAGCAATTACTCACTAGTGACCTTGAGGATTTCTTTTGTCGATAGATCATGGTTGCCTCTGCTTCTTTAGAATTACGTGGTATTCTTTCACTATAAGCACATGGC
Organism: Lolium multiflorum; assembly: GCA_030979885.1. Classification (NCBI taxonomy): domain Eukaryota; kingdom Viridiplantae; phylum Streptophyta; class Magnoliopsida; order Poales; family Poaceae; genus Lolium; species Lolium multiflorum. Next base: position 51,158,120 of record CM061752.1, on the reverse strand, counting down.
AACAAAGCTTTTCTTCTAGCTATCAATAGCTTAAAGGGTCATCTTTTGTATTAAGAATATCTGCTGCCCGCACTTAATATTGTGCTTGCATTTACTATCAAGTACCAGCCGCTCATCCAGTAATCATGCAGGTCACGGAGAATGGAAAGCAGGAGAGGCATCTCGTCACGACGGTGGGAAAGTACAGTGTGGTGTGGAACTTCCTTCAGGTGAAGAACAGCCACCACGAGTGCTACCAGAACCAGGAAGGCCTCAAGAGCTGCTACTGCTATAAGGTGATCCCCAAGGATGAGTCCATCGTGGCCAGCCGCTTCATGCATGAGAAGTACGACACGAGCGACTGCCCGGAGGCGCCGCTGGTCGTCGCGACACCCATGAAGGTCACCTCCTTCAGCGTATCTAGCCAGAGGTAACTTCAGTCTCTGGTGTTTCTTCAGTCAGTTTGGTCGCCGTGTTGTCATGTAACTCTGACTTGCGGATTTGGACTCTCAAGCGTGGTGATGACTATCTATTTAGTCATGGATTGTGACTGGATCAGTAATTCTATGGATTGCTAGTAGAACTATTTTACAACAGTGATGACTTGCACTAGATTGACTTTGAACTTCTTTTCCGGATTGAAGGATTAGTATTTTTAACTCTTTTTTGAAGGAGTTTGGTATTTTTTAAGTCTGCAAATGTGTTGTATTCATCTGTCTGTGTGTTTTAGTTTGATGCCCCAGGCCCATTGGCAATTGTGGACGCTATACTCTTCTGGTTGAAGTTGGATTGCCATGTGTGGTTGGTCCCTATGAAATAGCATATTGCAGCTGGGCTAGTTACTGCGTGGGCACAAAATGTGTTCACAAGGTGTGGAACTGCGGATCATTATGTTGGTTCTTCAGTTACAATGAGTTCATGTAAAATATTACAGCGGTGATTCAGACGCGCAAAAGAAGAGAATACTGCTGTATGTTACTTGACTCCACAAACCATTCTCTGGGTATGTTTGCACTGAAACTATTACAGGTGAATGTCTCAACCCCTTAATTTGGTCCTTCAGTTGGAGACCAAACTGTTTCATCAGAAATTGTTGCGACTAGCAAAGACATGTTGCTTCCTGATCTTCTGCCCCTGGTAACTTTATGGCCCAGTCCATTATGAATAATAATGTTAATCTACTATGTCACCATATGGGCTATATGGTATGCTCCGCGGAAGATAATCCATGAAGACGAGTACCAGAGCCTGTTATCGACACACTTATTCATTGAGAACTATTTGCGAGAGCTGTCCATTGTGAGCTCGAGCAAGATGAGTGTGAAGGGGTCACTGAAGAAACAACCCGAGCTCGAGCAAGATGAGTGTGAAGGGGTCACTGAAGAAACAACCGAAGTGGATCCTGTCGGCGGAGGGCTGTGTGAAACTCAATGTTGATGCAGCGACGGCATAATCCGGCCCTAATGGAGCGGTGGGAGTTGCTTGTCGAGCGGAGAATGGTGACTTCTTGGGAGCATCGAGCCTTACCATCAAGGGCGTCTCCGATCCCACTATTGGAGGCCATGACGTGTAGGGAAGCTCTGGCGCTGGCCCAAGATTTACAACAACAGATGGTTACGGTAGCTTTGGACTGTCTACCGGTGGGCGGTGGTAAACCATTTAGCCAGAGATTATGCAGGAAACTATACCATGGTACTACGTGAAATAAAAGAGCTGGCGAGTCTCTTGGTGGAGGCCTCCTGATGTCTTTGTATTGTAAACAATGTTATAAATCAATAAAGTGCTATGCTTCCCCTCAAAAGAAAAAAACTTAAAGGCAGTAACGAGAGCAAGAAGAGGAAGACGAGAGGTATACTAGGCTTGAGCAGTCAAAGGAATGATCATAATTTACATCCAGGAGGACGGAGAGAGAGCTGTATTTGCATTGCATACGAACTACTCCTTTATTTGTACTCCAAAGGAATGTTACTCCTTAGTAATAAGCAACATAAACAGCAAATAACTAGATCCAGAACGCCACGGGTGAAAAGGTGCCGGTGTACTTAGGCACTGGACACGAGCTGGTGCTGCGGTCAATGATCTGCAGCTCTCGAAAATGCGTTGGCACTTATGAAATGGGGCCCCAAGTGAAATCTAAACCCTTGCATGTCATTGGGATGTCCACCAATGGGGACCGCACATGTGACCACTCATACCAGAAGATTTCCTTCTCTAACTACACTACGAATTAAAAAACGAGCACAACTTTCACGGAACAAATGTAAATGAGATTTTGTTTGCATATTTAAATGAGATTTTGCACCATCTGCGGGTCGGACCTGGACGGCTACATCGGCACCTGTCAGGTCCCCTCCCGTAGCACCGGCGGCACAGCTGAGCAGCTGGACTGGAAGACGGCCAAGGACAAGCTGTGGAACGAGGAGCAGCATCTGGAGCCTACTCTCACCTGCATGGGCAATGCCAGGTTCTGCCTTGTGGATTCTGTCGAGGTCACCACGCTTCGCCTCAGGTACTCTCGTAAGGCTGGTGCCAATGGGGGCAGGAGTGGAGGCGCTACCGCCCAGCGCGGGGCGAGAGGCAGGCGGGAGAGGGGCGGGACGGTAGCGTCGGGCGGTGGCGCAGGCGCCCGGCGTTAGGGCGCGGTACCGCCCACCTATAGCCCGCGTTGGAGGCGAGAGCGGGGCGAGAGGGAGGCGGTAGGGAGGCGGTAGGGAGGTGGTAGGGAGGAGAGAGAAGTGAGAGTGGGACTATAGCCCATGCATTGGCAAAGTGGGGTGAGAGTGGGGTGAGAGTGAGAGAAAAGCTGACGTGGCGGGGCGGGAGGCGGGCGGTGCATTGGCACCAGCCTAAGGGAGAGTCCAGGTCGAGCCCAACCCATGCGTCCAGGTCGCTGTCGAAGTATCCCTGGCCCTCGAAGGGCAGCTCCCAGTCCCCATGGAAGCTCCATCCGCCACCACCGTTACCGGCGTCGAAGGAGAAGATGCGGCTGAAGCTAGAGGAGACGAAGAGCCCGTCCGGGTGCACAGCGTAGGAGTTTATCACCTCGCCCTCGGTGAAGGGCAACGGCGCGACGCTCCTCCAGGACCAGTCCCTGCTCGGGATCAAAGCGCTGCTGCACGGCCATGGGTGCTGCTTGGGAGAGGAGGAGGAGGACATCACCTCGACTGAACGAGGCCCGTCCCTGTGGTGCCCAAATGCGTAAAGCTTTTCGGCGCCAGGCACGACGAAGATGTCGCGGTTGTTGAGCAGCGCGTCGGGCAGAGAAGGCCCCGCAGCCAGCGCCGCCGTGTCCGTGTCGTAGGCAAGGGTGGCGGGGTGCTGGTTGCTGACCGCGAGGATGCGGCTACCCAGGGAGGTGAAGAACATGCGGTAATTTGGCGCGGGTGAGGGCATCTCCAACCGGGCGACCCAAACGGACGCGCTGGGCCGTCCGTTTTGGGCCGTTTGGGTCGCCGCCCAGACACGCGGACAGCGCCCCGCGTCCGCGTGTCCGTTTGTCGCTGCGCCCAACGCGCGGATGCATCGCATAAACCGGAGAAAAACGAAAACAAAAAAAGGCAAATTTAAACGAAATTTCATTGAACATATGCCCTATTTTGGGCAAATTTAGTACATAGCCCTATTTTGGGCAAATAAAACTAACAAAAGAAGCCCCTATATCGGCTTTTAAATTTAAACTAATATAAAAACCCTCTATTAGGGTGGAGGCCGCGCTGGTTTCCTCCCGACGGCCGCAACGCCGGCGGACGACGGCGGCTGCTGCTCGCCTCGTCGTCGTTCGCTCCGGGAGCGAACCGTCGCTTCGGGGCCATGGCGGCGGTTTTGCTCGGGGAGTGGAGTGGGGAGTGGATGGCCAAATCCCCTCCAGTCCCCATTTAATAGTCTCCCGGTCACCGACAGGTGGGCCCAAGGGAGACGAGGCGACCAGCGCGGACGCGAGCGGACGGCGCGTGCCATCCGCGGCCACGCAAACCCGGCCAAGATTTGGACCGGGTTTGCGTCGTTCCGGACGCGGCGGCCGTCCGCTTTTGCGGTGCGTCCCTTTTGTCCGGCTGGACCCATCCGGACGCGCGGGCGCGGGATGGGTCGCGCGGTTGGAGATGCCCTGAGGCTAGACGGAGGAGAGAAGGGTCGCTAAGGTCAAGGAGGATGCCGCCGTCGTCGTCGTCGATCTTGCGGATGGTGTAGCCCTCGTTCCAGTCGTCCAGCACCAGATACAGGTGCTTCTGCTTGCGCTTCTGCGACTTCAGGCTTGGCTGCCCTTGCGCCGCCTGCACCTGCAGCCGCTTACCTCCGACCATCACCTCGCCCGAGTTCATGCTCTTGTCCTTTTGAGTCTTATAAAATCCGATGTCGGGACGACTGCATAGGCTAGCGATACAAGAGATCTGAAATCGGCCTCTCGTGGGTATTTTGCAATCGATCTCGTGTAATAATCTACCAATGCGGAGAGAGGGGACGGTCTATTTGTAGAGCCTGCTTGTTGGCCTAGTTGTAATCGGAGTCGGGGGAACTCTGCAACCGTCTATGTTTGCAATCAATTAATTCCAGCAGTCATCTCTTATTTACCATCTCTTATTTACTACTCCCTACGTCCCAGTTCATAGGGCTTACGTGTCCCTAGGTCGTAAATTCTACAATGATAATGCAACATATGTATACAAAATACATATCATTAGAAAGTTTAGATGTTCTACTTTCTAATGATATAATTCTTATATTATACAAATAATATTATGTTGGCCAAATTAACAACCTAGGATACACGCAAGCCCAATAAACTAGGACAGAGGTAGTATGTTGCAAGGCAAACCTTCAACTAATTTTACTACTCCATCCTATCCAAATTGCCGGTCCTCTCATATTTACCATGTTGCAAAGCAACCTTCAACTAATTTTACTACTCCCTCCTACCCAAATTGTAGGTCCTCTCATATTTACCATGTTGCTACTCATCCTTCAGCTAGTTTTACCACTTCCTCCCATCCAAATTTGGATCGGAGGGAGTATAATTTAATTGTGGTTTCAGAGAAGCACGTGATGACATGGTAAGCACCTGAGAGAAAATGATATGGTCTCAATTCTTCTTACTCGCTATTTCTTCATATTAAGGTCTAGCCGGTATCAGGTACAAAGCCTGCCCCAGGTCTACCAATACAATTCTTTCAAATGAAAAACACAAAGGGAACTGTCCTCCACAATGAACTCCTAAATGAATTGCTTTACGGTACCAGGACCAGAAAAACAGCGCCGCCTCCATGAATTGACACCGTCCGCTCATCCTGCACCACCTCGCCTGTGGAAAGAGTATCAGAACATCTTAGAACCGATCATGATGTCACTATAACGTAAATACTTGTATGATGCAACAGGGACACCAAGATTGAGATTACTTGCACATGATCAACATTTCATTAAGCAACATTACATCTGGAAGTTAACTAGGCATGACATTAAAGCACACATACCAAATGATCAAATACAAAATCTGAATGGTATTGGTAATGTTAGACGACAGTGACAGTAGGCATTCCGTTCTTCATACTTATCAAAGAAGACATGCTTTCTAATCTTACATATACGGGTTATGGTTGGATAATAGTACCCCTTAAGTATCTAGAAAATACAAGGAAGCCCAATTTGTTCGAATTGCCAACAACAAGCTGGCATCATGCAAATCTTGGGCTCGTAACTGACCGGTCTGGGTGCTGGTTAAGGGCTCTAAGCCAGGATTCAAGGTTTAGAACAGGAATCTAGGACGCAAGGGTTCAAACAGATGTAGTTCAACAAGCCTGTGATCAAATGTTTTGTGAATCCTGAATCAGATACAATCATCAATCAAAACACAAGTATAAGGAGCACACTTTTTCTGAAATATCAGATAGATATGTGCGACTGTGGCCAACACGAATCCTTGTAAAAATGCATACGGTCATTCAAAATGGACCTGATGCAAACAATTATGCAAGGTTATACAGGGGAGAACAAGTCACTGAATCAAGCATAGTCTAGACGACTAAAACGGTGTAAGCAATGAAAACCAAAAGAAGCCACTAAAGCAGATCAAACCAACTGTTGGAGGATATCAACTTGGACATGTGTGCAGCTCTGATACTAGCTTGGAAGTGTGTGGATATTGAAGCTCTTATGCGAACAAAAAAACATATAGAGGTATTTCAATTTGTCGAAAATGTGGTATATAGGGTACAGATAATCACTACCTGTCTACAGAAAGGTTAAATATAACTATAGCCATATATACGTAAACACAAATATATATAAATCAAATGTGCACTGGTTGTTACAGTGGATTTAGCCACGATAATAACTAATGCATATACTACATATGGCGGCTCTCACACCAAATTCCAGAAGAACTGGAACATTTAGGCTTCAATGAGAGGATAGGGTAAAAGCTGTAAGAGGCTAGGAGCATCATAAATTCAAAATACCCCGTCTGAGCTGAAAGTTGGCGTCTAAACCATGCTGCTAGTACACACAAATGAAAAATCACACAGGCCAAGTTGATTAGGTGAGTATGAATCTTAAGAACCATGGCCGATTGCCCTGGTTAAAACGAACCAAAGGGCTAATTCTTATCCAAACAAAGCACCGCTGTATCAACCACACCACCAAACAGACATGATCAAAACGAACACAATTGAGAATCTATTTCTTCAAAGTAACCCAGACGATCTCACATATGTACGACTCCAACACCGGAGGCTTCCACGACGGCGAATTGCACGCAGCACGTCCACAAGGACGACAAACACGGGCATCATAAGCGAAGGACAGACCGTACGCGCAGAATTCCACTGTAAGAAACTAGATCCCGGATCGGAGAGAGACGCGGGCGCGATTACGCACCTGCGGGGACCAAATCAGCCGGAGCCGACGATGATGTTGTTGATGGGGATGAAGATGAGCTTGACGAAGAAGCCGACGAAGCCCATGACGACGAACCCGATCGCCGTCCGCACCGCCACCTTCGTGAACTCTGCAAACAAACCGTAGGTCGATCAGATCTGGGCCGAAACTGCGGCCACCGCCGCGGCGGATGGATCGGAGCCGGAGACCTACCCTTGCGGTCGGGCTTGTGGCAGCGCTTGACGAGGCGCACGCTGTCCTTGGCGAACTCCCGGAGCGGGTCGACGACGGAGTCTACGGCGTCCATGGCTGGCGGCGCGGCGCGGGGAGGAGAGGGGAGATCTCGCCGGAGCAGAAGCTGACGAGGGGAAGGTGGGTCTGCGCGTGTTTGACGTGGTGGACAGACCACGCGTGACTCCTTATGAAACGCATCCTCGTGTAGATGGGCCTTCTGGGCTTTGCGTCTTAAGCATATGGTCTAACGTTGAGTGTGAATATTTCTCTACTCTTTGGGCTTCGTTGGGCCAACTTTTATCGTGTCTGGGATCTCCAAGAAAAGATACTTTTTCACGGCAAAACCTATTCGCCGCCCAATAGCGTGCGTTAATACGGCACGTATGGTAATGGGATGAGCTGGGCTGCGGCCCATTTATTGTGACTGTTTTGGTTCTTTCAGTTTTAGGAACATTTGAGAAGCTTTTGGTCGATTTTTTCTGTTTTTCCTCTAGTTCGTGGTTCTCTCTAGTTCTTCTTTGTTTTCGTTTTTCTCCCTTTTTCTTTTTTTCCTTTTATTTTTCTGATTTTAACATATTTTTTAATATGAGTAATTTTTTTGACCAATTTTTTTTTTGTTGAACACATTTTATTTCTGAACAAAAAAGTTACGAACCAAATTTTTTGAGCAATAATTTTTCTGAACAAAAAATTTATTTCTAAACAAAAAAAAAGTGAACAATTTGTTTAGTAATTTTTAATTTAATTTTTTTCTAAATCTGATTATTTTTTTGCTAAAATATCTGAAGCTTTAAAAATTTGTTTTGAAATAAAAAATAAAAAAAGAGAAAAAGAAAAAGATGGGGAAAGCTTTACTGGGCCGGCCCACGAGGGAGCGGACGCGGCGGAGTTGTGTGTGCGGCGGTTAATCCCACACGCGCTGAAGTGGCCTATAGGCGCTCCTCTTTTTCACACTTCCATCGGGTAAAAGAAAATAAAGTTAAAGTGAATGTACCCTAAAATATGTGTACAAAATCCATTCTCTATTTCAAAAATCACACTTCTTTTGCAATATTATTTAAGAACCTATACTCTTAAGTAAGAGAAAATTGTGATGCATGGCTCCTTGAAATATACTAATTCTACCACTCTACGACACAATATATTACTCCATGCAAATTAATTGAATTTCTATCTTTATCGATGACATCAATCTTCTATGAGTTTGACCAAATATATTTAGCAGTATCCACGACATCAACTGTATGTAGTCAAAAATATGTTTTATGGTGAATTTAGTCAAATCAATATGAAGTTATAGATATTGATATATTTTTCTTTCCACTTTCTCATACTCAAAGAAGTTTGACTTAGGAGAAAGCTAAAATTACAATTAATCTGGAACGAAGCGAGTAGACCCTAAATCTCCAAAGCGGTGAAAAGGAAAGTTCCTCCACTTCAAAAAATTTATGGTTTCCGCCCTTCACTGTCTGTGGTTCTATTTTGGTTCTAGTAGTTAAATACTCCGTATTTGATATTTTGGCATAAAAACTTACAGTTTTTTATTTGATATTTTGAGTTACTTTGAATCGTTTTGGCCTGAACGATATGCATATAATGGCTTGTATTCTCCTAGACAGAAATTATTCGCTTGGCTGACTCTGAAGGGCGCAAGCTACACTGCGTTAGGCCTAACAAATGTTCCTTGTTCCTCTTTCTGTTTAGACAGCAGCACCAGATTAGCACCAAATCGAATTAGCTAGGCAGCTAGCCGAAAATACCAAACGGAACCTGGGTACGCGCGCACCCAGTTATGAATTTTTTTTAAAAAATGCTATTTAAAAATTTCAAAAAAATATGAAGTAAATTTTTGCATGTTCATATTATGTTGATACTTACCCGTGTGTGTTTTCACGAAAAAATACCATTGTATGTGGTCTACACAAAAATGACAAAATGCAAATTTCGGATCCTGTGAATAGTACAGATTCCTATTCACTATTGTCATTTGGACATTTTATCATTTTTGTGTAGACCACATATAATGGTATTTTTTTGTGAAAACGCACACAAATATGTATCAACATAATATGTAAATGCAAAATTTTACTACATATTTTTTTGAAACTTTGAAATAGCGTTTTTTTCAATTTTTGGAAAACTGGGTGCGCCCGCACCCAGGTTCCATTCGTGCATGTCGGGCAGCTAGCTCCCTATCTTGTTGGAGAAAGTCAAGGTTGTGATGCATCTTCGCTCCTACTAATAACTATAATTGTGATATTCTTCACCCGCAGTAGCTTACAGAGGTCTGTTCACGCTTTACCATTATGGATGCCCTTTGATCAAACCTACTTGTGCAAATGCTGGTGGCCATAACAGAGATCAGTCCTATGCATCAGAAATCTTGAGGCACCCTTCCACCTCCTAGCTGAATGCCCTTGGTCAAGGCAAGTGTGGAGCAGATTGGCACTGCAATTCCAGCTGCCCTCCTTAAACCCCGGCTCTTGGGGCAACGGCACATCTGTCAAGGACTGGATGCAGACCATGTATCACTAACGCATCGACGTCAAGCAGAAAAAAAGCACAATCTATGCTTATGGTTGCTAGTTGGGAGATTTGGCGGGAGCGAAATAGGTGGATTATTAGAAGGAAGAGCTCTCTGTTGCGGCGCTAGTTATTAGAATACAAGACGAAGCTATCCTTTCGAACATGGTCGGGGCTTCCATTCTGTTTGATCCGGTCTGAGGCATGTCTCACTGGTTACTAGCTCTTTTTTTTTCCTTATTTTTGGCTTGTACTTTGGGTGCTCTCTTTCTAATCAATGAATTTAGCTGCTTGCTAACATAAAAAACCAGAGGTCAGTTCAGTTAGCTTTAGCATTTACGGTGCTGGTTGAAGTGATGCAAAGGAGCTAAGAAAGGGTAGCTGACATGACCATACGCCTTCATTCCTATCTTTTCCATCTGTACATCAAGCCTAGTACTCCCTCCGTTTCAGTTCACTAGTCCTACGCGTATCCTTAGATCGTTAATTTGACCAACTTAACATAAGATATATATGAGTATAAAAAATATACCATTAGAAACTTTATGTTTTATACTTTCTAATTAATGATATAATTTTTATGTTATATATTTATATTATATAGATTAAATTGACGACCTAGGTACATGTGCATGCCTAATAAACTGAAATAGAGGGAGTAGTTCAAATCAGTATAAGACCAACGAGACCATCGTCTGTACTCTGTACTACCATTGGTCAATTTATTAAATATGTGCTGCTGAGTGCTCATGCCAAATTGCCAACAATCATGCATGATGCCTCGTCCCGTTGGTGTTCTATCCCATTGCTACAGGGCGTGTCTCGTCGGCCAGCACCAAATCAAGCACTCCCTTTAGGCTTTCCCCCGTCGTCTCTTCTCTTCTTTTGGAATCTCAGCGTGCGCCTTTCCGTCCTCGAGCTTATCCGGCCCGGAGCATAAGCATGTGTTTTTCTTGGAAATATCTTTGATACGCCTATTAGTTTGTTAGAGTATTTTATTGCTCCTGTCTGGTTTTGGTGTTTTTTAACTCATACTTTGCTTGAGAGATCAATTACCGTTCATTTGCTACGAAATAACGTCCTCAACAATGAATGTCTCACTCAGGCTTTTGAAAATAACGTTACTTGTTGATTAAGCAAGATAATTCTATTGCAGTAGATCAAATTAAGAACCTCTAAAAAGCGATGATAGACTAACATCACTAGTAGAAAAACCCCCCTTTAGTACCTGTTCCAAAGGGCCTTTAGTACCGGTTTTGGAACCGGTACTAATTATTCGGTACTAAAGGCCTCCCACCTTTAGTACCGGTTCCTCACGAACCGGTACTAAAGGTGCCTCCACGTGGGCACGGAGGAACCCGTGGGGCTGGAGACCTTTGGTACCGGTTCGTAACACGAACCGGTATTAAAGCCTATTTTGATTAATTTTTTTAAACTAGTTTTTCTAATTATTTTTCACACCCTTTTTTTCACTCCCTCTTTTTTTTTCAGAATTACTAGTATTTCCCTTAGTCTCTAACTACACTTAATCTCTAGTCAAATTACTTATCCGTGGTCAAACTTCCCGGTCGGTCACCCATCCTCACACTACTCCCGCACTAGCACGCTTAACTTCCAAGTTCCATCCCATTCCACTTCCAAGTGCTTCGCATGTATGTGATAGTAGTATCATATCAATCCTATTAACATGTTGGTCGATGTCACACTTTTTATCGTTTAAATTCCAAATAATTTTATTAATAAACAAAAGTAATGATGTAATAATAATGTTGAATAAATAAATAAAATTAACTTTTTAAATTTTTATTATTTTTAATTATTTTTAAAAATTTTAATATTTTTTGCAAAACCTAAAACTTGAAAAATTGAAAATCTTATAATTTGATAAAAGTAATAGTAATATGTTAGGACTCAAAAAATCTTATAATTATTATTTTAATAGTTAAAAAATTAAAAATATATAAAATTCTAAATTTCTGGAAAAAAAAACTAAAATCTTCCTTTTTTTTTCATTTGGAATTTTGAGAATCTAAAAATTGGCTAACCGGGTGTGAATTAACTTTTTCCCACGATGATTTTGATATATTATACTTTTTTTCCGACGTCGTATGCAAAAGTTAATAGGGTTTTACCACTTTTCAAACTTTTTTTGCAAAAAAGTCAAAATTCGAATTTCTTAATTTCACCGAATAGTAGATTGCATAACATATGAGAATCTGAAAACATTTTATTTTTTTGAATTTTCCATCATTTTCATTTGTATTTTACAGAGCAAAAAAAAGGCGATCCACGGGGGTGGAGGTGCGTGGGAACCGAAAAACCTTGTCATACACGAACCACTAAAGGTCTGAAAGGATCGTATGCCGCACCTAGGGGGGGGTGAATAGGTGCTAACCAATTTTTAGTTCTTTTTCAATTTAGGTTTGACACAAAGGTAAATTCTCTAGATATGCAACTAAGTGAATTTACCTATATGACAAGGTTATCTACTAAGCACGATATAGCTACGCAATATAGGAGATAGAGTGGGATAGAGGTAACCGAGAGTGTAGCACGCGTTGACACTGAGATGATTCCCGTAGTTCCCTTCCTTTGCAAGGTACGTCTACGTTTGGAGGAGTGTGGTTGCTACGCAAGCCAAACCAACAGCCACGAAGGCTTCACTCAGATCTCCTGTGAGCAACGCCACGAAGGCCTAGCCCACTTCCACTAAGGGATTTCCTCGAGGCGGAAACCGGGCCTTTACAAGGTTCTTGGGGCACACATCCACAACCAAATTGGAGGCTCCCAAATCTGTAACAACACAACAAATCAACAAGCATACATCAACAACAACGACTAGGGATCCAAAGAGGAACACTAGCAAGGGGGCCCTCAAACATAAGAGGGGGAAATGAGAAACGCTTCGGTGAGGATGTAGATCGGGGTCTTCTCCTTCGATTCTCCAAAGCACAAGTGATTCGGGTGGTTGAGGGAGGAGATCCGTTGGATTTGATGTTCTTGGTGGCTCAACAATGGTGTATGTCTTGTTTGGAGGGTGAATGAGCAACCCTAGCTCAATGAAGAAGAAGCCCTTAAAAAGGGCTGCCGATCCAGCCGTTGGAGTCGATGGAGAGGGGTGGCCGGTAGTACCGGCCAGTTTGGGCCGGTACTACCGGTCTAGGCGCGCGCGCGAGGCCACCGGGAGGAGGCCACGTGGCCAAGGGGCTCCGGGGGGGGCCGGAGCCTCCGGCCGGGGTACCGGTCGCGGTACCGCCGGGGCTCCAAACCCCCCGGGAACTATACTGAGGCACACGCCTCCTCCCCGGTACCATGGGCGGTACCATGGCCGGAGCCTCCGGCCGTGGCCAGGCCGGCGGTACCGCCCAGGCACCCTCTCCCTCTTCTCTTTTCTTTGCTTTCCTCATCTTCTTCTTATTTCTTTCTTTCTTCTTTCTCTTCTCCTTCTCATTTCTTTCTTTCTTCTTTTCTTTCTTTTCTCTTCCGATATCTTGCATACTCTTCACTCTTTAAGCAACTATAGAATGTAATAACCTACAAATCTTATAAACCGAAATGTTCATATATTATCATTGTCATCAACACCAAAACTACATATAAAAAGAGATATGATCTTTCAATCTCCCCCTTTTTGGTTTCTTGATGACAATATAAGATTTGCAAAAGATGAGAGTATTTGAGCAGAGAAAATATAAGATTTGCATAAAAGGCTCCCCCTAGACATGTGCATCTAATAGAATTAACATTTGAAAGAGAGGCACATAATCTAGGATCAAACTACTCAAGTAAATACGAATCACCAACAAGTGCAAAGATGCTTAGTAAGCAAATAAATTCATCACTTGTATATAGAAGAGACAACCATATGTGAGTAAAGACAAGTGTTGAGTTTAGAAATCATACCACATGAAGTTCACTTAGTCTTTACCATAGATAGATAGATAGTGTATCATACATAAATAGATAGCCCCTATGTCTCACACACATAGATAAGGTGCATAAAACATGATAAGTAGTTCTCAACAATAGATAACCATAAGTCACAAGCATAAAAAGTCAAAGAAAACGCAAGCTTGTGACTTCCCATGCAAATCCCGAACCTAATAGAACTCTTCTCCCCCTTTGACATCAAGATGCCAAAAAGGTTGAAGAGCGATGCTACCGTCCCTAGCCATCAAGGAAGTCCTCGGCAACATCGGAGTCGACATCATAGGAGGGACCATCCTCGCCATCAGACCACTGGCTATGAGCAGAAATCCACTGAGGCTTCGGAAGGATATTCTCTTCAGATCCTGGAGGAGATACTTCCACACCAAGCTTTGCCATGATGCTCTTCTGACGGCGTCGAGCTTTCTTCTCTGCCACATAGGCGTCATACATGCGCTCCTGAATATCCAGCTGGAGACAGAAGGTCTTCTTTACCTTGATCTTGAGTTTGGTGTACCAAGAGGGCTCGAGCATGGGATCATACGCGGAGTGAGCCGGAGGCCCCCCAAGTGCCATATGAGGAGTAAAACCATCAAGGAGTCTAATGCCAGCAAACCGGCGATCAGTGGGAGGATCTGCAGGACCTGCTGAAGGAGGTGCTGAGGCAGAAGGTGCTGCTGAGGCAGAAGGAGCTGCTGGGGCTGAGGTAGAAGCTAGGAGCTCATGATCTTTGATAAGAAGATTCTTGCGTTTATGAACAGTGAGAGTAGAAAATGGTTCCAGAATGGCACCCTCAAACTTCTGACGCCACACCTCAGAAATAAGCTTCATGATGAAAGGACCAAAGGCAGGAGACCTCTTCTCAACCATACGCAAGAAAATCTGGTTCCACAGGCAATCCATGACATCCATCTTCACACCCTTGCCCTTTCGGAGATGAGTTTGAAGCATCAAGTCAATGACAAAAGAGTGGATCTCATCAACATTACCCACTTTGACGGCAACAGTCTCACGGTAGATGCGAAGCATAATATCATAGACGGGTTGGAGACCGGAAGTGAATCCAAGCTTGCATCGACCGGGCATATAGAGCGGCTCAAGAACATCTTTGGTGCTTGCATTAGAATGCCCATGAAACCTCCAACCACTATCAGTGTCATGTTCACAATCTTCCGGAAGAGGATAGCCAAGAATCTGTCCAAAGGTGCTCCAAGTGGTAGTGAGTACCTCATCACGAGTCATCCAAGTGATGGAGCGAGCGTCATCCTCATGAAAATAGACTGTGGCAAAGAACTGAGTCACAAGGTAAGGATCATAGTTGCATTGGAAAGTCATAATGGGAAGCAAACCAAACTCCTCGCAAATACCAAGAGCTTCATGAAAGTAGGCATCCTTCTTCAAATGGTCAATGTTGATATACCGTTGATCAACAACCTTCACCTTGTCGGGAGGATAGACTTCATTGAATATTGATACGTCTCCAACGTATCGATAATTTCTTATGTTCCATGCTACTTTATTGATGATACCTACATGTTTTATGCACATTATATGTCATATTTATGCATTTTCTGGAACTAACCTATTAACAAGATGCCGAAGAGCCAGTTGCTGTTTTCTGCTGTTTTTGGTTTCAGAAATCCTAGTAAAGAAATATTCTCGAATTGGACGAAACTTTCGCCCAGGGTCCTATTTTTGCAAGCTTCCAGAAGACCGAAGACCTAACGAAGTGGGGCCACGAGGCAGCCGGGGGTGGCGGCGCGGCCCAAGCCCGGCCGCGCGGCCTGCCCCTGGGCCCCTCGTGTGGCCCTCGCGTTGACCTTCCGCCTACTTAAAGCTCCGTCGCGAAACCCCGTCGAGAGCCACGATACGGAAAACCTTACAGAGACGCCGCCGCCGCGAATCCCATCTCGGGGGATTCGGAGATCGCCTCGGCACCTGCGGAGAGGGGATTCATCTCCGGAGGACTCTTCATCGCCATGATCGCCTCCGGAGTGATGAGTGAGTAGTTCACCCCTGGACCATGGGTCCATAGCAGTAGCTAGATGGTCGTCTTCTCCTTGTTGTGCTTCATTGTTAGATCTTGTGAGCTGCCTAACATGATCAAGATCATCTATATGTAATTCTATATGTTGTGTTTGTCGGGATCCGATGGATAGAGAGTACTATGATTATGGTGATTATCAATCTATTGTTCATGTGTTGTTTATGATCTTGCATGCTCTCCGTTATTAGTAGAGGCTCTGGCCAAGTTTTTACTCTTAACTCCAAGAGGGAGTAATTATGCTCGATAGTGGGTTCATGCCTTCATTGATACCTGGGACAGTGACAGAAAGTTCTAAGGTTGTGATGTGCTGTTGCCACTAGGGATAAAACATTGATGCTATGTCTAAGGATGTAGTTATTGATTACATTACGCACAATACTTAATGCAATTGTCTGTTGCTTTGCAACTTAATACTGGAGGGGGTTCGGACGATAACCTGAAGGTGGACTTTTTAGGCATAGATGCAGTTGGATGGCGGTCTATGTACTTTGTCGTAATGCCCAATTAAATCTCACTATATTTATCATGTCATGTATATGCATTATTATGCCTTTCTCTATTTGTCAATTGCCCGACGTAATTTGTTCACCCAACATGCTTTTATCTTATGGGAGAGACACCTCTAGTGAACTGTGGACCCCGGTCCTATTCTTTCCATAGCATACATTCTACTTGTTTTACTGTTTTCTTTGCAAACATCTTCCACTCGATACGTTTAATCCTTTGTTACAGCAAGCCGGTGAGATTGACAACCTCACTGTTTCGTTGGGGCAAAGTACTTTGGTTGTGTTGTGCAGGTTCCTAGTTGGCGCCGGAATCCCTGGTGTTGCGCCGCATCACATTTCGCGACCATCAACCTTCAACGTGCTTCTTGGCTCCTACTGGTTCGATTAAACCTTGGTTTCATACTGAGGGAAAACTTGCCATGTGCGCATCATACCTTCCTCTTGGGGTTCCCAACGGACGTGTACATCTACGCGCATCAAGCACTTTTTCTGGCGCCGTTGCCGGGGAGATCAAGACACGCTGCAAGGGGAGTCTCCACTTCTCAATCTCTTTACTTTGTTTTTGTCTTGCTTTATTTTATTTACTACTTTGTTTGCTGCACTAAATCAAAACACAAAAAAATTAGTTGCTAGTTTTACTTTATTTGCTATCTTGTTTGCTATATCAAAAACACAAAAAAATTAGTTACTCGCATTTACTTTATCTAGTTTGCTTTATTTACCGTTGCTAAAATGGCCAACCCTGAAAATACTAAGTTGTGTGACTTCACAAATGCAAATAATAATGATTTCCTATGCACACCTATTGCTCCACCTACTACTACAGCAGAATTCTTTGAAATTAAACCTGCTTTACTAAATCTAGTCATGAGAGAACAATTTTCTGGTGCTAGTTCTGATGATGCTGCTGCCCATCTCAATAATTTTGTTGAACTTTGTGAAATGCAAAAGTATAAAGATGTAGATGGTGATATTATTAAATTGAAAGTGTTTCCTTTCTCATTAAGAGGAAGAGCTAAAGATTGGTTGCTATCTTTGCCTAAGAATAGTATTGATTCATGGACTAAATGCAAGGATGCTTTTATTAGTAGATATTATCCTCCCGCTAAAATTATTTCTTTGAGAAGTAGCATAATGAATTTTAAACAATTAGATACTGAACATGTTGCTCAAGCATGGGAGAGAATGAAAACTTTGGTAAAGAATTGCCCAACCCATGGACTGACTACTTGGATGATCATCCAAACCTTCTATGCAGGACTAAATTTTTCTTCGCGGAATTTATTGGATTCAGCTGCTGGAGGTACTTTTATGTCCATCACATTGGGGGCGGCTACAAAACTTCTTGATGATATGATGATAAATTACTCTGAATGGCACACGGAAAGAGCTCCACAAGGTAAGAAGGTAAATTCTGTTGAAGAAACCTCTTCCTTGAGTGATAAGATTGATGTGATTATGTCTATGCTTGTGAATGGTAGATCTAATGTTGATCCAAATAATGTTCCTTTAGCTTCATTGGTTGCTCAAGAAGAAAATGTTGATGTGAATTTCATTAAAAATAATAATTTCAACAACAATGCTTATAGGAACAACTCTGGTAATAACTATAGGCCATATCCTTCTGCTAATGGTAATGGTTATGGTAATTCTTATGGGAATTCTTACAACAATAATAGAAGTGTACCCTCTGGTCTTGAAGCCATGCTTAAAGAATTTATTAGTACACAAACTGCTTTTAACAAATCTGTTGAGGAAAAGCTTGATAAAATTGATACTATCGCTTCTAGAGTTGATAGGCTTGCCTCTGATGTTAATCTTTTAAAGTTGAAAGTTATGCCTAATAATGATCTTGATAATAAGATTACTACTACAGCAAATGCCATCCAAGTTAGAATTAATGAGAATATAAGATTAATGGCTGAGTTGCGTGCTAGGTGGGATAGAGAAGAAAATGAAAAACTAGCTAAAGAGAATAATGTTAAAGTTTGGACTATTACCACCACTAGTAATGCTAATTCTTCACATGTTGCTGCACCTCCTACTATCAATGGTAAAATAATTGGTGTTGGCAATGTTTCTACTCCTAGTGCAAAGCGTACAAAACTGCCTGAAATTGCTAAAACTGCTGAAACTGCTTGTGATAAAACTGCTGAAATTTTTTCCAACCTTGGGAATAATGATCCCATTGCTGTAGCTCATAATGATTTAGATTTTGATGATTGCCACATCTCTGAAGTTATAAAGTTCTTGCAAAAACTTGCTAAAAGTCCTAATGCTAGTGCTATAAATTTAGCCTTTACAAAACATATTACAAATGCTCTCATAAAAGCTAGAGAAGAGAAACTAAAACTTGAAACTTCTATTCCTAGAAAGTTAGAAGATGGTTGGGAGCCCATCATTAAAATGAAATTCAATGACTTTGAATGTAATGCCTTATGTGATCTTGGTGCAAGTATTTCTGTTATGCCTAAAAAGATTTATGATATGCTTGACTTGCCACCATTAAAGAATTGTTATTTGGATGTTAATCTCGCCGATAATGTTAAAAAGAAACCTTTGGGGAGGATTGATAATGTGCATATTACGGTTAACAATAACCTTGTCCCCGTTGATTTTGTTGTCTTGGATATCGAATGCAATGCATCTTGTCCAATTGTGTTGGGAAGACCTTTTCTTCGAACTGTTGGTGCTGTTATTGATATGAGGGAAGGTAATATTAAATATCAATTTCCTCTCAAGAAAGGTATGGAACACTTCCCTAGAAAGAGAATGAAGTTGCCTTTTGATTCTATTATTAGAACAAATTATGATGTTGATGCTTCTACTCTCGATGTTACTTGATTTGCACTTTCTGCGCCTAGCTGAAAGGCGTTAAAGCGCTTATGGGAGACAACCCATGTTTTTACCTACAGCAATTTTTTGTTTTATTGAGTCTTGGAAGTTGTTTACTACTGTAGCAACCTCTCCTTATCATGTTTTTGTGCCAAGTAAAGTTTCTATGTCAAAGTTGATGTTATATTTGGGATCGCTGCACAGAAACAGCATTGCTGTCTGTCACGAATCTGGGCATAATTCCCTGTAGAAAATTCGAAAAAATCTGCCAATTTACGAGCGTGATCCTCAGATATATACGCAACTTTCATTAGTTTTGAGTTTTTCCATTTGAGCAAGTCTGGTGCCATTTATAAATTCGTCTTTACGGACTGTTCTGTTTTTGACAGATTCTGCCTTTTATTTCGCATTGCCTCTTTTGCTATGTTGGATTTATTTCTTTGATCCATTAATGTCCAGTAGCATTATGCAATGTCCAGAAGTGAAAAGAATGATTGTGTCACCTCTGAATGTGTGAATTATTAATGATGCACTAACCCTCTAATGAGTTTGCTTGAAGTTTGGTGTGAAGGAAGTTTTCAAGGGTCAAGAGAGGAGAATGATATACTAAGATCAAGAGGAGTGAAAGCTCTAAGCTTGGGGATGCCCCGTGGTTCATCCCTGCATATTTTAAGAAGACTCAAGCGTCTAAGCTTGGGGATGCCCAAGGCATCCCCTTCTTCATCGACAACATCATCAGGTTCCTCCCCTGAAACTATATTTTTATTCAGTCACATCTGGTGTTCTTTACTTGGAGCGTCGGTTTGTTTTCGTTTTTGTTTTTGTTTGAATAAGATGGATCCTAGCATTCACTTTGTGGGAGAGAGACACGCTCCGCTGTTGCATATGGACACATGTGTCCTTAGGCTTTACTCATAATGTTCAAGGCGAAGTTTCTTCTTCGTTAATTTGTTATATGGTTGGAATTGGAAAATGCTACATGTAGTAATTCTAAAATGTCTTGGATAATGTGATACTTGGCAATTGTTGTGCTCATGTTTAAGCTCTTGCATCATATGCTTTGCACCCATTAATGAAGAAATACATAGAGCTTGCTAAAATTTGATTTGCATATTTGGTTTCTCTAAGGTCTAGATAATATCTAGTATTGAGTTTTGAACAACAAGGAAGACAGTGTAGAGTCTTATAATGTTTACAATATGTCTTTTATGTGAGTCTTGCTGCACTTGTTCATCCTTGAGTTTGCTTCAAATAACCTTGCTAGCCTAAACCTTGTATCGAGAGGGAATACTTCTCATGCATCCAAAATCCTTGAGCCAACCACTATGCCATTTGTGTCCACCATACCTACCTACTACATGGTATTTACCCGCCATTCCAAAGTAAATTGCTTGAGTGCTACCTTTAAAATTCCATCATTCACCTTTGCAATATATAGCTCATGGGACAAAATAGCCTTAAAAACTATCGTAGTATTGAATATGTACTTATGCACTTTATATTTTATTAAGTTGCTTGTTGTGCGATAACCATGTTTCTGGGGAACGCCATCAACTATTGTTGAATATCATGTGAGTTGCTATGCATGTCCGTCTTGTCTGAAGGTCTATCATTTTAGTGGTTGGAGCATGCAAAATTGTTAGAGAAGAACATTGGGCCGCTAACTAAAGCCATGAATCATGGTGGAAGTTTCAGTTTTGGACATATATCCTCAATCTCATATGAGAATAATAACTTTGCTACATGCTTATGCATTAAAGAGGAGTCCATTATCTGTTGTCCATGTTGTCCCGGTATGGATGTCTAAGTTGAGAATAATCAAAAGCGAGAAATCCGAAATGCGAGCATTCTCCTTGGACCTTTGTACAGGCGGCATGGAGGTACCCCTTTGTGACACTTGGTTGAAACATGGCATGCAAAGATCCGGTAGTCCAAGTTAAGTAGGACGAGGTGCGGGCACTATTAGTATACTATGCGTGAGGCTTGCAACTTGTAAGATATAATTTTCATAACTCATATGCTTTATTACTACCGTTGACAAAATTGTTTCATGTTTTCAAAATAAAAGCTCTAGCACAAATACAGCAATCGATGCTTTCCTCTGCGAAGGACCATTCTTTTACTTTTATTGTTGAGTCAGTTTACCTATCTCCTTCCACCTTAAGAAGCAAACACTTGTGTGAACTGTGCATTGATTCCTACATACTTGCATATTGCACTTGTTATATTACTTTATGTTGACAATATCCATGAGATATACATGTTACAAGTTGAAAGCAACCGCTGAAACTTAATCTTCTTATGTGTTGCTTCAACACCTTTACTTTGATTTATTGCTTTACGAGTTAACTCTTATGCAAGACTTATTGATGCTTGTCTTGAAGTACTATTCATGAAAAGTCTTTGCTATATGATTCAGTTGTTTACTCATGTCATTACCTTTGCTTTGATCGCTGCATTCATTACATATGTTTACAAATAGTATGATCAAGATTATGATGGCATGTCACTTCAGAAATTATCTTTGTTATCGTTTTACCTGCTCGGGACGAGCAGAACTTGGGGATGCTGATACGTCTCCAACGTATCGATAATTTCTTATGTTCCATGCTACTTTATTGATGATACCTACATGTTTTATGCACATTATATGTCATATTTATGCATTTTCTGGAACTAACCTATTAACAAGATGCCGAAGAGCCAGTTGCTGTTTTCTGCTGTTTTTGGTTTCAGAAATCCTAGTAAAGAAATATTCTCGGAATTGGACGAAACTTTCGCCCAGGGTCCTATTTTTGAAGCTTCCAGAAGACCGAAGACCTAACGAAGTGGGGCCACGAGGCAGCCGGGGGTGGCCGGCGCGGCCCAAGCCCTGGCCGCGGCCCTGCCCCCTGGGCCCTCGTGTGGCCCTCGCGTTGACCTTCCGCCTACTTAAAGCTCCCGTCGCGAAACCCCCACTGAGAGCCACGATACGGAAAACCTTACAGAGACGCCGCCGCCGCGAATCCCATCTCGGGGGATTCGGAGATCGCCTCCGGCACCCTGCGGGAGGGGATTCATCTCCGGGAGGACTCTTCATCGCCATGATCGCCTCCGGAGTGATGAGTGAGTAGTTCACCCCTGGACCATGGGTCCATAGCAGTAGCTAGATGGTCGTCTTCTCCTTGTTGTGCTTCATTGTTAGATCTTGTGAGCTGCCTAACATGATCAAGATCATCTATATGTAATTCTATATGTTGTGTTTGTCGGGATCCGATGGATAGAGAGTACTATGATTATGGTGATTATCAATCTATTGTTCATGTGTTGTTTATGATCTTGCATGCTCTCCGTTATTAGTAGAGGCTCTGGCCAAGTTTTTACTCTTAACTCCAAGAGGGAGTAATTATGCTCGATAGTGGGTTCATGCCTTCATTGATACCTGGGACAGTGACAGAAAGTTCTAAGGTTGTGATGTGCTGTTGCCACTAGGGATAAAACATTGATGCTATGTCTAAGGATGTAGTTATTGATTACATTACGCACAATACTTAATGCAATTGTCTGTTGCTTTGCAACTTAATACTGGAGGGGGTTCGGACGATAACCTGAAGGTGGACTTTTTAGGCATAGATGCAGTTGGATGGCGGTCTATGTACTTTGTCGTAATGCCCAATTAAATCTCACTATATTTATCATGTCATGTATATGCATTATTATGCCTTTCTCTATTTGTCAATTGCCCGACTGTAATTTGTTCACCCAACATGCTTTTATCTTATGGGAGAGACACCTCTAGTGAACTGTGGACCCCGGTCCTATTCTTTCCATAGCATACATTCTACTTGTTTTACTGTTTTCTTTGCAAACATCTTCCACTCGATACGTTTAATCCTTTGTTACAGCAAGCCGGTGAGATTGACAACCTCACTTGTTTCGTTGGGGCAAAGTACTTTGGTTGTGTTGTGCAGGTTCCTAGTTGGCGCCGGAATCCCTGGTGTTGCGCATCACATTTCGCGACCATCAACCTTCAACGTGCTTCTTGGCTCCTCGGTTCGATTAAACCTTGGTTTCATGTTGAGGGAAAACTTGCCACTGTGCGCATCATACCTTCCTCTTGGGGTTCCCAACGGACGTGTACATCTACGCGCATCAAATATGCGTTCTTGAACCTCGGTGTAGAAGTGGCGGTTGCGAGTGCGAGAAGACCGAGGCCCCAAATAGGGATTAGCGGTGCGAATAGCCATGTATGCATGAAGGCGGACGCCACCATAAGACTTAATATCCGGTTTCCCTTTCTTTTTATTTGCCAGAGAAGCACCACGAGCAGTAGTGGCACGGGGTAACACTTCATCTTGTTCAACAAAATCATCCTCAAGGGGCGGATCCCCTCTCCTCTTCCGACTAGCACCTGTGAAATAGACGAACAGAGCCGAGGGAAATATGGGATAAGGGCACAAGCTCATCTCAACGGAACCAAATTTTGACCCAAAATACACATGCATGATGAGAAAAAAATATGGCCACACACAATGGGTAGAAAAAAATGCTTCATAGTAGAGGTTAACGGTGCTACACACTAGAGGATATAGATCAGCAATAGATACAACCTCTTAGAGTAAGATTTAGCCAAAAATCTATGCATGTAGTACCAATAACCAACACACATGTGAGCCAAAAATACGACCAAAATACACGGGGGAAGAGGCTAATACCAGGAGCCATGGAGGAGGAGGGGTGGGGGAAGGCTCCCACGGAGCCGATCCGGCCGGAGAGGGCCGGAGAGTGGCCGGGGGAGCAAGGGAGGCGGCAGGGGCGGCCGGGCGGCTGGAGAGATTGGAGCTGGGAGAAGGGGGCGAGTGGGGAGGGTGGGGAGCGGGGCTCGACCCGCCCACACATGGAGGCACCGGCCCGAGGCCGGCGGTAGTATCGGCCAGGCCCCAGGCGGTACTACCGGCCTGGTCAGGCCCGGGTCGGCCAGCCTCCGCCCCCGATTTTTTTTTTATAGGCTGTTTTAAACAAAATCCCCCCTCTTTTTTTTATATAAAGACACCCTCTTTAAGAAAAACAATTTTGATATGCATTTTTGAGACGAGCTTGTGCAAGATATAGAATGTTTTTAGAGGTGAGAGAATGGCTTAGGATGGACACAAAGAGAGGTATGGTAATATGAACTCAAGTTTGCAAGGAACAAATCAATAGAAGCCAAACATTGAGCCAATTCCCATAAAAACAAAAAATAGGCAAATGAAGTCCAATAAAGATCCAAATTACTCCAACTCTTCATAAAGAAGAGTGTGGTGGCCTAGGCCACCATATATGAGTGTTATGGCATGGCACCGCGAAGATATATCTTGGGCCCAAAACCACTACTCATCATTGAAGCTCACATATCATTATATGATATAAAGAGAATGATTTTATTTAATGTTGGCATTATGGGGGGAGGGATAGCTCAATAGTTTAAACCGCACTCCCCCTATTTCCATGCCCACATCTAAACCAAATAAAGTTTTGAGACGAAGGTGTGTTTGCAAGATGGTCAAGCTATACTCCTTGAATCAATGATATTTAGCTCATTCCTCAAATAAGAGAACCTTGCTTCATCAAGAGGCTTCGTGAATATGTCGGCAAGTTGATCTTTGGTAGGAACATAGATAAGCTCAATATCACCACGGGCAACATGATCCCTAATGAAATGATTCCGGATCTCAATATGCTTCGTTCTTGAATGTTGCACCGGATTATAGGCAATCTTGATGGCACTTTCATTGTCACATAATAGAGGCACTTTGTCACAAATGACACCGTATTCCTTTAAAGTTTGCCTCATCCATAACAATTGAGTGCATCCACTTGCGGCGGCAACATATTCGGCTTCGGCGGTGGAGAGAGATATACAATTTTGCTTCTTAGAAGACCAACACACCAAGGACCTACCAAGGAATTGGCAAGCCCCGGAAGTTGATTTCCTATCATCCTTGTCACCCGCCCAATCCGCATCGGTATATCCATTGAGAATAAAGCTTGAGCCCTTGGGGTACCAAATACCATATCTTGGGGTATCAACCAAATATCGAAAGATTCTTTTGAGAGCCATCATGTGGCTCTCCTTAGGAGAAGCTTGATACCTTGCACACACACCAACACTCAACACTATGTCCGGTCTAGATGCACAAAGGTAAAGCAAGGATCCAATCATGGAGCGGTATACCTTTTGATCCACCTCTTTACCATTGGGATCTAGTGCAAGATGACATTTGGTAACCATAGGAGTGGCCACACCCTTCAACTCGGTCATCTTGAACCTCTTGAGCATGTCTTGGAGATATTTTGCTTGATTGATGAAGGTTCCTCCTCTCAATTGCTTGATCTCAAAACCAAGGAAGAACTTCATCTCTCCCATCATAGACATCTCAAACCTATCGGTCATAAGCTTTGAAAATTCATCATTGAAAGCTTTGTTAGTAGAGCCAAAGATAATATCATCAACATACAATTGGCAAACGAAAAGCTCCCCATTAACCCTCTTAGTAAAAAGAGTGGGATCGATTAACCCAACATCAAACCCACGGTCTACCAACAATTCTTTAAGGTGCTCGTACCAAGCTCTAGGAGCTTGTTTGAGACCATAAAGTGCTTTATCAAGCTTATAGACATGGTTAGGAAAGTTGAGATCCTCGAACCCCGGGGGTTGCTTAACATAAACCTCTTCATGCAAAGGACCATTAAGAAATGCACTTTTAACATCCATTTGTTGCAACTTAAAGTTATGATGCGATGCATAAGCAAGAAGGATACGGATGGACTCAAGACGAGCCACGGGAGCATAGGTCTCTCCAAAGTCAATTCCTTCAACTTGAGAGAAACCTTGAGCCACCAATCTTGCCTTGTTCCTCACAATATTTCCAAACTCATCTTGCTTGTTCTTGAATATCCACTTAGTGCCTATAACATTGCGGCACTCCTTTGGCTTCTCTACTAAGGTCCACACTTTGTTGCGCTTGAAGTTGTTGAGTTCCTCATGCATGGCTTCCACCCAATCCGAATCTTCAAGGGCTTCAAATACTTTCTTGGGTTCCACAACGGAGATATAAGCATGATGATTGCTAAAGTTAGCCAATTGCCTTCTTGTGGAGACCTTTGCCCTTACATCACCAAGAACCTTGTCATGTGTGTGTTCAAGACGTTCAAGTTGCCTTTCTCTTCTTGCTAGACGACGGGCCTCGATCTCCTCCTTGGTAGGCCTTGGAGGTGTCACTTGATCAACTTGATCATTTGGGTCCCCGTCTTGACCTTCAATTTGAGCTTCCTCAATTTCTTGAGAATGCTCAACCTCATGTGCTTGATCTTGGACAATGTTTGGTGAAGTGCAAATATCAAATGGTTGATCTTGAATGCTTGGTTGATCTTGTCCTTGATCTTGTTCATGAGAGGGAGGGTTTTCTTCTTGTTCTTGGGTTGGTGCATCATTAGCTTCAAGAGATGGGGTTTGTTGATGTTGAGAGGATGAGGGCTCCACCGTGGTAGAGCATAGTTCTTCCCGAGACGCCACACCGTGTCCCTCAATGGGGCGGAAAAATCCCACACCCATTCTTACTATGGCATCTTGAGGTATTTCATCACCTGCACATACATCAACTTGCCCCACTTGGGAGCTATCATTTTCTTCGAACCTCACACTACAAGATTCAATGATAATCCCGGAGGCTATATCAAAGATTCTATAAGTGTGAGATTCGGCACCGTAACCAACAAATATACCCTCCAAAGCTTTAGGAGCAAATTTAGACAAACGAACTCCTTTGATTTTGTAGAAACACTTACAACCGAACACCTTGAAGTATGAGATATTAGGCTTGTTGCCGGTGAGTATTTCATATGGAGTCTTGTTCAATCCCTTGCGGAGGTAGAGCCGGTTAGAAGAGTGACAAGCGGTGGAGATGGCTTCGGCCCAAAAGTTATAGCGGGATTTATACTCCGCCATCATAGATCTTGCCATATCCATAAGAGTCCGGTTCTTCCTCTCCGCAACACCATTTTGTTGAGGGGTGTAAGCAGCGGAATATTGATGACGAATCCCCTCATCACTAAGAAAATCATTGAGTGTGTAGTTCTTGAACTCGGAGCCGTTGTCACTTCTTATTGCCATAATGAGGAGGTTGTGTTGGCGTTGCACTTCGGTGGCAAAGTCAATGAATATTTGTTGAGTCTCATCTTTCGTCTTGAGAAAGTAGACCCAAGTGTATCTTGAGTAATCATCAACAATCACCAAGCAATGTTTCTTCGCACCAAGACTTGCATGAGTAACGGGACCAAAGAGATCCACATGAAGGAGCTCCAAGATCCTCTTGGAAGAGATGATAGTCTTGCTTGGATGCGGAGAGTCATGCATTTTGCCTTCAACACAAGCCCTACACACACGATCTTTGGCAAAAGAAACACTTTCCATTAGTCCCACAATATGGTTCCCCTTGTGAAGACTTTGCAAAGTTCTCATGTTGACATGGGCTAGGCGGCGATGCCACAACCAACCCACATCCGCCTTTCCGAATAGGCACATCGCACTTGAAGTGGTGGTCCCCGAAAAGTCCACCACATACAAGTTATGTTCGCGATACCCAACGAAAGCGACTTTTAGAGTCTTGCTCCACAAGAGGACCACAATATCATTATCAATAAAGACGGCGAAACCCATCTTGCCAAGGGCGGAAACGGAAAGCAAATTGTAACCAAGGGTTTTGACAAGCATGACATCCACAAGTGTTATGTTGTGTGCAACCACAACCTTGCCAAAACCCAATACCTCGGATGTAGAATTATCGCCAAAGGAGACGGTGATATTGTTTATGTTGGGCCTCAACTCCTTGACGAGGTTCTTGCCGCCGGTCATATGACTTGTACATCCACTATCAAGTACCCATTTTGAACCTCCGGCGGCATAGTCCTACATGAGATCAATTCTTGGATTTAGGTACCCATTTCTCAATGGGTCCTCTTTTGTTAGCAACAAGGGTCTTTGGGACCCAAATAGACCAAGCAACATAACCATCATATGGGCCAACATATTTAGCATAAACATCACCATAATAATCTTTAAATAGAACATAGTGAGGGTTAGCATTTCCCGCATTATCATCATTAGTGGTGTTGCCCTGTTGGAGATATGCCCAAGAGGCAATAATAAATGGTTATTATATATCTTTGTGTTTATGATAATGTTTATATACCATGCTATAATTGTATTAAACTGAAACATTGATACATGTGTGATATGTAAACAACAAAGAGTCCCTAGTAAGCCTCTTAACTAGCTTGTTGATTAATAGATGATTAGTTTCATAATCATGAACATTGGATGTTATTAATAACAAGGTTATATCATTATATGAATGATGTAATGGACACACCCAAATAAGCGTAGCATAAGATCACGTCATTAAGTTATTTGCTATAAGCTTTCGATACATAGTTACCTAGTCCTTATGACCATGAGATCATGTAAATCACTTATATCGGAAAGGTACTTTGATTACATCAAACGCCACTGCGTAAATGGGTGGTTATAAAGGTGGGATTAAGTATCCGGAAAGTATGAGTTGAGGCATATGGATCAACAGTGGGATTTGTCCATCCCGATGACGGATAGATATACTCTGGGCCCTCTCGGTGGAATGTCGTCTAATGTCTTGCAAGCATATGAATAAGTTCATAAGAGACCACATACCACGGTACGAGTAAAGAGTACTTGTCAGGAGACGAGGTTGAACAAGGTATAGAGTGATACCGATGATCAAACCTCGGACAAGTAAAATATCGCGTGACAAAGGGAATTGGTATCGTATGTGAATGGTTCATTCGATCACTAAGTCATCGTTGAATATGTGGGAGCCATTATGGATCTCCAGATCCCGCTATTGGTTATTGGTCGGAGAGAGTTCTCAACCATGTCTACATAGTTCGCGAACCGTAGGGTGACACACTTAAGGTTTGATGTTGTAATAGTAGAACTTGAATATGGAATGGAGTTCGAGCTTTTGTTCGAAGTCTCGGATGAGATCCCGGACATCACGAGGAGTTCCGGAATGGTCCGGAGAATAAGATTCATATATAGGAAGTCATATTCCAAGTTTGGAAATGATCCGGTGCATTTATGGCAGGTTCTAGAAGGTTCTAGAAAAGTCCGGAAGAAATGCACTATGGAAGGTGGAGTCCCGAAAGGACTCCACAAGCTTGGCCAGCCAAACCCTAAAGGAGGAGTCCCAGGTGGGCTCCACCTAGAGGTGGCCGGCCACCCCACCTCAAGGAAAGGTGGGAGTCCCACCTTGAGTGGGACTCCCTCCTTGAGTAGGTTTCCCACATATGGGAGGTTTTAGTGTTGGGGTCTTATTCGAAGACTTGGACTACAACTCTTGGGGCTTCCACCTATATAATGAGGGGCATAGGAGAGGGGCTGACCACTTCAAGCCTCAGCCTTGGCCGCACCCCTTAGAGGGCCGGCGCCCAACCCCCTCTCTCCCCAAACCCTAGCGGTCTCTCTCCTCCACCACATCCCGCACGCTTAAGCGAAGCTCCGCCGGATTTCTCCACCACCACCGACACCACGCCGTCGTGCTTCGGATTCAAGAGGAGCTACTACTTCCGCTGCCCGCTGGGGGGAGGTGGACGTCGTCTTCATCAACAACGGAACGTGTGACCGAGTACGGGTTCTGCCCGTTCGTGGCGCCGGAAGCGATCGTGATCAAGATCTTCTACGCGCTTTTGCAAGCGGCAAGTGAACGTCTACCGCAGCAACAAGAGCCTCATCTTGTAGGCTTTGGAATCTCTTCAAGGGTGAGACTCGATATCCCCTCGTTGCTACCGTCTTCTAGATTGCATCTTGGCTTGGATTGCGTGTTCGCGGTAGGAAATTTTTGTTTTCTATGCTACGTTATCCTACAGTGGTATCAGAGCCGTGTCTATGCATAGATGGTTGCACAAGTAGAACACAATGGTTTTGTGGGCGTTGATGCTCTTGTTATCTTTAGTTTGAGTACTTTGCATCTTTGTGGCATAGTGGGATGAAGCGGCTCGGACTAACTTTACATGACCGCGTTCATGAGACTTGTTCCTCGTTCGACATGCAACTTGTATTGCATAAGAGGCTTTGCGGGTGTCTGTCTCTCCTACTATAGTGAAGATTCAATTTACTCTTCTATTGACAACACTAGTATCACCGTTGTGGTTCATGTTCGTAGGTGGATTAGATCTTACTCGAAAACCCTAAACCACGTAAAATATGCAAACCAAATTAGAGACGTCTAACTTGTTTTTGCAGGGTTTGGTGATGTGATATGGCCATAATATGATGATGAATATGTATGAGATGATCATTATTGTATTGTGGCAACCGGCAGGAGCCTTATGGTTGTCTTTATATTTCATGTTGAGTAGTATTTCAAAGTAGTTGTAATAGTTGCTACATGAGGTGAACAACCATGAAGACGGCGCCATGGACCTTGACGCTACGCCGATGATGATGGAGATCATGCCCGTTGATAATGGAGATCATGTCCGTGCTTTGGAGATGAAGATCGAAGGCGCAAAGACAAAAGGGCCATATCATATCACATATGAACTGCATGTGATGTTAATCCTTTATGCATCTTATTTTGCTTAGATCGCGACGGTAGCATTATAAGATGAACCCTCACATTAATATCAAGATAATAAAGTGTTCTCCCCTCGTATGCACCGTTGTACAGTTCGTCGTTTTGAAGCATCTCGTGATGATCGGATGTGATAGATTCAACGTTCACATACAACGGGTGTAAGCCATGTTGCACACGCGGAATACTTGGGTTTGCTTGACGAGCCTAGCATGTACAGACATGGCCTCGGGACAACGGAAACCGAAAGGTTGAACACTGTAACACCTCAAATTTTAAATAAAGGAAGAAGAACAAGTACAATTATCCAAATTTGAGAACCAACAAAAACTTTTCAAAATTCATATAGTACCCTGCATAGGACTTGTGCATTTTGAGTGATATGCCATGATGAGTGTTATTTTGTGTATGTGATCAACTCCACAACCCTAGGGTGATCCAATGGTGATTACCAAACAAATAAATGAAAAAGAGAAAGAAATCAAATAAGAATAAAACCCTAAAACCCTACCATAAGACATATGCTATTTTTATAAAATTTGACCCTAGACCCATTTGGTCTTCACCATTAGTGGTAATATGTTATTAAATGATTATTACAACTTTGAGAATCAAGAAACTCCAATTAAATCAAAGCCAAGAATAAAAACATGATCACATGAGATAATGGTCAATTTTGACTTTTATAATCTGGTTCCTACTTTGAGCCTCTCTATTTCAAAATTTCTAAACTAAACACATCCAACTCTTTGCATGTCATCCAAGTACACAACAAAGTGAACAACTTTTGTAAAAGAGACCATATCAAATTCATCTTGAATCAAGAGCTAGGATCAAGCAAAGTAGGGACTTTTTATTACAAACAAGATCATCACTTTGTTGATTTGGATCAAACCAGACCTGATCTTGATCACCACCAGCCCTAGCAATGACCACCAGACACCACCACACCAAGCCCATGCCAAAGAAACACCAAGGGAAGGCCAGACATGGCGTGGACATGGCCACGCCGGCCATGTCGCACCTCGACACCTTCCCCTCTCTTTCCCTCCACGATCGCCACGACCACCGTGCCCAACGCGTCGCCCATGATCCCAGGAGATCGCCTGTACCCGCCCCTGGTCGCGAGGACGCCGACAGATCCCGGACGACGCGCGCCCACGTCCCTGGCGCGCCGCGAGCGGCATGGTGACGTCGCCGTGCACGGACCCGTGCGGCACGGCCACGCGGCGCCCGCAGTACACGCCGTACCCCGACCAAGCCCGCGCGCCCTGGTACCTGGCTTGCCACGCGGAGCTCGCCGGACACGCTCTCGTCATCCCCTAGCCCCTACCGTCGCCGGAGAGGACGAACGCGCCCGCCACGGCCGCGCCAGTACAAGCAAGCGCCCGACCACCGTACGCCGCCATTGACTGCGCCGTTGACGCTCGAGGACCGTGGTGACGTCGTGAACACGACCCCGTCGTCGCCTAGCCCTCTAGACCCCCGGAACGCCGCGCCGTTGTCGACCTCGCCGCAGCACCCACGGCACCTCACGCGCCTATAAAAGGAGGCCTCCCTGGACCAAACCAAGCACACCACCATGACCACCACTCACCACCGCTTCGCCCAGCACTGCTAGCCACCTCAATCGTCGCCGGAGCAAGCTCAATCGAGCGATCGGAGCCGCGAAGCCCTGGTGAAATCGCCGTCGATTGGAGCCGCCCCTGGAGCCGCCGCTGCTACGGTGCATCGCCGTCGTCTACACCTTCGTCGAGCCCACTGCCAACCCTAGCTGGAGCCACGGTGAGCTCTCCGACCCCCTACCTGCGCCGCCGGCGAGCCCCCTCTCTCGCCGTCGTGACGATGAACCTCGGCCGTTGGATTGGATTCTGATCCAACGCGCCGCAGCAGCCCATACCGTTTCGGTGTTACACGTCGCTGACGAGCGGACCCCACCCTGTCAGCGCGCCGCGCGTCTGTGGACCGTGGTTGGGCTGGACTGGGCTAGGTTGGGCCGTTTCGTTTTGAATCTGGCCCAGTTAGTGTTCCCGCCGGCCTAATTAATTCAAATTTCATTTAAACAATTTTGTTTGAATTCAATACTGGACCCAACTTTGAAAATTCATAGAAACTGTTTGGCTTGGCCAAATTTAACAAACTTTATATATTTAGAAAGCTTAAGAAATTATCTACACAATGCCACTAGTTTGAACCCTAGATGTATTATAGAATTAAAATAGAAAAATAAACAAGGCAGGGACTTTTCTGCCTTAGAATAATTATTAAAAATCAACTAAAATAGATATTTGAATAATTCCAATTCTTATAACTCACAAATGACTTACACAAATTGATTATGCAATAAAATGGTGTGGTCACTTTGCATGATCATGCCCTAGATTAATTAATGAACAATCTGGCTAGTTTAGTAAGGGGTATTGTCCCAAAATTATTATGTAAATCATATGGAGGATTTCCCTTCATTTAAATCTTGTCCCAAATGAGTTCATGAGATGTTTGCACCTCTGGTTCAAACACTCCTATATGAATTTTTGGAGATTTAAATCATTTGAGGAATTATAAAATAGTATGAGGTGAATTATCTCATTTAAATCATTTTCTCAAATAATGATAATGAATACTTGACTTAGGTCAATATGAATTCATATATGATTATTTGAGAAGTTAAATCTTAAGAAGATTTCAATGAGAGGAAATTATTTTCTCAAGAACTAAATGAATATTATTAATTACATATGTAATGAGAGGAAATTATTTTCTTTAATAAAGACAACCAATGCACCTAATTATTTTATGAGTGTGCTTAGCATAGCTTGTGTGAGATAATGATGTGCTTAGCATAGACTTTGAGTTTGTTTAGTGATTATACCTTGTATTTAAATTTAGACGCTAGTACCGGCAATTACCAAGAGGAAGGAGAATTCTACCAAGAAGAGGAAGAAGAGAACCTTGAGAACTACCAAGGCAAGATAATACTCTTGCAAAGTGCAAAGCCCACCTTGGGCAAGGCACCATGATTTTTTATCTACCTTCATACAAGCTTATCCTATTTGTTTACCCTACAAGTCTTACTTGTTGTGTTTTTCAAATGAGTTATTCAAATGGTATAGTTGAACAAAACTATTAGAGTAGCAAAGCTAGTCCTATAGATGGCAAGCAATGTAGCACCCCTCATGATTAGTGCTAGTGCTAAAATACTAAAACCTTGACTACTCTAGATGGGAACATATGACTTGATGGAATTGAAACCTTGGAATGGTGAGGCATTCCATTGAAAGTTTTGAAGCTGAATGTGACCAAGAGAAGATGGTGATTTTTGATAAAACCCTGATATTGGTTTGAATGCGATACCTTTCCAAATACAAGTACCCCCACAATACCTGATTATGGGTAGGGCTTAACTGGAAGTTTATACATCTTAGTATGGGTTCCCTCTGAACACACATCATAGGGGTTATGCCGAGGCTGCCTCCGTTGTTGAGAAAGATGTGAATTGAGGTGAAATTATACGGCCAAGCCCTGTGCAGTTCCCAGGTTAACAGTTGGTTTTCACTGGGAGGCCAAGCTCATGGGGAGAGGTGCTCATACTAGGGTTTGTAAGCGAAAGGTTAAGGTTGATGATCCGCGTACTGTGTTACGGTGACTCGGAGATATTCCGACGGATGAAATCAAATGTTGTGGCACAAGTGTGCAACCTCTGCAGAGTGTCAATCTATTCGAATAGCCGTGTCCACGGTTACGGACAATTGGAAAGGCCATACAATTTCCTGTGTCAGTCTTTTGAAAACTTTCGTGAATATGAATGGTGACTCGGTGATTTGGTAGAATGACAACCATTGTGTGGGAATGACACTAATGTTCCCACTTGAGTAGCTAGTACATGCTCCACCACTCATAAACTAAAATATGACTTATGCAAGTAGAAATAGAGTTTAACTCCAAGAGCTAGCATTTTACATTGGTATTAATTTGCAAGTACTTGAAGTACTTACGGCTTTGTCCCTGGCTATTCAAATGGCCAGAGTACGATGATGAACAGAACTACCGCGAGGATGACCAGCAGGACGCCTATGATAACTAGGAGCTTTCTGACGTCAAGCGTTGGCCTGTGGACTACAGAGTCCCTTTATCTTTACGCTTCCGCATTGAACTTGTGTTTGTTCGTTGATCAATAGATCAACTATTTGTGTAAGATGGATCATGTGATTCAAGTTGTAAGACCTATTGAGTTGTAATAAATGATGACTGTGATACTTAGCTATTATATCTCGCAACAACAATATTCCTGGGATTGCGATGAAGGATATAATAGGCATCCGACTTAAAAATCCGGGTGTTGACAAGTTGGTATCAGAGCCATTGTTTGACCTTAGAAAACCTTAGTTAGAATGGGCGTTCATAAAAACTTAACTTTGAAATCAAAATGAAGCAAATATTTGTGAAAACTTACCATACTCTTGTCTTTGAGGCTTTTTTGTTAATTGGTGAAATCATGCTCTTTCTTGTTTAAATATACTTAAAAGTTTGCCACACTTAATCACTCCCTAATTCATTCCTCCATTTCACTTTCAGATGGAGCCGAATGAACCCCTCAACACCAAGTTCTACCAGCTCGGGAATGGTGGAGAGTTGATCTTTGAGCACGACCTCAACGCGCTCTCTGACTTCCTTGGCCGTCCTCACCCGGAGTTCCACGGGATCGAGGTGAACGACCAGGTCGGAGGCGAGTTGCAGTGGATCATCACCGCCGACTTGAGGGGCAAGCTGGAGCCTCCCACCTCGGAGAGGATCCTCTTCTCCTTCCGCGAGAGCAACTGGCTCGATGGTCTTGCACGTGGTCTTCAGGAGGCACTTGCACGCCTCTGTGGACAGAACGTGGTGCGCATACTTGCGTCCCGCTATGCCCACCTCGTGAGGCGTGATGCTATGGGTGTGCCCATGGAGCTGCAGTCACACCCACAGCTGAGGCACCACGCTGAGCATCTGGACTATGTTGTACCACACTCAGAAGGAGTTAGACAACTCCCGTGCGTACGCGAACCAGACTCACCTCGCACTGATCACGCATGGCGATGCCATCAAGCAGCTGTCCAGGGACCGCAACAAGCTTCGCCTGAAGTGCGCGAAGAAGGATGTCACCATTACACGCCTTCGCGCACAGATCGCATCACTTGAGGCCACCGTCAAGGCTCAGGAGGAGCAGCTGATGGAGATAGAGGAGGACGAGGCCGGTGCTGACCTTCGAGGAGGAGACGCCTTCCTGAGTGACGACGACGACTTCGAGGAGGACGAGTTCACTGAGGAGGAGGACTACGCGTTCCTGGAGCCTGGACCTGATGATGTCGTTCCTATCGACATTGAGGATGAGGGTAGCCACACTTGAGCACATATGTAGGTGTGAGTTGTATCCCGTCCCTTGTATCGTAGCATGAAGGGTTCTTAAAACCCTAGGTATGAGTGTGTTTCCTATCCTTTGTATCGTAGTCTGAGAAATGGTTCTTAAAATCATGGAAGTGTGGAATGTTAGCTTGTAATGTGTGATGTGCAATGAATGAATGTGTGTCTGTCATCAAAAGCATTCAAGTTTTACAAGTTTTAAATTTACCCCACATTAAACCTTAGACAATTCCCTCTTATCTTATAATCTTCTATATATTCAGATGGCCCCTCCCAATCGCAACAACAACGATGCCATGATGCAATTGCTGCAGACTCTACTTCAGGACAGGGAGACGGAAAGAGCTGAACGTCAAGCCAACATCGCAGCACTGCAAAACCTTGCTCACCAAGGCCATGGGAATCATGATCACCCCGGATCCAAACTCAAGAACTTCCAGAACACCAATCCACCGGTGTTTAGCAAGACCGAAGAACCCCTCGACGCCGACGACTGGCTTCAGACTATGGAGAACAACTTGGAAGTCGCCGGAGTCGAAGCCAATGAGAAGGTCCTGTTTGCGACCCACTACCTTGCCGGACCAGCCCGAGCCTGGTGGACCAGCACCCGTGCCATGAACGGAGGTCAAGTCATGACTTGGGCAGATTTCAAGCTCAAGTTCAGCAAGTACCATGTGCCCCCGGGTCTCATCAAGAAGATGCGGGATGAATTCCGCGAACTGAAGCAAGGAAGGATGACGGTGGTAGAATACCGCGACAGGTTCCTTACCCTGTCAAGGTACGCCCCCGATGAGACGACACCACAGAGAAGAGGCAAGAGAGATTCCTGAATGGATTGCATGATGAGATGCAAACGGTCCTAGTCAACATCCCCTTTGCAGATCTTGAAGCCCTTGTTGACTCCGCCATCCAGATGGAGGGCAAGTTGAACCAAGCCAATGAAAACCGCAAACGCCGCATGATGCACCAGAGTGGGCCCAGCCATACTCCCAAGTATCGCCCCAGCTCAAGCGGAGGTTTTGCCCCCAGGAACACTAAGCCCCAGATGCAGACTTCACGCCCGGATTCCAGAACCGGAGTGGAGGAAACCCCAGCCCGGAGGCCACCACAACAACAACCACAACTACCAGAACAACACCAACAACTTCAACCGCGCGCCAATGCGAGCCCCCAACACCAACAACAGCAACACCAACACCGCTCCAAGGACTGGAGCAACGCCATTCCTGTCGCAACCAAGGACAAGTCCACCATCACTTGTTATGAGTGCGGTGTAACGGGACACTACTCCAACGAGTGCCCCAAGAGGCTTGCCAAGCTCGCCGGCAACACCCCTGCACACTGCTCAGCAGCAACGCCGCGTCTCTACCGGAAAGAAGTTCGCCCCCAACAACCCCAACAACCGCAACGGCCGTCTCTTTCACATGGAGGCAGAAGAAGCCCAGGAAGCACCAGACGTTGTCTTGGGTATGTTTCCTGTCAACTCAGTACCTGCCAGAGTGTTGTTTGATTCCGGAGCATCTCATTCTTTTGTGACCGAAGACTTTGCATCAACCAGTAAAATTCAACCTATCAGCTTGAAACATGTCATGATAGTACAAATCCCCGGATCAACCACTAAAGCCAGAAAATTCTGTAAAAATGTACCCATCAAAATACATGAGGTAGAATTCTATGCCAATCTGATAATTCTGGGAACCAAAGGTTTGGAGGTAGTGCTAGGTATGGATTGGATGGCCAAGCATCATGGAATGATCGACTGTGCAAGGAAAGCCATCACCATGACCAGTAGCACTGGTATTATAGTAGAACATATCTCTGAACTGCTACCCAGAAAATTTACCTGCAACCAGAGTCTAACCAAGCCAACTTTGGATCAGATCAGGGTCGTCTGTCGATATCTGATGTGTTTCCCGAAGGTTTACCCGGTATGCCCCCAGATCGGGATATCGAGTTCATCATCGAGTTAATTCCCGGAACCGGACCTATAGCCCAGAGAGCCTATAGCATGAACCCAGAGCTTGTGGAGCTGAAGAAGCAACTGGATGACTGTTAGCCAAAGGTCGATTCGACCAAGTGCGTCACCGTGGAGATCCCCAGTGTTGTTTGTGGATAAGAAGGATGGTACCAGTCGTTTATGTACGGACTACCGTAAGCTTAACGATGTCACCATCAAGAACAAGTACCCCTTGCCCAAGATAGAAGACCTGTTTGACCAGCTGACCGGTGCTGTAGTATTTTCGAAGATTGATCTCAGGACTGGATACCACCTGAAGATTCGTGCCTCGACATTCCCAAACTGCCTTCACCACCGGATATGGATTGTACGAGTACAATGTCATGTCATTTGGATTGACCAATGCCCCTGCTTATTTCATGAATCTCATGAATAAGATCTTCATGAACTTCCTGGATAAGTTTGTTGTCGTTTTCATTGATGACATCCTAATCTACTCCAAGTCCGAGGAAGAACATGAGCAACACCTAGAAGCTGTTCTGGAGACCCTTAGAGAGCATAAATTGTATGCTAAGTTCAGCAAATGTGAATTTTGGCTGAAGGAAGTAGGATTCCTGGGACATATCTTGTCTGCAGGAGGAATTGCAGTAGACCCCGCCAAGATCAAGACTGTTGCGGAATGGAAAGCCCCAACCACCCAGACCGAGGTCCGCGCTTTTCTTGGATTAGCCGGATACTACCGCAGATTTGTAGAAGGCTTTTCGAGCATCGCTCGACCAATGACCCAGTTGTTAAAGAAAGACAAGAAGTTCGAATGGACGGAGAAGTGTGAAGAGAGTTTTCAACAACTCAAGCTTAGACTGACCACAGCCCCAATCCTGATCATGCCGGATATCACCAAACCCTTTGACGTTTACTGCGATGCATCCAAAATTGGTCTTGGATGTGTGCTGATGCAGGAAGGAAAGGTGATATCTTATCTGTCTCGGCAACTGAAGCAGCATGAGCAGAACTATCCCACCCATGACCTTGAACTCGCAGCCGTAGTTTTAGCCTGAAGGTGTGGCGTCATTACCTCATGGGTAATCGCTGCGAGATCTATTCTCACAAGAGCCTGAAGTATATCTTCACCCAGAAGGAGCTGAATATGAGGCAGCGGAGATGGTTAGAGTTGATCAAGGACTATGATATGGAGATTCACTACCACCCCGGCAAGGCCAATGTGGTAGCGGATGCATTGAGTAGACTGCCATGTCAGCTAAACTCAATGATAGCGAAGAACAACCCAGCTTACACCAAGAGTTCGAGCAGTTTAGAATGGAGTTAGTCAGTAAGGGATTTCTAGCTAGTATAGAGCTACAACCCACCTTGATTGGTCAGATCAAGGAAGCCCAGAAGGGCAATGCCAGCATTGAAGGGATCAAGAAGCAGATAGGCTGCGGGGAAAGCCCGGGATTCACCATTGATGAAGAAGGAGTCCTTTGGTACAACGGACGTCTGTGTGTACCGTCAGACTCGAGTTGAAGCAAGTTATCCTGAAGGAAGCCCATGACACCTTATACTCCATCCACCCCGGCGGTACCAAGATGTACCAGGATTTGAAGGAACAGTTCTGGTGGCATGGAATGAAGAGGGAGATTGGAAGCTACATCGCCAAGTGCGATATCTGTCAGCGAGTCAAAGCCGAACATCAGCGACCCGCAGGACTGCTACAGCCCCTACAGATTCCCGAATGGAAGTGGGACTCCGTAGGAATGGACTTTATCACCGGGTTGCCCAAATCCAGCAAAGGAAATGATTCCATCTGGGTAGTTGTTGATAGATTGACCAAGGTAGCCCACTTCATTGCTGTCAAGACAACCTACCAAGGCCCAAAGTTAGCGGAGCTATACATCTCCAGAATAGTCGCACTACACGGAACCCCAAAGTCAATAGTGTCAGATAGAGGTTCACAATTCACCTCAAGATTCTGGCAGAAGGTGCATGAAGGATTAGGAACTCGTCTGAATTTCAGCACTACCTATCACCCAGTGATGGACAGACCGAGAGAGTCAACCAGATGGAGGACATGCTGAGAGCTGCGTCCTAGAATATGGATCCAAGTGGGAGGACTGTCTGCCCTACGCAGAATTCTCTTACAACAACAGCTACCAAGCCGGTCTACGAGATGGCCCCCTTCGAGGCTGTACGGAAGGAAATGCCGTACCCCACTGATTGGTCCGAAGTCGGAGATAGCCAAGTTTTTGGACCTGATGTGCTTCGAGAAGCGAAGAGAAGGTGCACAAGATCCGAGAGTACCTCAAGACCGCTCAGTCCCGCCAGAAGAGCTACGCCGACAAGAGACGCCGAGAGATGACCTTTGAGGTCGGAGATTTTGTCTATCTCAAGGTGTCACCCCTGAAGGGAATGCAGCGTTTCCAACTCAAGGGGAAGCTTGCACCCCGGTATGTCGGACCTTTCAAAGTTCTCAGCCGCCGAGGAGAAGTCTCCTATCAACTAGAGCTACCAGAAGAAATGGCGGCTGTGCACAACGTGTTCCACATCTCACTCCTCCGGAAGTGCTTAGAAGTGCCAGAGAAGACCGAGGTATTCAAGAACATCGACCACCGTTCGGTGGATATCAATCACGACCTTACCTACCGCGAAGTGCCGATTCGCATCTTGGAAGAAGCATACAACCACCCGCACCCGAAGCATCAAGTTTCTGAAGATACAGTGGAGCAATCATACCGAAGATGAAGCCACTTGGGAGCGGGAAGAAGATATGAAGAAGGAGTACCCAGATCTCTTCAACCTCTAGACTGTTTTTCTTCTAGATCTCGGGACGAGATCTTTTGTAAGGGGGAAGGGTTTGTAACACCTCAAATTTTAAATAAAGGAAGAAGAACAAGTACAATTATCCAAATTTGAGAACCAACAAAAACTTTTCAAAATTCATATAGTACCCTGCATAGGACTTGTGCATTTTGAGTGATATGCCATGATGAGTGTTATTTTGTGTATGTGATCAACTCCACAACCCTAGGGTGATCCAATGGTGATTACCAAACAAATAAATGAAAAAGAGAAAGAAATCAAATAAGAATAAAACCCTAAAACCCTACCATAAGACATATGCTATTTTTATAAAATTTGACCCTAGACCCATTTGGTCTTCACCATTAGTGGTAATATGTTATTAAATGATTATTACAACCTTGAGAATCAAGAAACTCCAATTAAATCAAAGCCAAGAATAAAAACATGATCACATGAGATAATGGTCAATTTTGACTTTTATAATCTGGTTCCTACTTTGAGCCTCTCTATTTCAAAATTTCTAAACTAAACACATCCAACTCTTTGCATGTCATCCAAGTACACAACCAAGTGAACAACTTTTGTAAAAGAGACCATATCAAATTCATCTTGAATCAAGAGCTAGGATCAAGCAAAGTAGGGACTTTTTATTACAAACAAGATCATCACTTTGTTGATTTGGATCAAACCAGACTTGATCTTGATCACCACCAGCCCTAGCAATGACCACCAGACACCACCACACCAAGCCCATGCCAAAGAAACACCAAGGGAAGGCCAGACATGGCGTGGACATGGCCATGCCGGCCATGTCGCACCTCGACACCTTCCCCTCTCTTTCCCTCCACGATCGCCACGACCACCGTGCCCAACGCGTCGCCCATGATCCCAGGAGATCGCCTGTACCCGCCCCTGGTCGCGAGGACGCCGACAGATCCCGGACGACGCGCGCCCAGTACGTCCCTGGCGCGCCGCGAGCGGCATGGTGACGTCGCCGTGCACGGACCCGTGCGGCACGGCCACGCGGCGCCCGCAGTACACCGCCGTACCCCGACCAAGCCCGCGCGCCCTGGTACCTGGCTTGCCACCTAGAGCTCGCCGGACACGCTCTCGTCATCCCCTAGCCCCTACCGTCGCCGGAGAGGACGAACGCGCCCGCCACGGCCGCGCCAGTACAAGCAAGCGCCCGACCACCGTACGCCGCCATTGACTGCGCCGTTGACGCTCAGAGGACCGTGGTGACGTCGTGAACACGACCCCGTCGTCGCCTAGCCCTCTAGACCCCCGGAACGGCCGCGCCGTTGTCGACCTCGCCGCAGCACCCACGGCACCTCACGCGCCTATAAAAGGAGGCCTCCCTGGACCAAACCAAGCACACCACCATGACCACCACTCACCACCGCTTCGCCCAGCACTGCTAGCCACCTCAATCGTCGCCGGAGCAAGCTCAATCGAGCGATCGGAGCCGCGGAAGCCCTGGTGAAATCGCCGTCGATTGGAGCCGCCCCTGGAGCCGCCGCTGCTACAGGCTGCATCGCCGTCGTCTACACCTTCGTCGAGCCCACTGCCAACCCTAGCTGGAGCCACGGTGAGCTCTCCGACCCCCTACCTGCGCCGCCGGCGAGCCCCTCTCTCGCCGTCGTGACGATGAACCTCGGCCGTTGGATTGGATTCGATCCAACGCGCCGCAGCAGCCCATACCGTTTCGGTGTTACACGTCGCTGACGAGCGGACCCCACCCTGTCAGCGCGCCGCGCGTCTGTGGACCGTGGTTGGGCTGGACTGGGCTAGGTTGGGCCGTTTCGTTTTGAATCTGGCCCAGTTAGTGTTCCCGCCGGCCTAATTAATTCAAATTTCATTTAAACAATTTTGTTTGAATTCAATACTGGACCCAACTTTGAAAATTCATAGAAACTGTTTGGCTTGGCCAAATTTAACAAACTTTATATATTTAGAAAGCTTAAGAAATTATCTACACAATGCCACTGGTTTGAACCCTAGATGTATTATAGAATTAAAATAGAAAAATAAACAAGGCAGGGACTTTTCTGCCTTAGAATAATTATTAAAAATCAACTAAAATAGATATTTGAATAATTCCAATTCTTATAACTCACAAATGACTTACACAAATTGATTATGCAATAAAATGGTGTGGTCACTTTGCATGATCATGCCCTAGATTAATTAATGAACAATCTGGCTAGTTTAGTAAGGGGTATTGTCCCAAAATTATTATGTAAATCATATGGAGGATTTCCCTTCATTTAAATCTTGTTCCCAAATGAGTTCATGAGATGTTTGCACCTCTGGTTCAAACACTCCTATATGAATTTTTGGAGATTTAAATCATTTGAGGAATTATAAAATAGTATGAGGTGAATTATCTCATTTAAATCATTTTCTCAAATAATGATAATGAATACTTGACTTAGGTCAATATGAATTCATATATGATTATTTGAGAAGTTAAATCTTAAGAAGATTTCAATGAGAGGAAATTATTTTCTCAAGAACTAAATGAATATTATTAATTACATATGTAATGAGAGGAAATTATTTTCTTTAATAAAGACAACCAATGCACCTAATTATTTTATGAGTGTGCTTAGCATAGCTTGTGTGAGATAATGATGTGCTTAGCATAGACTTTGAGTTTGTTTAGTGATTATACCTTGTATTTAAATTTAGACGCTAGTACCGGCAATTACCAAGAGGAAGGAGAATTCTACCAAGAAGAGGAAGAAGAGAACCTTGAGAACTACCAAGGCAAGATAATACTCTTGCAAAGTGCAAAGCCCACCTTGGGCAAGGCACCATGATTTTTATCTACTTTCATACCAGCTTATCCTATTTGTTTACTCTACAAGTCTTACTTGTTGTGTTTTATAAATGAGTTATTCAAATGGTATAGTTGAACAAAACTATTAGAGTAGCAAAGCTAGTCCTATAGATGGCAAGCAATGTAGCACCCCTCATGATTAGTGCTAGTGCTAAAATACTAAAACCTTGACTACTCTAGATGGGAACATATGACTTGATGGAATTGAAACCTTGGAATGGTGAGGCATTCCATTGAAAGTTTTGAAGCTGAATGTGACCAAGAGAAGATGGTGATTTTTGATAAAACCCTGATATTGGTTTGAATGCGATACCTTTCCAAATACAAGTACCCCCACAATACCTGATTATGGGTAGGGCTTAACTGGAAGTTTATACATCTTAGTATGGGTTCCCTCTGAACACACATCATAGGGGTTATGCCGAGGCTGCCTCCGTTGTTGAGAAAGATGTGAATTGAGGTGAAATTGTACGGCCAAGCCCTGTGCAGTTCCCAGGTTAACAGTTGGTTTTCACTGGGAGGCCAAGCTCATGGGGAGAGGTGCTCATACTAGGGTTTGTAAGCGAAAGGTTAAGGTTGATGATCCGCGTACTGTGTTACGGTGACTC
Organism: Lolium multiflorum; assembly: GCA_030979885.1. NCBI lineage: Eukaryota > Viridiplantae > Streptophyta > Magnoliopsida > Poales > Poaceae > Lolium > Lolium multiflorum. The sequence continues at coordinate 51,113,966 of CM061752.1, read as the reverse complement.
GGAGATATTCCGACGGATGAAATCAAATGTTGTGGCACAAGTGTGCAACCTCTGCAGAGTGTCAATCTATTCGAATAGCCGTGTCCACGGTTACGGACAATTGGAAAGGCCATACAATTTCCTGTGTCAGTCTTTTGAAAACTTTTGTGATTATGAATGGTGACTCGGTGATTTGGTAGAATGACAACCATTGTGTGGGAATGACACGAATGTTCCCACTTGAGTAGCTAGTACATGCTCCACCACTCATAAACTAAAATATGACTTATGCAAGTAGAAATAGAGTTTAACTCCAAGAGCTAGCATTTTACATTGGTATTAATTTGCAAGTACTTGAAGTACTTACGGCTTTGTCCCTGGCTATTCAAATGGCCAGAGTACGATGATGAACAGAACTACCGCGAGGATGACCAGCAGGACGCCTATGATAACTAGGAGCTTTCTGACGTCAAGCGTTGGCCTGTGGACTACAGAGTCCCTTTATCTTTACGCTTCCGCATTGAACTTGTGTTTGTTCGTTGATCAATAGATCAACTATTTGTGTAAGATGGATCATGTGATTCAAGTTGTAAGACCTATTGAGTTGTAATAAATGATGACTGTGATACTTAGCTATTATATCTCGCAACAACAATATTCCTGGGATTGCGATGAAGGATATAATAGGCATCTGGACTTAAAAATCCGGGTGTTGACAAACACGAGTCATATGGATGATATGATCAACATGTTGATGTTCACCATTGAAGCTACATCATCTCACGTGATGATCGGTTTTGGTGTAGTGGATTTGGATCGTGTACCACTTAACAACTATGAGGGATGTTGTATTAAGTGGGAGTTCATTAGTAATTAGATTAAAACATGAACTAATTATCATAAACATAGTCTGAGTAGTATTTTGAATTAATTTTGTAGTATTGGCATCCATTTTTCTACCATGCGCTAGTCTTATTATTGAGATAGAAATACTGTTAAAATCTGACAAGAAACTTTACGGATTGGTACCGTATTGTTAAAGAATCAAGAATTGATTAAGTCCTATTGCAAACTTTTAGTAAACCTCATATTGTTGAGTCAAAGAGCTATGGTTTCAATTAGTACCTAAAGTTATCTTGTCTCCGTCAAACTTGAAGTTCAAATTTGTTTGAAAAGTAAGGAGCTGAAAATTTAGTTTTCAGAAATAATCAAGGTATGAGATATATGTGATATCTAAGACCTTATTGCAAGATGATAGAATATAATTTGGTGGGACTACATAAACTCATAAGTTTTATGGGAATGTATGAAGGTTGAAGACGCCAGGCGTCACAATCCTCCAACTATTGGGGCATTAATAATATTCGCGTATCCATGAAGTTATCATCCTTAGTATGCACCGTTGCTAAGACTCGTCGTTTCGAAGCATCACGTGATGATCGGGTGTGATAGATTCTACGTGTGCATACAACGGGTGCAAGCCAGATTTGCACATGCGAATACTAAGGTTAAACTTTATGAGCCTAGCATGTACAGACATGGTCTCAAAAAGTTGTCATGAATTGATGGATAAAATTATGAGTGAAATTGTTCATCGTATTACAAAGTTACTAATAAGTGAAATCTAGAACACTTGTCATATGATGATCAACTTCAAAGTAAGAACCTCAAGGTTATTAGTATTAGACCAACAAACCTAGAAGTTATTGATGTTGAAGTGTTTTTGAATAATGAGGAAAGCTAAAAGAGAAACTGCAAAAGATATTTTGGCAAAAAGAAAAGAAAAGACTAGAAAGTCTAGCTCAGGTGTATATAAATGATATACATGTTATGGTTGTATTCCTAGTTTGATCACACAATGAAATTCTTGGGTATTAGTACCATATTGGTTGGTATGAAGTGTCATACAAAACAACGCAATACAAGAATACAATGGCCTAAGTGACTGACAAGGAATATGATAGGAATGCACGTCTGGAACAAAATAAAGTGTTATTATGTTCGTCGTTGACATTCTATCTAGCCCTTAGAATTTATAATAAAGAACTTAATAATTGTTATTTTGCTCTGGTCAAATGAAAACAAAGAGTTGTTCAAATTATGACATTACTCCATGTACGATGGATAAGTTATTATAAATCTTAATGGTGAAACACACATACATAACACTGAAAAAGCCATAAGGCAAATGATTTGAATTCCACTTATTTGTGGAACCGCTATTTAGGTCATGTTAGAAAGGAACGCATGAAGGAACTCCATGCAAATGGATTTTTGGAGTCATTTGATTTTTGAATCGTTTGGCGCTTGCAAATCTTTTCTAAAAGAGAATGACTGAAATACCGTTCATAGGCCAAGAGTTGAACGGGCAACTAACTTAGTGGAAACATACATGATGATATATGTGGTTCACTGGGCATAGTTGTGTGCGGGAGATTCTTCTACTTTATGAAAACTTCCAACAATGAATTGAGTATATATGTAGATATATTCGATAAGGAAGAAGTTTGAAACATTTGAATGGATTCAAATAAATTTCAGCATGAAGTGGAAATCATCGTAATAGAAAAGTCAAATATCTATGATTGGATCATAGTGAAAATATTTGAATTACGAGTTTTAGCGAACATCTAAGAGAATTATGAAGTTGTTCTACAACTCACGTTTCTTGGAGTATCATAGTGATGATGGAGTATCCGAGAGATGTATCCAAACCTTGTTGGATCAATGATGAGATAAAATATTGATGCCATTATATTTTTGTGGATTATGCTTTAGAGACTACCGCTTTTACACTGAATAGAGCATCATCATGATCCGTTGAAATGACACCATACGAGTTATGGCATGGGTATGAACCCTAATAGTCCTTTCTTAAATTTTGGTATGCATAGCATAAGTAAATGAGTTTACAACCAAAATCGGATGAATGTCTTTGTTGGTTATCCCAAAGAATTGATTGGGAATTCTTTCCACTATGAAGTAAAAGACAAAAGTGTTTGTTAATATTACTTGCTTATTTCCAAGAAATTGTTTTCTAGCGAAGTATTTGAGTGGGAGGACAATAGAACTTGATAAGGTTTATGAACCTGAGCATAATGATCAGAGTAGCGCAGCATCGGAAATAGGTTCCGGAAGCGGTTATGACAATCATGACTCCCATGACTACAAAGTGTTTTAGCCTTGGAGATCGAAGTACCTATTGAACCTTGTAGGTTTGGTTTACTTTGTGATCAAATAAATGATTTGTGGACAAAGATTGATTTTGAACAATAATAAACCAACTACATACAAAGAAGTTATGATGGGCCCTGACTCCGTTAAAATGGCTATGCGCCATGAAACCCAAGATAGATAAATACTTTTTGAAAGTAAATGGATCTATAAAATTGTTGGAGATATGCCCAAGAGGCAATAATAAAAGTGGTTATTATATATCTTTATGTTTATGATAAATGTTTATATACCATGCTATAATTGTATTAACTGAAACATTGATACATGTGTGATATGTAAACAACAAAGAGTCCCTAGTAAGCCTCTTAACTAGCTTGTTGATTAATAGATGATTAGTTTCATAATCATGAACATTGGATGTTATTAATAACAAGGTTATATCATTGTATGAATGATGTAATGGACACACCCAATTAAGCGTAGCATAAGATCACGTCATTAAGTTATTTGCTATAAGCTTTCGATACATAGTTACCTAGTCCTTATGACCATGAGATCATGTAAATCACTTATACCGGAAAGGTACTTTGATTACATCAAACGCCACTGCGTAAATGGGTGGTTATAAAGGTGGGATTAAGTATCGGAAAGTATGAGTTGAGGCATATGGATCAATAGTGGGATTTGTCCATCCCGATGACGGATAGATATACTCTGGGCCCTCTCGGTGGAATGTCGTCTAATGTCTTGCAAGCATATGAATAAGTTCATAAGAGACCACATACCACGGTACGAGTAAAGAGTACTTGTCGGGAGACGAGGTTGAACAAGGTATAGTGTGATACCGATGATCAAACCTCGGACAAGTAAAATATCGCGTGACAAAGGGAATTGGTATCGTATGTGAATGGTTCATTCGATCACTAAAGTCATCGTTGAATATGTGGGAGCCATTATGGATCTCCAGATCCCGCTATTGGTTATTGGTCGGAGTGAGTACTCAACCATGTCCGCATAGTTCGCGAACCGTAGGGTGACACACTTAAAGTTGGATGTTGAAATGGTAGTACTTGAATATGGAATGAAGTTGGAATATTTGTTCGGAGTCCCGGATGTGATCCCGGACATCACGAGGAATGGTCCGGAGAATAAGATTCATATATAGGATGTCATTTTATGTGAATAAAATGATGCGGAAGGTTCTATGGAAGGTTCTAGAAGGTTCTAGAAAAGTCCGGAAGAAACCACCAAGGAAGGTGGAGTCCACATGGGACTCCACCTCCATGGCCGGCCAACCCTAGTGGGGGAGGAGTCCCAAGTGGACTCCCCCTTAGGGGGCCGGCCCCCCTATGGAAGGTGGAATTCCCACCTCTAGTGGGAGGGAAGGTTTCCCACCATATGGAAGGTTTTGGGTTCGGGTCTTATTCGAAGACTTGTAGTCCAACACTTGGGGCTTCCACCTATATAGAGGGCCAAGGGAGGGGGCCGGCCACCCCAAGACCACAAGCTGGCCGCCCCCATAGAGTGGCCGGCCACCCCCTCCCAAACCCTAGCTTTGCTCCTCCACTTCATATTGCCCGCATAGCTTAGCGAAGCTCCGCCGGACTTCTACACCGCCACCGACACCACGCCGTCGTGCTGTCGGATTCAAGAGGAGCTACTACTTCCGCTGCCCGCTGGAACGGGAGGTGGACGTCGTCTTCATCAACAACCGAACGTGTGACCGAGTACGGAGGTGCTGCCCGTTCGTGGCGCCGGCCGATCGTGATCAAGATCTTCTACGCGCTTTTGCAAGCGGCAAGTGAACGTCTACCGCAGCAACAAGAGCCTCCTCTTGTAGGCTTTGGAATCTCTTCAAGGGTGAGTCTCGACAATCCCCTCGTTGCTACCGTCTTCTAGATTGCATCTTGGCTTGGATTGCGTGTTCGCCGTAGGAAAATTTTTGTTTTCTATGCTACGTTATCCTACAGTGGTATCGAGCCGTGTCTATGCATAGATGGTTGCACGAGTAGAACACAATGGTTTGTGGGCGTTGATGCTCTTGTTATCTTTAGTTGAGTACTTTGCATCTTTGTGGCATAGTGGGATGAAGCGGCTCGGGCTAACTTTACATGACCGCGTTCATGAGATTTGCTCCACGCTTGACATGCAACTTGTATTGCATAAGTGGCTTTGCGGGTGTCTGTCTCTCCTACTATAGTGAAGATTCAATTTACTCCTCTATTGAAAACACTAGTATCACCGTTGTGGTTCATGTTCGTAGGTAGATTGGATCTTACTCGAAAACCCTAAACCACGTAAAATATGCAAACCAAATTAGAGAACGTCTAACTTGTTTTTGCAGGGTTTGGTGATGTGATATGGCCATAATGTGATGATGAATATGTATGAGATGATCATTATTGTATTGTGGCAACCGGCAGGAGCCTTATGGTTGTCTTTAAATTTCATGTTGAGTAGTATTTCAAAGTAGTTGTAATAGTTGCTACATGGAGGACGATCATGAAGACGGCGCCATTGACCTTGGTGCTTCGCCGACGATGATGGAGATCATGCCCGTTGATGATAGAGATCATGTCCACGCTTTGGAGATCAAGATCAAAGGCGCAAAGACAAAAGGGCCATATCATATCACATATGAACTGCATGTGATGTTAATCCTTTTATGCATCTTATTTTGCTTAGATCGCGACGGTAGCATTATAAGATGATCCCTCTTACTAAAATCTCAAGATAATAAAGTGTTCATCCTTAGTAGCACCGTTATCAAGTCTTGTCGTTTCGAAGCATCTCGTGATGATCGGGTGTGATAGATTCAATAAGTACATACAACGGGTGCAAGACAGTTTTGCACATGCGGATACTAAGGTGGCCTTGACGAGCCTAGCATGTACAGACATGGTCTCGGAACACGTGATACCGAAAGGTAGAGCATGAATCATATGATTGATATGATGAACACTTTGAGTGTTCGCCATTGAAATCACACCTTTTCTCGTGATGATCGGGTTTAGGTGCGGTAGATTTGGTTCGTGTGATCACTAAGACAATGCGAGGGATATTGTTTTGAGTGGGAGTTCACCTAGATTTTTAATTATGTTGAATTAAAATTTGAACTCAATTTGTCATAAACTTAGTCTAAACTATTGCAAATATGTTGTAGATATGGCGTCCCCAATCAATTTTAACCAGTTCCTAGAGAAAGAAAAACTTAAGAGCAACGGTAGCAACTTCACCGACTGGTTCCGTCATGTGAGGATCTTCCTCAATGGCGGAAATCTGCAATATGTGCTTGATGCACCGCTAGGTGACCCTCCAGAGAAACTGAAACCGATGAAGTAAAGAATGTTTACGCAACTCGGAAAACTCGGTACTCTCAAGTTCAGTGTGCCATCTTATGCAGTCTGGAATCCGATCTTCAAAAACGTTTTGAGCACCACGATCCTCATGAGTTGATGAAAGAGTTGAAGACTATTTTTGAAACTCATGCGGCCGTGGAATGCTATGAAGCATCGAAACACTTTTTCAGCTGTATGATGGAAGAAGGCAGCTCCATTAGTGAGCACATGCTCGTTATGACCGGGCATGCGAAGAAACTCAGTGACTTGGGAATAGTGATTCCTAACAGACTGGGGATTAATCGTGTCCTTCAATCACTGCCACCAAGTTACAAGAACTTTGTGATGAATTACAATATGCAGAACATGAACAAGGAGTTTCCTGAACTCTTTGGCATGCTAAAAGCTGCTGAGATTGAGATCAAGAAAGAGCACCAAGTGTTGATGGTCAACAAGACCACCAGTTTCAAGAAACAGGGCAAGTCTAAGGGAAAATTCAAGAAGGGTGGCAAGAAAGCTGCCACGCCTCCTATGAAACCTAAGAACGGCCCTAAGCCTGATGCTGATTGCTATTACTGCAAAGAGAAGGGACACTGGAAGCGTAATTGCTCCAAGTATTTGGCGATCTGAAGAGCAGCCTTGTCAAGAAGAAGAAAGAAGGTATATCTGATATACATGTTATAGATGTTCATTTCACTGGTTCTCGTTCTAGTACCTGGGTATTTGATACTGGTTCGGTTGCTCATATTTGTAACTCGAAACAGGAACTAAAGAATAAACGACAACTGCTGAAAGATGAAGTGACGATGCGCGTTGGAAACGGATCCAAGGTCAATGTGATCGCAGTCGGGACACTTCCTCTACATCTACCTTCGGGATTAGTTTTAAGCCTAAATAATTGTTATTATGTACCCGCGTTGAGCATGAACATTATATCAGGATCTTGTTTAATGCAAGACGGTTATTCATTCAAGTCTGAGAATAATGGTTGTTCTATCTTTATGAATAATATCTTTTATGGTCGAGCACCTGAAAAGAATGGCTTATTTCTATTAGATCTCGATAGTAGTGATACACATATACATAACATTGATGCTAAGCGAATTAAATTGAATGATAATTCTACTTATATGTGGCACTGTCGTCTTGGTCATATTGGAGTGAAACGCATGAAGAAACTCCATACTGATGGATTACTTGAATCACTTGACTTTGAGTCACTTGATAGATGCGAAGCATGTCGATGGGAAAAATGACTAAGACTCCATTCTCGGGTATGATGGAGCGAGCTACTGACTTATTGGAAATCATACATACCGATGTGTGCGGACCAATGAGTGTAGCATCGCGCGGTGGTTATCGTTATGTTCTAACCTTCACAGATGATTTGAGTAGATATGGGTATATCTATTTAATGAAACATAAATCCGAAACTTTCGAGAAGTTTAAGGAATTCCAAAGTGAAGTAGAAAATCAACGTAACAAGAATATTAAATTTCTACGATCTGATCGCGGAGGTGAATATCTGAGTTATGAGTTTGGCATGCATTTAAAGAAATGCGGAATACTTTCACAATTGACACCGCCGGGAACACCACAACGAAACGGTGTGTCCGAACGTCGTAATCGAACTCTCTTAGATATGGTTCGTTCTATGATGTCTCTTACTGATTTGCCGTTATCATTTTGGAGTTATGCATTAGAGACAGCCGCATTCACTTTAAATAGAGCACCATCAAAATCCGTTGAAACGACGCCGTATGAATTATGGTTTAATAAGAAACCTAAGCTGTCGTTCCTAAAAGTTTGGGGTTGCGAAGCCTATGTAAAAAAGTTACAACCGGACAAGCTAGAACCCAAAGCGGAGAAATGCGTCTTCATAGGATACCCTAAGGAAACTATAGGGTACACTTTCTATCACAGATCCGAAGGCAAGATCTTTGTTGCTAAGAACGGAACCTTTCTTGAGAAAGAATTTCTCACTAAAGAAGTGACTGGAAGAAAAGTAGAACTCGATGAGATTGAAGAATCTCTACTCGTTGATCAGAGTAGCGCAGTACCGGAAAATGTTCTGTACCACCTACACCAACAGAGGAAGCTAATGATAATGATCATGAAACTTCAAATGAGACAGCTACTGAACCTCGCAGATCGACAAGGGATCGTGCCACTCCAGATTGGTATGATCCTTGTCTAAATGTCATGATTGTGGATAACAATGATGAAGACCCTGCGACGTATGAAGAAGCGATGATGAGCCCAGATTCCAACAAATGGCAAGAAGCCATGAAATCCGAAATGGGATCCATGTATGATAACAAAGTATGGACTTTGGTAGAATTACCTGATAGCCGCAAGGCTGTCGAGAATAAATGGATCTTCAAAAGAAAAACAGATGATGGTAATATTACTGTCTATAAAGCTCGACTTGTCGCAAAGGGTTTCCGACAAATTCAAGGTGTTGACTACGATGAGACTTTCTCACCGTAGCGAAGCTAAAATCTGTGAGGATTTTGTTAGCAATAGCTGCATTTTTCGATTATGAGATTTGGCAGATGGATGTCAAAACGGCGTTCCTTAATGGAGACATTGAGGAAGAGTTGTATATGGTACAACCTAAAGGTTTTGTCGATCCTAAAAATGCTGACAAAGTATGCAAACTTCAGCGTTCAATCTATGGACTGAAGCAAGCATCAAGAAGTTGGAACCGACGTTTTGATAAGGTGATCAAAGACTTCGGGTTTATACAGTGTCATGGAGAGGCCTGTATTTACAAGAAAGTGAGTGGGAGCTCTGTAGCATTCCTGATATTATATGTAGATGACATATTATTGATTGGGAATGATATAGAACTATTAAGCAGTGTATAAAGGGTTATTTGAATAATAGTTTTTCAATGAAAGACCTTGGTGAAGCATCATACATATTAGGCATCAAGATTTATAGAGATAGATCAAGACGTCTAATAGGGCTATCACAGAGTACATACCTGGACAAGATTCTGAAGAAGTTTAGAATGGACGAAAGTAAGAAAGGATTCTTACCTATGTTACCAGGCAAGGTCTTGAGTAAGACTCAAGGACCGGCTACGGCAGAAGAAAGAGAAAGGATGAGTCAGATCCCCTATGCCTCGGCAGTAGGCTCTATCATGTATGCCATGCTATGTACAAGACCGGATATAGCACATGCTGTTAGTTTGACTAGCAGATATCAAAGTGATCCAGGAATGGAACACTGGACAGCGGTCAAGAATATCCTGAAGTACTTGAAAAGAACTAAGGATATGTTTCTTTGTTATGGAGGTGACCAAGAGCTCGTTGTAACAAGTTACACCGATGCAAGTTGGAACACGATCCTGATGACTCTAAGTCACAATCTGGTACGTGTTTATATTGAATGGTGCTGCAGTAAGCTGGGCAAGCTCGAAGCAGTGCACGGTGGCGAAATCCTCAACAGAATCGGAGTACATAGCGGCTTCAGAGGCTTCATCAGAAGCGGTATGGATGAAGAGGTTCATTGTAGAGCTCGGTGTGGTTCCTAGTGCATTGGACCCATTTGTCATCTACTGTGATAACATGGGTGCCATCGCCAATGCACAAGAGCCAAGGTCACACAAGAGGCTGAAGCATATCAAGCTGCGTTACCACTCGATTCGCGAGTACATCGAAGATGGAGAAGTAAAGATTTGCAAAGTACACACTGATCTGAATGTAGCAGATCCGTTGACTAAAGCTCTCCCTAGGGCAAAGCATGACCAACACCAGAATGCCATGGGTGTTAGGTATATTACAATGTAATCTAGATTATTGACTCTAGTGCAAGTGGGAGACTGTTGGAGATATGCCCAAGAGGCAATAATAAAAGTGGTTATTATATATCTTTATGTTTATGATAAATGTTTATATACCATGCTATAATTGTATTAACCGAAACATTGATACATGTGTGATATGTAAACAACAAAGAGTCCCTAGTAAGCCTCTTAACTAGCTTGTTGATTAATAGATGATTAGTTTCATAATCATGAACATTGGATGTTATTAATAACAAGGTTATATCATTGTATGAATGATGTAATGGACACACCCAATTAAGCGTAGCATAAGATCACGTCATTAAGTTATTTGCTATAAGCTTTCGATACATAGTTACCTAGTCCTTATGACCATGAGATCATGTAAATCACTTATACCGGAAAGGTACTTTGATTACATCAAACGCCACTGCGTAAATGGGTGGTTATAAAGGTGGGATTAAGTATCCGGAAAGTATGAGTTGAGGCATATGGATCAATAGTGGGATTTGTCCATCCCGATGACGGATAGATATACTCTGGGCCCTCTCGGTGGAATGTCGTCTAATGTCTTGCAAGCATATGAATAAGTTCATAAGAGACCACATACCACGGTACGAGTAAAGAGTACTTGTCAGGAGACGAGGTTGAACAAGGTATAGTGTGATACCGATGATCAAACCTCGGACAAGTAAAATATCGCGTGACAAAGGGAATTGGTATCGTATGTGAATGGTTCATTCGATCACTAAAGTCATCGTTGAATATGTGGGAGCCATTATGGATCTCCAGATCCCGCTATTGGTTATTGGTCGGAGTGAGTACTCAACCATGTCCGCATAGTTCGCGAACCGTAGGGTGACACACTTAAAGTTGGATGTTGAAATGGTAGTACTTGAATATGGAATGAAGTTGGAATATTTGTTCGGAGTCCCGGATGTGATCCCGGACATCACGAGGAGTTCCGGAATGGTCCGGAGAATAAGATTCATATATAGGATGTCATTTTATGTGAATAAAATGATGCGGAAGGTTCTATGGAAGGTTCTAGAAGGTTCTAGAAAAGTCCGGAAGAAACCACCAAGGAAGGTGGAGTCCACATGGGACTCCACCTCCATGGCCGGCCAACCCTAGTGGGGGAGGAGTCCCAAGTGGACTCCCCCTTAGGGGGCCACCCCCCCTATGGAAGGTGGAATTCCCACCTCTAGTGGGAGGGAAGGTTTCCCACCATATGGAAGGTTTTGGGTTCGGGTCTTATTCGAAGACTTGTAGTCCAACACTTGGGGCTTCCACCTATATATAGAGGGCCAAGGGGAGGGGGCCGGCCACCCCAAGACCACAAGCTGGCCGCCCCCATAGAGTGGCCGGCCACCCCTCCCAAACCCTAGCTTTGCTCCTCCACTTCATATTGCCCGCATAGCTTAGCGAAGCTCCGCCGGACTTCTACACCGCCACCGACACCACGCCGTCGTGCTGTCGGATTCAAGAGGAGCTACTACTTCCGCTGCCCGCTGGAACGGGGAGGTGGACGTCGTCTTCATCAACAACCGAACGTGTGACCGAGTACGGAGGTGCTGCCGTTCGTGGCGCCGGAACCGATCGTGATCAAGATCTTCTACGCGCTTTTGCAAGCGGCAAGTGAACGTCTACCGCAGCAACAAGAGCCTCCTCTTGTAGGCTTTGGAATCTCTTCAAGGGTGAGTCTCGACAATCCCCTCGTTGCTACCGTCTTCTAGATTGCATCTTGGCTTGGATTGCGTGTTCGCCGTAGGAAAATTTTTGTTTTCTATGCTACGTTATCCTACAAAAATTGATGGACTTGGATGCAATATCCTTGAATAAGCACGATTTGTCGAAAAGTTGTTTACGACAAAGTTCAAAGAGTTGACTACGATAAGATTAGATCTTCCGTAGCAATGTTTATAGTCTATGTGGATTATTCTAGTAATCACTACATATTTCTTTATGAGATATGCTAGTAGGATAGCAAAATATATTACTTAACAGAAGTGTGTATTAAAGGTGTATACAAGATACAACCAAGAGTTTTGCTAGTCCGTAGAATACTAGATAAGAATACGAACTTCAATTGGATGAAGTGAGTATTGAGGAGTTGGAATCTTCACCGGATGAAATAGTCAAAGAGTTTTTGATTTCATCAGAAACGATGAAGGTGCTTACATTTGCAAGAAATTAAGTGGGAGCGCTGAGACATATTTATAATACTTTATGTAGATGACATATAGTTGGTTATAAATGATGTAATTATATACTTGATTATGAAAGGTTTCATTGAGAAATAACTTCAATGAAAGAATATGGACTGAAACATATTTAGTGTCAAGATCTATGAAGATAGATTGAAACACATAATAAGTTTAAGTCAAAGTACATAGAAAGGATATTGAAGTAGTTCAATATAGAAATATTAAGAAAATGTTCTTGTCATGTGAAGTTTTAACAAGACTTGAGTGTATCTGACACTCAATGAGTAAAAACACATGAGTGATTTTAAATCACAATTAATATGTACACAATCAGATGTCCTGAGCTCTAAAAGTTAGGAGCATATACCAGAATGATTCATGTGATGATCATTGACAAACAGTAAGAATATCCATGTGTGCTTTAGAAGAACCAAGGATATATATATAGTTTTATATGGGTAATGACAAACAAAATCGTTGTAAAGTGTTGCACCGATATTAGTTTGGTCATATATAAAAATAAATTTCAATCTCAATTAGGCTAAGTGTTATTAAAAAGGTAGCACAATGCTAGATTTAGAAGAGTTCTAAATATTGTGACGGATTCTACAAAAGAAGGCAGAGTATGTCATTGTTTTGACAATGATTGAGGATGTTGAGTCAAGAAGTTCTTTGAGAACTTGGTGTAGTTCCGATAGTGTCAGAACTTTGAAGCTATATTGTGTGTGACAATATTAGTGACATATTTCAGACCGCGGAATTAAGGTTCCACCAGAAGACCAAACATATTTAATGCCGACTCATTTGGAAAATGAGTGATGCGTGAAGACGCAAATGAATTGCAAAATACATACGTTTCTGAGTGTGTCAGAACCGTTGACTAAAACCTCTCCCGTAAGCGAAACATGATAAAGCACCAGAAGGCCAAGGTGTTATATCTTTACATATGTAAACTAGATTATTGACTCTAGTGCAAGTGGGAGACTGTTGGAGATATGCCCAAGAGGCAATAATAAATGGTTATTATATATCTTTGTGTTTATGATAATGTTTATATACCATGCTATAATTGTATTAAACTGAAACATTGATACATGTGTGATATGTAAACAACAAAGAGTCCCTAGTAAGCCTCTTAACTAGCTTGTTGATTAATAGATGATTAGTTTCATAATCATGAACATTGGATGTTATTAATAACAAGGTTATATCATTATATGAATGATGTAATGGACACACCCAAATAAGCGTAGCATAAGATCACGTCATTAAGTTATTTGCTATAAGCTTTCGATACATAGTTACCTAGTCCTTATGACCATGAGATCATGTAAATCACTTATATCGGAAAGGTACTTTGATTACATCAAACGCCACTGCGTAAATGGGTGGTTATAAAGGTGGGATTAAGTATCCGGAAAGTATGAGTTGAGGCATATGGATCAACAGTGGGATTTGTCCATCCCGATGACGGATAGATATACTCGGGCCCTCTCGGTGGAATGTCGTCTAATGTCTTGCAAGCATATGAATAAGTTCATAAGAGACCACATACCACGGTACGAGTAAAGAGTACTTGTCAGAGACGAGGTTGAACAAGGTATAGAGTGATACCGATGATCAAACCTCGGACAAGTAAAATATCGCGTGACAAAGGGAATTGGTATCGTATGTGAATGGTTCATTCGATCACTAAGTCATCGTTGAATATGTGGGAGCCATTATGGATCTCCAGATCCCGCTATTGGTTATTGGTCGGAGAGAGTTCTCAACCATGTCTACATAGTTCGCGAACCGTAGGGTGACACACTTAAGGTTTGATGTTGTAATAGTAGAACTTGAATATGGAATGGAGTTCGAGCTTTTGTTCGAAGTCCCGGATGAGATCCCGGACATCACGAGGAGTTCCGGAATGGTCCGGAGAATAAGATTCATATATAGGAAGTCATATTCCAAGTTTGGAAATGATCCGGTGCATTTATGGCAGGTTCTAGAAAAGTCCGGAAGAAATGCACTATGGAAGGTGGAGTCCCGAAAGGACTCCACAAGCTTGGCCAGCCAAACCCTAAAGGAGGAGTCCCAGGTGGGCTCCACCTAGAGGTGGCCGGCCACCCCACCTCAAGGAAAGGTGGGAGTCCCACCTTGAGTGGGACTCCCTCCTTGAGTAGGTTTCCCACATATGGGAGGTTTTAGTGTTGGGGTCTTATTCGAAGACTTGGACTACAACTCTTGGGGCTTCCACCTATATAATGAGGGGCATAGGAGAGGGGGCTGACCACTTCAAGCCTCAGCCTTGGCCGCACCCCTTAGAGGGCCGGCGCCCAACCCCCTCTCTCCCCAAACCCTAGCGGTCTCTCTCCTCCACCACATCCCGCACGCTTAAGCGAAGCTCCGCCGGATTTCTCCACCACCACCGACACCACGCCGTCGTGATGTCGGATTCAAGAGGAGCTACTACTTCCGCTGCCCGCTGGAACGGGGAGGTGGACGTCGTCTTCATCAACAACGGAACGTGTGACCGAGTACGGAGGTGCTGCCCGTTCGTGGCGCCGGAAGCGATCGTGATCAAGATCTTCTACGCGCTTTTGCAAGCGGCAAGTGAACGTCTACCGCAGCAACAAGAGCCTCATCTTGTAGGCTTTGGAATCTCTTCAAGGGTGAGACTCGATATCCCCTCGTTGCTACCGTCTTCTAGATTGCATCTTGGCTTGGATTGCGTGTTCGCGGTAGGAAATTTTTTGTTTTCTATGCTACGTTATCCTACACTTAGGGGCTTCACCATTGGTGATATCTTTCTTTTTCTCTTGTGCGGGCTTGGCCTTTTGCTTGTTAGCCTTCTTCGCCTTGGCATTGTAACCTAGGCCCTCCTTCCCATTGTTTGATCTTTGCTTACTCAAAAGATCATCCAAAGAAAGTTTATTTTGGGGAGAGGAAGCCTTAGCAAGTTCATCCTTCAACCTAGTATTTTCCTCAATAATATTTGCATGATCACAAGAAGGAGTAGAGGAACTAGGCATATCATATGAAGCAAGCCTAATTTGAAGTTGCTCATTTGACTTGGATAGGAGAGAGTATTCACTCTTCAAAGCTTTGTGAGCTTTGTCTAGTTCATCTAGATCCTTCACAAGTTTCTCATGATCAACACCAAATTGGGCCTTTTCCTTTTTAAGCAATTTAGTCTTAGCCCTAGCATGATCTCTAGCTTTAGTGAGCTTGTTAATTTCATCTTGAGGCTCTTCAAGATTTTCTAGCCTCTCCTCAAGAGAGGCTATAGTTTCTTGACTTTCCTCAAGGGCATTTTTAAGAGCATGGATTTCAAGAGAGTCTTCTCTCTCTATTTGACCCTTTTTCTCAAGCATATCATTTTGTTGAGCTAAACGAGCCATGAGATTTGAAACATGCTTTTTGTTGATACCTTGTAGGTTAAACATGAATTCATCAAATTCTAGCATTTCTTGTTTCACTTTTAGACTAGCATCATCAACCCCTAGATCACTTGATATGTTAGGCATAGAGGGGCTAGGAGATGATACCTCGGAGGTTTTAGCCATGAGACAACTTTCTTCCTCCACATGAATGATCTCATTGGGGGATTCACTTGGTGATGAAGAGTTAGTGGAGAGGGAGGCAAGAGCGACCAATCCATTAGAGGTTGCATCTTCTTCATCATCACCATCATCATCTCCGGAGGAATATTCTTCTTGAGTTGCTAGCACAATAGATGTGTCCAAGGAGGACGTTGCCATGAAGCAATGTGCATTCTTGATATGAGGATTCTCATTGGGGGATTCAAAGAGAGATGAAGAGGGAATGTTGGTAGTGACAATGGCGGCCACTTCTTTTGAGCTTCCTTCTTCATCATCACTAGAGCTTACAACTTCATCGGAAGAATATTCTTCCCTAGTCACTAGCACAACTCTTGGGGTCTTCTTGCCCTTCTTGGTCTTGTTGTTGTAGAACTTCTTGTTGGGGGCTTTTGAATATTTGCCCTTTGATTCTTTGCTCTTGTCCTTGGGAATGAGCCTTCCATTATGAAGCTCTCTATTCTCATAGGGGCATTCGGCAATGAAGTGGTGCTTGTCATCACAATTGTAGCATGATCTTGTCTTTGGACCAAAGCTAGTGAACCCACTCTTGTGGTTTCTCTTGATGTTGTCTTCCTTGGCCTTGGAGGGATCAACCCAAAAGGACTTAGCATGGAAGGCCATGTGATCATGGTAGTGGCATTGCAAATCTTCCGGATAGGACATACTCCAAGATGCCCTATATTGCTCTTGAGGGTACACTTCTTCTACGGGGTTGACCACCAAGGCAAGATTGTTCCCTTTTGACATACCAATGGCACGATTGAGAGAATCATGAGAGTTTTGCTCGAGCACCTTGAGGGCTTGCATCTCGTGCACGGCATCTTGAGAAGAGAGAGAGGAATAGCATTCTCTCCCAACAAGGGTCTTGACATCAATGGGTACATATGGCATCATGCATTCAATGTACTTCTCCTTGATCCAAGAGTCATTGATGTGGGTGGCACCAATAAGTCGGAAGTCATCGGCAACAATGAGGAGTCTTGAATACATGTCTTGATGATCTTCATCCGGTAGCCTCATGAATCCTTCGGCTTTATTCTTAAGAGCATTATACTTGTTCCTTCTCGTGCTCTCACTTCCAATGCAACTAGCGGCCAAACCATCCCAAGCTTCCTTGGCGGTGGTGTAGTTCCGAACACGAGGCAAATCCTTTGTCCCCACACTAGTTTGAATCATGTGCAAGGCGGTGTTGTTGAGTTGACTATCACCGCTTCTCTTCTAGTCAACTTTGTCGGGGTTGTAAGGTTTGAAGCCTTCCTGGATGATTCTCCAAAGTTCATTGGAGGCACTGCAAACATGAGAGCGAAACTCAAATCGCCAAGTATTGTAATTTTCAATGGAAAACTTAGGTGGGTCGCCCCGAATGTTCAAATGAGGATGGGGAACCGGTATATCGGGAGATAGAAAAGGTGGAGCTACTCGATTGTAGCTCTCACCTCCACTAGTATCCCTAGGAGATGCAATGGTAGATTTGTTAGTGTTTAAGTTATCACCTTCCACGGGTTTGGTAGAGGAGGGTAGTGCCGAAGCACCTCCTCTTCTAACACACCCGCGTCCTTTACCTCTACACTAGGAGCCTTGGGACGGGCCGGAGCCAAAAGCTCGGCAATCATCTTTTTCATGCTTTCCATTTGGGCTTCCATTTTGGCTTCCATGGAGGACTTCAACGAATTGAAGTCTTCCATGGAGACCGTCTTGGCGGCCCCTTCCGAGGGCTCCTCGTTCGGCATACTCTTAGGCGGTTAAGCCCGAAATAAGAGCCGAGGCTCTGATACCAATTGAAAGGATCGTATGCCGCACCTAGAGGGGGGGGGGGGTGAATTGGTGCTAACCAATTTTTAGTTCTTTTTCAATTTAGGTTTGACACAAAGGTAAATTCTCTAGATATGCAACTAAGTGAATTTACCTATATGACAAGGTTATCTACTAAGCACGATATAGCTACGCAATATAGGGGATAGAGTGGGATAGAGGTAACCGAGAGTGTAGCACGCGTTGACACGGAGATGATTCCCGTAGTTCCCTTCCTTTGCAAGAAGGTACGTCTACGTTTGGAGGAGTGTGGTTGCTACAAGCCAAACCAACAGCCACGAAGGCTTCACTCAGATCTCCTGTGAGCAACGCCACGAAGGCCTAGCCCACTTCCACTAAGGGATTTCCTCGAGGCGGAAACCGGGCCTTTACAAGGTTCTTGGGGCACACATCCACAACCAAATTGGAGGCTCCCAAATCTGTAACAACACAACAAATCAACAAGCATACATCAACAACAACGACTAGGGATCCAAAGAGGAACACTAGCAAGGGGGCCCTCAAGCATAAGAGGGGGAAATGACTTCGGTGAGGATGTAGATCGGGGTCTTCTCCTTCGATTCTCCAAAGCACAAGTGATTCGGGTGGTTGAGGGAGGAGATCCGTTCAATGGTGTATGTCTTGTTTGGAGGGTGAATGAGCAACCCTAGCTCAATGAAGAAGAAGCCCTTAAAAAGGGCTGCCGATCCAGCCGTTGGAGTCGATGGAGAGGGGTGGCCGGTAGTACCGGCCAGTTTGGGCCGGTACTACCGGTCCTAGGCGCGCGCGCGAAGGCCACCAGGAGGAGGCCACGTGGCCAAGGGGCCCGGTCCGGGAGGGGGGGGGAGCCTCCGGCCGGGGTACCGGTCGCGGTACCGCCGGGGCTCCAAACCCCCGGGAACTATACTGAGGCACACGCCTCCTCCCGGTACCATGGGCGGTACCATGGCCGGAGCCTCCGGCCGTGGCCAGGCCGGCGGTACCGCCCAGGCACCCTCTCCCTCTTCTCTTTTCTTTGCTTTCCTCATCTTCTTCTTATTTCTTTCTTTCTTCTTTCTCTTCTCCTTCTCATTTCTTTCTTTCTTCTTTTCTTTCTTTTCTCTTCCGATATCTTGCATACTCTTCACTCTTTAAGCAACTATAGAATGTAATAACCTACAAATCTTATAAACCGAAATGTTCATATATTATCATTGTCATCAACACCAAAACTACATATAAAAAGAGATATGATCTTTCATACCCTTTAGTACCGGTTCGTGTCACAAACCGGTACTAAAGGTTTTCGATAACCTTTAGTACGGTTCGTGTCACGAACCGGTACTAAAGGTCCATACGAACCGGTACGAAAGGCTTGGGCAATACAACCGGTACTAATGCCCCCTTTAGTACCGGTTCGTAAGGGATCCGGTATTTATGGCTTAGATGGATGAGAGGTTTTCTACTAGTGCATACCCGATACTCAAAAGTTACACCAAGATTCTGTATAGTCTCTAGATTCGTATTTTGCATAATTAGTGCTCCCCGCTGCCCCTGGTGACGAAACCATAGTTCATAGAAAACAAAACATGTGCAAACCAATGACGTCAAGAACTATCTCAGGCCAGATGTGATGGAATTGTGGATCATGTCAACTGCCTATCAGTTTTGCTAATTCTAAGCCGATCGAGAATAAAGTTAGAGCTCAGCCAACTCTAAAACCGTTAGATTTACATCGTGATTCGTGCACCATATTTTCCAATTACATATGATTTGAGCATGAAACTGAATGGTGTCATTAATTAAGCTCGGCATAGTTTGGGCCAAAACTCGCAAAACCATCAGCTTGCACCGCACCGAATCAGTGGTTTTTACTAGGTTCACTGGTTTTACATGTTCAAACCGATAATTAACTTCATTCTAGATCGACCAAGGATTAGCATCATCCATTTTCTATGGTAAACATGCTTCATTCCTACTACGGTCTCTCAAGTCTCAAGCATACCTGGGCATGTGTCGGGCCGGCCCGAGGTAAGCCCGACGCAAAAAAATACGGCCCAAGCCCGGCCCGGCCCGGCCAAATACCCACCAAGCCCGTCGGGCCGTCGGGCCGTGGGCCGGGCCGTAGTGTTAATCGCTGTTTTCGGGCTACCCAGGCCCGGCCCGGCCCGGCAGTCGGGCCAACATTTCTCGGCCCAGGCCCGAGTTTTTCGGGCCGGGCTCGGGCCGGGCCGTCGGGCCGGGCTGCCCATGGCCAGATA
The DNA here is from genome assembly GCA_030979885.1 of Lolium multiflorum. NCBI lineage: Eukaryota > Viridiplantae > Streptophyta > Magnoliopsida > Poales > Poaceae > Lolium > Lolium multiflorum. Next base: position 51,093,854 of record CM061752.1, on the reverse strand, counting down.
TAGTCTCAAGGCACCGTATCTCACCTGCTCCGAAACATGCTTTCCAGAATACTAATAATCTGAATGACCAAGACTATACTTGCGTATGTTAATTTCTTGGTTTTAGCAGTATCTTGGCATGTAAATTCCTTGAGCTAGATTGGGTTAGTTGGATGAACAATTGACCTTGACGACTTTTACCAGCCCAGTCAGCTTTCCACCAAGGAGTCCCAGCGTACATGCATGCATGCGTGTGAATTCCACAGCGTCGTCGATCGCACTCAATCAAGCAAGGAGACCTTTGCCAATTAGCGATTGATTTGCCTAGCTAATAGCAAAGTCGTTGAAGAAAGACGTACGCAACGAGCCCGCGCTTGAATGCGATAGCCCAACCAATTGAATCGTCCTGGAGTGGACTTGGAAGACTTGAATTCAACAGTGATCAATAAAAGTGGCAAACACGGCATGGGTCGTACATTCTTCACCTTTTGGTTGCTGTCTTACGAAACAATCATTGTCTTCTTAAAACAAAATGTACAGAATACGATGTACGTACCATATCATGATCACCTGCTAATCCTCATCTTTCTGACTAAAAGTTCAGGACTTGCGATTGTTTTGTCAGGAAGTGCCTTCCTTACAAAACATTTGACAGAATTTCGACGAGGCTATCATTCGCCACTGTAAAGTGAAAATTGCGTTTTATCAGCGTGCCGACGAGCGTTGAGGAGGTGAAGACCAAATCATACATGCCTCCAGGGTCTTGGTGGCAACTATTGTCGAGCTTGATTAGTGATTACACGTCAGTGATAGCAACAACAAAGACATAGCGGACCGACCGAATAGAGCTCCGTGATCCACATCAGGAAGCAAAGCAAATTACAACTTCAGTAGAATGTATTTGGTGCACCGGGCCTTGTTTAAATGTTCAGAAATACCGTAAAAATCCTGAAAAAATAATGTATAGAAACAACATGAATACAACACACCAATCTCAAGCCTAGATTAAAACTCAATTCACGAAATAAAAATGCAGCACCAAGAATCTTAATTGGATAAATTCATCGCCCAATTTAAACCATCGCTACTACTACCTCTAGTCTGAAAAGATCGACGCAAGGGTACGTACAAGATAGCGTATGTGCCTACAAAACTAGCGTCAATTAAGCATGACCGGAGGAAGTATTTCACATAAAGATGTTGGAAATTTAATTAGGCTCCCAGGTGCGATAGGTCCCTCTACCAAAAAATCATATTTCAAAGTATTGAAAAAATTTGATAAAAAATTCTACATGTACACCTCCATAGTATATGTGCGTTTGTCAAGTTTCAAGAAAAACCAATATTTTTTATGGACTATGTAAAAAAGAGAAAATTATCTTGTGAAAAACATTATTTTTAGCACTGAATTTTGTCTTTTTTTACACATGTCACATGACAAGTCATTTTTTTATGAAACAACTTTGTGAGCGCGTAGCACGTGAGGATGTACACGCGAATTTTTCGTTTCAACTTTTTTGAAATTCAAAACGTGTGTAAGATGCATTTCAAAGTAGAGGAAGCATATGCTCCCATGTTCTAAAACACCATTCCCGAAAGATGTGTCGTATTTACTTCTTGGGATGTGATTCTAACTTTAACCTAAAAATTTACGTCCTCGTAGATAGATATTTTCTCTACGAGCGGACATTCTCTTTTCAAGAATCTGTTATACGTGCTTCCTAGTTTTTTTCTTCGAAAAAGAGCATATATTAATATCGTGGAGATAGCAATTACACTCAGCCTCTGCAATAACGCATTGCCCTAGCGGCATTACGGATGCACACAACCAAAAAAGAAAGAAATAAGAATTACAAAAAAGAAAAATCCCGCTATAGTGATCAATTTCTTGAAATAGCAGTACTAACACCACCAAGACAACCCTAGAAGTCCATCTTCTCCAAAAGCACGCCCTCAAGAAGGGAACCGTGCACAAGCGTCGTCGTCGCCCGATCATAGATCTTGGTTTTCACCCTGAAGAAAGTCCTCACTCTCAAAAAAATGCCTTCAACAAGGCCATTGCCAAATTAAGGCCAGACCTTTGATTTTTATCCTGAAAAGTAAGACTTTGGACTCCTCTGGTGTCGTCGCTCCCACTTGCATGCCGCTGCTTCAAGTCATGAAACACCAAACCAATTCCTCATCGGCACAAAGATTTGAACCACCATTGCTAGTCCTCAGATCTTGGTTTTCATGACATTCTCTGCCAGCACCATCGAACGAGAACGTGCCCCATGATAATAACAACCAACAAAATTTCGAAGCGCTTCTTCAGCGGACATTCTCCCTAGTACTGACATGATAATGTTAAAACCCTCTTGTTCATAGGATCAAGTAATAAATATATATATTCTTCCTGCGGTCCTGCCATTTTTATAAGCACTTGGATGAAAGAAAAATATACACTAATATAGTCTTGTATCTTCAGCCTTGTAATACACCGTGATTCCTACCAACTTCCGCAATAATCATAGAGCAGACATGTGTTGATTAAACAATCACAACCAGTGTGGTAATCTACTCATGCATTCTTGCAGACGCTACGTGCCTAAAGTAGAGAAAGGGAGAACGACGACCTGCTAGCATTTTGTGTGTACATGTTTTTTTTGTGATGTCCTATCCAAGTCATTGTCGACAACCCCGAACACATTTCTTCTCCCAAAAAGCTCAAAAAGACTATCAATAAAGAAAGATAGCTCATTTGTCTTTCTCTAAGATATGATGGCTGGCTGCCTTTTACACATAAAAAATAATTAGCGCATGTAGATAGGAAGGAGGAAGTACACTATCATTTTCCATTTTTTTATAAGCAATCTTTTTTCGATAAAGATAAGCAACCTTATCTATGACGTTAGGTAGTTTTACCTTTTGTAAGTTTTCAGTGCATTGGATCAAAAAGACCTTTCATATGTAGTTTTAATTTCTCGACTTTGTCCAAGCATTTCCCCATAAAACAGAAACTCTCTCGATGCAGAAATGGATATCGTGAGAGTTCTCAATAATTGATGAGAGACAAGTGGCTGCCCGATGGACTGACCACAGACGTTTGATGTATTTAGATTTCTCAAAATGTAGGTTTTTGGGATTTTTTGTTTCATGTTGTAGTCAGGATGTGTATATTTCATGTTCAAATTATTTTCATACGAGCTATCGATGCTCAGTTTACAAGGTCCACTCGCAGTTATACACCAAGAAGAAATCGTCCATGTGTAAATATTAGTTTGGTAAGGTTTATTGAGTCTTCTATGTTCAATATTGTAGTTGGTCATCATAATCCTATTTGGCTGGCAATCATTTTCGCCAACACAGTCACATGGTACATGTAGCGTACCCATTTTGATATATTTCGGTAGATAGTTTTTAATTTGTTTTAACAAACCAAGTACGGCGCCACTAACGTTTCAGCAACTACTATTTTACCGAAACTTACATGGTAGTTTCTTCAGACGTCCATGATAGTGGGTTTCACTTGGTTTGGCCTCATAGATCAGTAGTGATTAACCGAGTGATTATTTTATGGCTTCAACCTCTGGTGGGCAATTTTCTCACATATTTTGGAGATAAAGCTTGTTGAGGTCTCTATTCTCTGACCATGTATGTATTCCTCAATCGACTAATGCATTAATTAATCATAAGTGGATATACCTAGCGATTATGGATAATAACAATAATTAATCTTAGTTACGATCTGCCATTGTACTTTTTTTGGTAAAATTTGATAAGGAGGATTGCATGAAACATATGTGAGGATTTTTATCTGAGTGCTGCAATTTTATAGAATGCCGTGATCAACCAGCATATCATGTGTGTGTGAGTATCAATAATGCAGATTATTCTTTCACCGAGAAACAATGCTCCCCTTGATAGCGAGGTGGCCGAAGCGAGTTTCGGCGACTTGAATCTCCCCAATTCAAAATCTTTAGTAAGCTATGGGTGTGTTTATGAAGGTATTTGCGCATGCGGAGTCTACATTGTACTCCATGTTTCTAGAAAAATATAGCATTCACAATCTTGAAGTTACCCCATTTTTCTTCACTATGGTTCCCTTCTTATTTTTGTTTAGCAGCTAATTAAGCAAGATTCTTCAAATGTAGCTTTCAGTCTTCAGTTTTAGTAAACACACATGTTTCATTGTTTATGTTCATGTTGAACATATACCATCAGATTTGTAGTTCATGGTATAGTACTGATGTGTTAAACTTATAGGACGGGTCGGAGCTAACATGGTGCCACAAAGTCAGTTCGCATGCATGCAGTTGCTTGCCTCTGCTTGCAAACTGATGTAGAGTTTTTTCCTATACCAAATTTGGTCATGATCATTACATATATGAGTCTGCCAATTGCATAGGATCTTATTTCTGCATTGTGACACCTAGATCGTACTTCAAATTAAATTTTCACCTCGATTATTGTGCTTAGGATGTAAGAAAGTAGAGCGAGCGGTTGATCCTTCCTTCCCTCCACCTCATTTTTGGTTGAAATATATACCGTCATACAATGGGCTGTCTTATAAGGTGCCTACTTTACACAAAGGTGATAAACAACTGGAAAGGCAATAAACAACTGCACATCGACTCTAGATATTTGTTATTCTCCACTGAGTGATTCAAATGTAAGTATTTTATTCCGATGTAGCTGTTGAAATAAAAACATTTTGTATCCTCTTTTCATCACTTTGGAATTTTGATTGAGTTGGCTCGTGCATCAACAATATATGATTGAGTCAAGAGGTTTTAAGTTTAAGACCCTGCGCACGTAGTATTAAAAAAGATTCAGCGGTCTACATCGAACACATGCTAAGGATGAGCCAAACGGTTTCAAGTTCAAGATTCTGCAACCTACGACTGATGTGGTGGGGAGTGTTAAAATAAATATATTGCCTAATCCTTTTAATTGGTTCAAATTTTTGATTGAATTAGCTAGTGATCAGTATTACTAGGAAGGTTGGTGTGGCGATACACCGTGCCCTTGCTGTCTAGATCGTTGGTTAAAATAATGCAACATCTGAGTTTATGAAGTATCACAGAAATGCGGGTGTGAAAGCACTGTTCAAGCAACATAAGCATGCTACTGTTGTGATACGACTTGGAAGTTTTATAGCGTCCGTAGGCATGGAATGATGAAAAAAAGAGGATATCTAGTAAGAATTAAAATCATCTGATGATTCTACGACGATGGTAAGAAAACAAGGTAGTATGCAAATAACACTACACTAAGCGAGGACAATGCACCGCAATTGAAAAAGGTGACGAACTGTAGAGCAAGATAGCATACAGAAAGTAGTAGTATTTTGGACAACTAAATGATACGGCGGATGGTGAGCATTTTGTTTCCGGAGTTGCTACAAAAGAAGATGATAGTATTTTCTCCATCTAACAAAGGCAATGGAAGATGGAGCAAGTGCATTTTTCTTAAGACACGGTAGAAGTAAGATAGTACTATTTTCTCCATGTAAAATGGAGGACGAGCGGTGGACAAAATACATTTTCCTGGTGGTACCATGGACAAACATAGTAATATTTTTCCTGGATAAAAAAGGTGGCGGAATATTTAAGCACTTATTTTCCAAAGTCAATGTTGAAGAAAAGAGTAGTATGCATTAATAGTTTTTCCGGATAATACAATCTATGAACATTAAAACAATTAATTCTAGAGTAGAGTTGCGGATGAATTAATGCCGGAGAACTGGGCGAAACACCGTTGAAGACATGCTTGAGAAACTGATGTTGCGCAATTACCGGTGAAGAATTTACTATTAGATAAGCAACGCCCCTAGGGAAATTATTGTTACATAGCTAACGTCGGTAAGCTACTATTGAAGTGGTACCATGGACATACACGATAATATTTTCACTGAATAAAAGATGCGGCGAATATTGGACTACTTATCCGAAGTTAATGTAGGAAAAGGCTAGAGAAGTGGACCGAAACACCGTTGAAGACACACCCTTGAGAGATTGCTGCTGCGGAATAAGCAGTGAAGAACATTTACTATTATTAGATAAGTAAGGCCCCAAGGGAAATTGTTGTTAGATAGCTAACAATCAGTAAACTACTGTTGAAGTGGTATCATAAATATAGACGGTAATATTTTGCCCGGATAAAAGAGGCGGCGGATATTTAAGTACTTATCTTCCTAAGTCGACGTAGGAAAAATGAGTAGTATGTGTTCATAAAAAATACTTTTTATAGTATGCATTAATATCTTTTTCAGTTAAAAGAGTCGACGAATGATAAATAATTATTTTACAGTAGAGGTGAGGTGAGGTGCGGAAAAAGTAACGCCAGAGAACGTGGACCAAAACACCATTCGAGAAACAAGTTTAAGAAATTATTGTTGTGGAATTAGTAGTGAAAAATAATTACTATCAGATAAGTAACACGGCTCAAAAAATTAGTGGTAGGTAGCTAACATCAGTAAACTAAGATTAAAGCTGAAAATTTGTATCGATAAATTACTTTTAAAAATCGATACTCAACGACTCTCAAAAAATACTATTAAATAGCTAACCGTAAAAAAAATACTGCGAAAGTTAAACGCTGGCAAATTTCTGAAATAAATTTGCGCAAGGTGAGAAATTGTTTTCGAAAATTGTTTTGTCAAAGTTGAAGATTTTTTAAAATTTTCTGCCAAAGCTGAGAACCTGCTATAAAGACTTGTCAGGTAAATTGCTGGAAAAAACTAAAAAATCATGTGAAAAAAAATCCCAAATGCTGTTCATGCGCTGCACTATTTATCCGCGCATGAACATTAACCTAGGGGCCTCTCGTGCGATAAAAGGGCTTCGGCTTTGACATATAGTATTATAGTAGTCTGAATCTTATTTGGTTTATCGTTTATTGTGCGCTTATATATATCATTCACTCCCGTTTTTGCTACTTTGCTTACTTTTTATCAGCAGGTTATAAGATAAACACAACACATCACTATACAGATAATAACAAACCGTACATTAAAATCAAAAGCGATTAATTTTCTCACCCATCTGATGTCCTGTTTGAGGATATAAATAGGAGTACGCCCATTGCCGCGTAGTACCATCGGTTCGAGCACACTAACCCCAAAGAACACTTCGTCACTTGCATCTCTCTATCTCTCTCGGCGTCACGGACAACAAAAGAAGACGCAAGCAACACAGAGACACTCTCCTGACACTGAAACACACAGCCCGTGCCATGAGGCCAGGAGCCGAGTACCCCATGGCCCACGTCCCTGCCGCGGCCTCCTCGGGGGCGGCGCCCCGCTCGCCGTGGCATTCGCCGGTTCCGTACCTCTTCGGCGGGCTCGCGGCTATGCTGGGCCTCATCGCGCTCTCGCTCGTCGCCCTGGCCTGCTCCTACTGGAATCTCTCCGGCGATCCTCTGACCGGCCAGGGCGGTGACGACCAAGCCGATGGCGAGAAGCGCTCGGTCGCCAGGCCGGCAGGGGAGTGGCAGGGGCACGTGGTAGTCATCATGGCCGGCGACGAGCATCCGACTTTCCTGGCCACGCCGGCGACGACGACAGGCCGTGACGCGGAAGGCGGCGCCGAGCAGGCAGTCGACGCGACTGCATGCTGCGCCGCGTGCAGGTCGGAAGAGAGGAAGATGGCCGGTGCGCGCGTGGCGGGCACGCGGCCAGCCGGCTACGAAGACGACGCGCAAAGTCGAAGTGAGCAAGCTAGTAGTAGTGCTAGTTCTGTAATTAGATAGCGGGATAGTAAATTAGTAAGTACGATTAACATTGAAAGGTTTTCTCTGTGATTTTCTGTTAGTTTTTCTTTTGGGAATTTCCGTGCTTTCTAATTCTGGAACTGTAAATTACTACCTCCGTTTCAAGGAATAAGGCGTCCTCGTTTTACGAGCTTTTTGTTTGACCAAGAATTACTTTAAATAGATAAAAGTTATTTGTATGAAATTAGCATCATTAAAAGTGCTTTTCAATACGAACGATACTATATACATATAATATAATCAAGATTTTGTTGCTCAACTTTTATGGTCAAAGTTCGTCTTGGAATACGCGTGCGCCTTATTCCTTGAAACAGAGGTAGTATATAACTAGGCAATTATTGATCGCTTACGGTCCCTCCCTCCCATGAAACATGTCTGAGATTTTTCTAAATTTAGATCTAAACATTAACTTGCATCTAGATACATTAGAATTTTAACAAATCTCCGACATGTTTCGTAGGATGGAGATAGTATATCGTTTAATCCAAATTTTACGGAGAAAATCAACATTTTGAAAGCTGGAGATTTCAAATTCTCCCGGTGATCTTGAGTAGCTGTGCTCATATGGAAACTCTTAATAATTTTCAAGTTCTAGAGGTTGAAAAATACAGGAGGATTACGTATTTCACCTAGCAGCACGTAGCCAGACCATGAGTAAAAGATTTACATGTATTAGTTATTTTTGGCCTAAAAGATTATATATGGAGGAAGACATGCATCATAATCGCAGGTCAGACCTGAAGCGGCCATGATCAGTGGGTCCGAAGACAGGTTTTGGCTGAGCCGTCTCCGGTCGTTTTTCTTTTGTCCGCATCGACCCGTCGCCTCCTGCATGTGACCATGCATGTCATGCATATCCGGCTATCCGAGAATTTTGGAATTATGAACCCGGTCGACATTGGAGGACTTTGGCCGGACGCATTTCGAACATGAAATATATTCGTTTTCGTCTATCTGCCCGTCGGATCGCGAACATGAAGTTGGCCGTCTCACACTCTGACCACACTTATTCGTTTTGGTCGAGGTAGCCTAGCGGTGAGACGCATTTTTTGGGATAAAATTTTACTTTAGTTTACATAGTATGGAAGGAAATAAAAAAACATAGAAAATAGAAGATAAATTGGCTGAAACCCTCCACGATCACCGGCATTTCCCATGGATAATCGAGTGCCGACGTGCTACGTGCGGGGGGGGGGGGGGGTGGCGTAGGGGGAGCCGATGCAAGCGGTGTTGGCGCCCGGGGAGCTGGTGTAGTTGGTGTCTAGCTTTACGCGTGTGTCGACTCATGCAGTTGCGTGCCGAGGCCCTACCGCTCGGAACACCTCCTACATTCCGCAGGGCTTCACCGCGAGCCTGAGCATATCCTCCTTGTCCAGGCCAGGCAGCATGTGGGAGAGCTGGTCCTCCATGCCCTCTTCATTGGCCTTCTCCGCCAGGTAGGCGAGGTAGCCCATGTAGTTGTCGATGTCGTCCTGGACCTCCTTGCTCTAGAAGAGTTCACTCTCGGCGACTGGCGTCTCCTCCTCGTCCTCCATATCTTCACGCCCACGGGCAGGGCAGCGTCATAGTCATACTGGTCGTCGCCGAGGAAACCGGCTCAACGCCGCGGATCTCACTTCATGTTGTTGTAGGTGTCCCACATCAACGAGTCGAGGACGTAGGCGAGTCCCTAAGCAGATCAGGAGGCGGGAGGGCCCTGTGGTGTTTGATCTCCTCGAGTCGCGCCTGACTATGCCGCGACACCAACCGCATAGTGCACTAAGGTGGCAGCCGCCGGGGAGGTGGACGTCATCCCAACCTGCCCCCGTCCTGGAACGATAGAGCCACTTTCACATTGACAAGGACGCGGTTTCTTGGGCTTCGCTCTGGATGACCCGACAGTTCTTGGGATTCCTACACGGCCAAGATACCTTGCCCATTGTTGTCTAGGACTCCAAGCTCCCACGACATTGACGATGGCGCTGAAGACCAATACTGCCCGCCAACGTGGCTGCTAAAGTTGAAGTCAGCCATTGGAGGCATCGTAGTGAAACTAGCTCGTGCAAGAGGCGAAGAGGCCACTGCCCCACTTGAAGGCGGGCCCGGGGGCTGAAGAAGGACACATGAGCGGTAAGTGTTATGTCTGTGGCGATGCATTGGCTGCCTAAATTTTGGCTATGAATGTGTCTCATGTTGGTCTGTTTGCGTTGGGCCTCCTGCACGCATGGACCAAAAAGACCAGCCGACCCATTTGTGTCTATCCACTTGAGATGCCCTTAGTGTAAAATATTGCTCTTCGAACCTTTTGCTACGTATGTACTTTCCTCCAACTACGACTGTTAGAGCGATGGAGCAGCGGGAGCCGGTATGGTATGACGTGATGATTATGGCAATGCAATATTCACATCGTGCCGCTTCCTGGAGCATTGTAGCAGCCCGTTGGAGGCCGAACTTCAAGCGTGTTTGGAAGGAGTGAGGTTGGCACTTCAACATTGCCAACTACCAGTCATAGTTGAAATAGATTGTTCTTAACTAGTTCGTGCCGCGGAGGAGAACACAATGGATAGATCACTTTTAGTTCATTTAATTTCAGAGCTTAGAATCTCATCTAGTCATGAGAGAGTTAGTGATGTTGTAAAAGTGGAGCGGTCTCAGATTAGGGCTAGTCATAACCTTGCCAATCTGGCGAGAGTTAATCATAAAACTGTAGTTTGGTTATGCTCGGGACATGATGACATTCTTCAGATTCTTGAGAATAATCGCTTTGTAACACTTGTTGACTAATAAAACTCCCTTTTACCCGCAAATGAGAGAGCTAAGCCCTGTTGTGCACGAGCTCCATGCGTTTTCCCGTTGTGTTGAAAGCGGTTCTCAATCTGGCTGGTAGAGCTTAAGTTCATCTGTTCAAGCACTGGAACAGTAAGGTGAGGTCAACTCCCGCCACCTTCTCGCTGCCGGTAAAACATTTGGTAGCTGATGTTAACAAAAATATCAAAACTTGCTCGCACTATGGTTGCCGGAGCTGATCTGGCAGCCTAATTGAATCATGTTGCAATCAACGTGTTCAAAACCTTTCAATTATTTCCTCCCAAAAATACTTTCAATCGTTCGTTTTTTACTAATTTTCGGATGCCCAGATTTCCTCTCATTAAAGTCTGATTTTTGTCAATTGTCATTGTAATGCTATGTGCGATTCGTGCGCTCAACGGTCTTGTGGGCTGTGGTCGACTCCTTGTGATCTGTTCTGTATAACCAGACTGGGCTAGTAGGCTGGCCCGCTGGCTACCTACGGCATATCAAGTTTCTACTCGGGCTTTACCGACTGCAAGTTTTTTATTTCGTTGCTTTACCAAGAGAGAATCGGGGTGTTTAGTGGAAAAACCTATCTTCCACCCAGCTGTGGGGTGTATTAGCGCCTGCACGCATGGTAGAGCGACCGGGCAGTGACCCACATGTGTTGCTAGTCCGATTTTAGGAACTATCTAGAACTTTTGGTTTGGTTTTTTCTTTTTTCTGTTTTCTCCTTTCCTGGTTGGTCGGTTTCCGCCGGTTTCTTTTTTTCCCTTTTTATGTTTTGTCTTTGTTATTTTTTCTATTTTTTGAATATTTTTTAATTTCATTTTTTAAAAAATTTTGAATAAATTTTTGCTCAAAATTAATTTTTTCTCAGAGTCGAATTTTGCTCAGAATTATTTTTTGCTCAGATTCGAAATTTGCTTAAATTCAAATTTTGTTCAGATTTATAATTTGTTCAATTTTTTCAGATTCGAAATTTACCCAGAATTATTTTTTGCTCAAACTCAAATTTTGTTCAGGTTTGTGTTTTTGTTTTTAAATTTGAAAAATATGGTTGCAAACCGTGGAGGTGTTGGGGTTCGAACTCGGGTCAAGATGTCCTGAACAGGATTGGCAACCACTGGAATAGAGCTCGGATGTTAAAAATGAAACACAATGCTACTTCTTTTTAAGCGAGCGCACGAATTAATGGGCCGGCCCATTCAGGATAGACTTCAGGCGGTGCAGTGCCCACGCGCGCTACTGGGCACACTTTAGGGATTCCCATGTTCACTAAGGTCGGCTTACATGATGATTGTTAACTCTAAACGCCGACGCGAGGCCTGGTTGGAAGGAATCAAGGAAAGGCAACATCTTCAGACCAGAAGAGAGAGGAGAAAGTTTGGACCTCACTCTAGACGGGTAAGGTACATCGAAGATACAAGTGTTCCTATGGAGATTGGCGAAGAACTCAATCCAGAAGGGTGATGTGAGACATCGGCGAAACATGGCCACGAACGCATCGTGGGGGCTATGTGGTGAAGCTAACTCCTTGCGCGATTCATTGTCGGAGTATATAATGGCTTGCAGTGTCTGGGCATTGATTTGGAACTGCAGAACCGAGTGCTAAGCAATGGTTGTTTACCGATTGTGAAGAGATGGATAGCACCAGCTAGGGGGTTCGACAAGATAAACATTGACGCTGCGGTTTGGAAGAACCAAAATTTTGGTGCAGTGGAAGCAGTTTGTAGAGCAAAAGATGGATTTTTTTAAAGATATTTCCGTACTTGTTATATAGGGAATTTCACACCGGAAAACTTCAAACGGAGGCCGAGCAACATGTAGCTCTTTATTTACAAACACTTATAATTCATGTTTTAAAGTTTCAAAAAATCCAAAATAAAATTCTAGAGATAGCCAATAATGTATGCTACAATGGTGTAAAATCTCAATATAAACAATTCATATTCTAGGCTACAGATGGAGGACATGCTCTTGGCGCATGCAACCATGGCTCAGGTGATAGTACTTAGAGTTAGAGAGATAGCTTAAGCAAACGCTTTACATCTACAGATATAGCTTTTGGTCGGACGTGTTCTCAATGCAAAATGATTGTTTCGAGTACAAAAAAAATTATCAACTGAAAGAAAACTTAGAATGTGATGTCTCCACGTCGTATAGTTTTTGTGTGTTGCGTATATCGGCTTACGTAAGTCTGAACATAATGATTCCGATTCAGTATCCAATATATCCGCCGACGTCCGATCCTAGTCATGGCCGGCCGATATACACGTGACTTGTTCAAACATAACTTTATTGTTACACTATCTTGTATACTCTTTGTTTGATCCAGCCGTCCTATATAGATATATGCATATGCGTAGCAGGCTGTCAGGACTAAACACGCGTTGTGCAGGCTGCCCACATCACACAAGACTTGTTCTCGACACATGAAGATGTGTAAATATTCGAAATATCATACTCCTACTTATCGGCTAGCTAGTGTCTCCCTATAAATCCCAATCACACTCTTAAAGCTTCAAGCAGCACACATCTACCAACCCGTTCTCTCAAAGCGTGGCACTGAGCACACGTTTAAGCCTAGCTAGCACGTTCTTCCACATTCCTGCTAATCTCAACACTGCCTAGTGAGGAGAAGCGAAGAAATACATATGGGCGCCATGCGTGTGTTGCTCCTTGCAGCAGCTCTCTTGGCCTTGGCATGCTCTCATGGCGCCACCGCCTCTGATCCGAGTCTTCTCCAAGACTTCTGCGTTGCAGACAAGATGTCTCAAGGTACATAATTAAATATGTCCACAAAGAATTATGCATCAAGCAGCTAGATAATATATTTACCATCTTGTATGAACACATCTATGCATGCAGTTCGCGTCAATGGATTGCCATGCAAAGATCCAAAGGAAGTTGTCGTCGAGGATTTCTTCTTCTCCGGGCTTCATGTTGCCGGCAACACGACCAACAAGCAAGGCGGTGTGGTCACCCCAGTTAACGTCGCGCAGATTGGTGGGCTGAATACCCTAGGCATCTCCCTGGTTCGCATCGACTATGCACCCAGTGGCCTCAACCCTCCTCACACTCATCCGCGCTCCACCGAGATCCTGACTGTGATAGAGGGCTGTCTAGAAGTGGGCTTCGTGACCTCGAACCCCGAGAACAAGCTCTTCACTAAAGTTCTCAACAAGGGAGATGTGTTCGTCTTCCCTAAGGGCCTTGTTCATTACCAATTCAACAAAGGTGCAGCCAACGCGGTAGCTATTGCAGCCTTGAGCAGCCAGAACCCTGGAGTGATCACGGTAGCCAATGCAGTGTTTGGAGCAGAGCCTTCCATCTCGGGTGATATTATCGCCAAGGCCTTTCAGGTGGAGAAGAATACGGTAGAATCGATCCAGGCTCAGTTCTAAGTGAGTGACTTATCTGTGTTTGTTTGTTTGTCAAGTTGATTCCTATTTTGTCTTAGTTTCGCATGCAGTGCATTTTTATAATGTCGTAAGTTGAGAACCTTGTGTTCTCGTGTGTATGTTTGTGCGTACGGATGTGTGTGTGCGTCGAAATGTTGATTGTTTTGTGAGACCTTGTTGCTCTTAGATGATGTACTGCATTTGCTCTTCACGGTATTTTCGTACTAAATTTTTCATGATGCTGATTCTTCTCCCTTCACTCCACCCACACCCACACGTACTTATCTAACCTTTCGGTTTGTTCGTCATGCATATGACCTCTCTAAATGAACTCTGGTGATCTCGTCGAAATGGATAATTCCACCATCTCCTAAAAAAAGATTTCATTTTACCACTCGATCTCTTTGCATTAACATGCAGTCATGCACTAGCTAACTTCATGATATGGTACGAAGATCTTTCCATGAGGTCTACTGATGGTTTGATTTAAATGTTAGTCTATGCTCTCTCGTGATGATGGGCAAACGTTTAAGAAATTTCTGATACATACGAACTGAATTGATATCTCGGGTCAGCACCTCTGATAAAATATGAGACGGGTAATTTAACCCTAAATTTATATTCTTGGACGTGCTTCTACGTGCAACTTTATCTGATAGATCTGGTCCTTTGCGCTGTCGTACACGGTATTTAGGAATTCCGAGATGGTAAGTCACAAAAGTTCCTTGAGTGTTCGTTGGTACAAGCATAATAACTAAACCTAGTTTACCACGTGAAATATATTCGATTCCATCGCATGGTACGTCAAGTACTACTGGAATGGAGCAATAAATCCCGAAGGATGACAAGCTACGTACACGGCACCGATCAATTCTCACTACACCAAACGCATGGCATCCCGGCCAACTGGCGACCCCGAGTCCCTTGCGACGGCGCAGCAGGCCCCGCTGCTCGGCAATGCCGACGGACGGACGCGGACGACGACCACCGTAGTGGGCAAGGCTCTGAGTAGCACGGCGGACCTCGCGAAGCACCTCCCCACCGGCGCCGTGCTGGCCTTCGAGTTCCTCTCGCCGACCTTCACTGCCGACGGCACCTGCACGGCCGCCAACCGCGCGCTCACCGGCTGCCTCATCGGCGCCTGCGCCTTCTCCTGCTTTCTCCTCTGCTTCACCGACAGCTTCCGCGACCAGACGGGCGCCGTGCATTACGGCTTCATCACGCCCAGCGGCCGCCTGCGCCTCATCGACGGAGCCGGAGTCGGAGCCTCCCTGCAGGAGCCGCAGGACAGGTACCGGCTTGGCGTGCGGGACGTGTTGCACGGGGTACTGTCGTTCGTGGTGTTCCTGGCTGTGGCAATGGTAGACAGCAACGTGGTGGCTTGCTTCTACCCCGTCGAGTCCGCCACCACCAGGCAGCTGCTTGCCGCGGTGCCCATGGCGGCTGGAGCGGCGGGGAGCTTCCTCTTCGCTATGTTCCCCTCCACGCGGCAAGGAATCGGGTTCCCGGCCGCAGCCACGTTTTGAATCAATGTTGTAACTGTTTTATGTGCGTGCATCAGCTTGCTTGAAATGGAGACCTTATTCGATATTGGGAATATATTAATATCAAAAGATACCAATTACGTTCAACCTCTGCAACAACGCAACACTCTAAGGCTAGTCATAGTGCTTGTATCATAGGTAGTATCATGCATACTAGGCCCACAAAAATAATGATGTGGCATGTACTTAAGGAGGAGAGATAGAATTAGAGTAATATAGCTAGATACTATATCATAGCGCACGTTACAAGAAAAGTACAGGTCAAATAGATCATGTATATAGATTTACATTGGGATTCTACAAAACAATAAATAGATCATGTACTACTCTATAATACCACTCACTATAGAGATGGTATCATAGACAAGTATCATATGCATGATACTAATATATGATACTATGCACTATGACCAGCCTAATGGCAGTATGGATGCACACAACCAAAAAAAAACTAAGAAATAAAACTCCCGCCACTGTATCCTAGGTCTAGCAACAACAATATATCCACCACCAAGACAACACCTGAAATCTTTTCAAAAGCGACGCCTCCAAGAAGAAACAGTGAACCAGCGTCGTCGTCGCCGATCAAAGATCTTAGGTTTTCACCTGAAGATAGTCCCCGCTCTCAAAACAATGCCTCCAACAAGATCATTACCAGGCACAACGAGTTAAAGCCGGATCTTGGATTTTCATCCTGAAAGGTAGGACTCTGTACTTCACATGTGTTGTCACCCTCACTTTCATACCACTGTTGCGAATCCCGGAACACCAAGCAAGTTTCTCCACATCGCGAAGACTTGGACCTTCTTTAGCTAATCCCCCAATCCCGTCTTCATGATATTTCTGCTTCTGACTTCACCATGGATCAAAAGTCACTTGATGTCAACTCAGAGCAGAGCTTCACGCCGCTCCCTCCGAAACCAAATGGTCGGAATAAAAGCATGGGTGCGCGCGACCAAATACCATCCGAACCTGTGAACTCCATGCAAAAGATGCACTGTTCCATTCGGTATCGGAGCCTTCCGGAACCGATCACTCCGGCTAGATGAAGAAAGATCGGCATCCTAAATGTTTTTATCTTCGCGAAAGAAGAACCCTACGACCGTCACCATGAAAGCCGGAACGGATGGACCCCACACCGCCGCCATGACTAGGAACCACGGTCCATCTTCCTCCTCCAACTCGGCCGGTGGAGATCGGCAGTCGTCGGGATAGCGGCTACGCACGCCCACGACACGGAGACGGCCGGCTGCTGCCCGCCAGGATAGCCTCATTGTCGCCGCCTCGCGACCATATACCTTGCCACTGCCGCCTGGTCCCGCTGCCGCCCTTCCGCCCCGCCGAGTTCCGCCACACCACCGCGTTCCCCGCCATGATCCAGGTGATGCAGCCGAAGGCCACCACCACCAGACCCGCCGCCCACCGTCGTCGCCCCTGAAAGACCCCGCCTCCGCGCGAAGGGGAGTCCATGGGCGCGCCACCACCGCCCTGCCTTTGGCAGCCGGGCGCGGATGCCACCGCCGACCCCGACGGCGGCAGCGGCCGGGAAGAGGAAGATCAACTGCCTTTTCTAGGGTTTGGGTGGAGGGGCTGCAGGGTTTATTGAAATGGAGACCTAGGTTTATTGAATCCACCGAAATATTGCTTATGGTTTAAGATCACTCGAATAAGACTTCTAGTTTTTGCCTAGCATTTATTTCACCGGACCAATAGTTCTATTGTATTGTTGTGTACTGCTCCATCCCAAAGCTTAAAGCTTTTTTTTTTTGTAAAGTCAAACCAAATAAGTTTGATTAAACTTTTAACACAATCTATCAAAAAATATAATATTTTGGATACTATACGAAAATATATTTCGTTATCTATTTAATGATACAATTTTATATTTTGCATGTTAATGATATTTGGTAAAAGCTTAGTTAAATTTGACATAGTTTAACTTTCTAAAAATAACATAAGTCTTAAGCTTTGAAATGAAGGTAATATTAATGATTTGAAGATAGGCTAGGGCTTAAGGTTTAGTAAATGAGATTCAAAGATAACACGAAGCTCACATGGTTAGTTCTTTTATGTCTGGATTAATTCATCTCGGCTGGTGTGACATAAAAGGGGTGCAGCATGTTGTATAATGTCGGGCTTACAAAGGGATCGGTTAGAATGCGAGCTTTATTTAGAAAATCGGGAAAAATATTTTGATATGGTATACGTTTATTAGGACATACGGAGTAGTTGTTACAATAGATAAAAGGCTGAGACTAGGAGATAGGATTAGGACCTTCTTGTACTCAAGTATCTTCCCTTACTGTACCTCTATATATATTCCCGTGAGGGTCAAATCAATACACAACAAATAGTATAGTTTCTATAATTTCTACATGAAATCGGATCAGTTAATCTCACGACGCCGATTCTAGGCTCTTCCACCATTTCCGCATCTCGCTGCCTCCGGGAAGATAAATTTCCTAGAGGGTGTAGCGCCCGATCTCGATCAAAGATCGAATTGGTTTTTAAATAACAAGTAATATTTTGTTGAACCAATTATTAGTTAAATTTTGCGTCAAAAAATAAAACGGGCTTGTATTTTAGGATGACCCTTGCAGAAAGAGATTGCACCCTGACCCCTCCTCACCATAAAACAAATCCCCACTAGAACTAAATATTGCACCTCGTGGACCTTTGGAAACCCAGAAGACACATCGCATCATGTGTACCACCAATACGGAAAAAGACAGTCGTCATCTCTCAAAAACCTAGCCGCCTCTATTTCAGCTTTCTCCATAGATTTTCCCTTCCTCCGGTCAGCTTTGCCGGCGTCAGGAGGAGTGGGGAACCCGATCTATGCGTGGAGTTTTCAATAAAAGTAGTGTTTTCAGTAGATTATGTTAGGATTTTGGTAGTCGTCTTCTTATTGGCTTCTCATCAATGGAGATGACATCGTCTGCAATAAGTGATCTTCGGGCTTTCGTTCGACAACGAGATCTCCTTCCTGACATCAATGGTGATATTAAAAGATTACAATCCTCTAGGTATGGACCTTCAAATTTTGATTCGTCAGATCGATTTTGGATCTTTTCTCGTTGTTGCTGCGAGAAGAATTGTCCTCGCAGTATTTGTCCCGATTGATACATCCTCGACAATTGTGATTCATACTCTCGGTTCCCCATCGACGTCGACAAGGCTAGTCAGTTGTTATTCCCTGACATACTGGTGTTGGTACTCTTGCCGATGTTGAATGACTGCTTAATGGTTCCGCGCGTGCACGCAGCCTTGGCATTGCGGCTCAAATTAAAATTATGGGAGAACTTTCGTTGGTATTTACAGGTCTGTTATCTATCTTTGGCTGTCTTCAGAAGAGTACAAGATTGTGTTTCGAAAGAAGAAAGAATTTGAAGACCTCGAAAATTTGTTGGTATCGTTTAGACTTCATTTTATAATCGTTTGGAGTCGGTTCGTGTATCTCTACCATGTACTATTTGTTACTATGAATACATGTGGTATTGATTGTAAAAAAAAATTATTGCACCTCGTGGCCTACTTTTAATATCAGAAGAACTACCACTGGGCCTTTTAGCTTGTTCACTTCCGGCCCCTTTCGAAATTAAACATGGAGATCCTATTATTCGCCAAAAAAAACACGAAGATTTGACATATAAGTTGTTTTATTTTTTGTATTCTCTGGTTGAAATTTTGAAATTGCGCATACCAAATGTGAGACCCCATGTTCACTGTATATCTATATGGAGCATAGTATTTTGAAAAATTCATAAACTCGATTTTAAATTTCAACAAAAATCTAAAAAACTCCATGATTTTTGTGCCACATGTTCTATCAGCAGAAGAGAGATGCCTCTGGAGATGGTACCGATGATCCTTCTACTGATATTGTCCTGTCACGGAAAGTAGGTGAAGCATCTGGTTTAACTTTTCTAAGTTCTCATACACCAGGGGATGATAGTGATGACAAGAAACTCATAGAAGACTAGCCTACACCTGAGATTATCTAGCCTATTGAAAGAGGCTATGAACTGAGTGCACATTGCTTTGAAGTAGACAAACGCCTGGAGATCATCAGTGGCGCCCGGGTAGTCTGGAGACCACTCATCCTCTATTGTGGTGTTGTAATATGGATCTATGGTATGATTTGAATGCTTTGGCGCTAGAAATCCATCATTTGGAGGATGAATATATTCACAATTTGACACAAACACACACACAACAATTCATCGTATGCATAGTAGCACAAGTAATTGTACAACCAGTCCTACCACAGCCATTAATTAGTAGCGTGAAACACTTTCAGGTACATATAATTTAGCAGATTATGTAAACTTGAAATTAGAGCCGATTCACACCGTCTTCCCGCCCACTGGATCCAGCGAGGAAGTGTCCACCATCATGAACCAGCGAGGATTATGTAAACTCAGACGATCTTTGGAACGTGTAAGCTGGGCATCTCCCGCATCCATGCCATCACCTCTAGAGACGAGCTGACGTCTGACGGTCGATTCAAGCTCACGAGCTGACCATCCAAGTCCATGAGCAGCTTGTTTACCGACTCTGGATTCCGAGCCTCTCGCGGTAGACTATCAACGAGGGCGTTATGGTGCTGGGGATGTCGTGCTTGGCCCACAAAGCTTTGACAAGTTCCTCAGGAGATACATGACGCTGGCGAGCTTGCACAGTTTCCATTAGCACTTTTTGGCGGAACTTTCTCTGTACCGCCCTCAAGACGTGGCTACGCAACATCAAGCAGAGGCCCGATGCTGAATGACACTCACAATCAGAGGGCAGGGGGTCTGCCTCGTCCGAGAACAATCGCCAACGGGTCAACAAGGATATGGCGGCTAGGGGATTTGACTTATGTAAGTTGGTGAAGAAAATGGGAAGTTGCAGAGGAAGGGTGTGACCAGACTTCTCATTTCCTAGGATGCATATTGGTCACATCACCTGGCCACCAGTGGCAAATCTAGCCCACTTTACTAGAGTGAGGCAGACCTAACTTGAGCAAGAATTTTCTTTTTTTATCAGTATTTTCTATAAAGAATATTTGGGTTGGGCCAAATCTGGCCCCGCCCTTCCACCATGCTAGCTTCGCCACTGATGACACTATACCAGAAACTTAGCTGAAAATGCGAACAGACTAATTATCTAACTGACCAAACCGAAAATCTGATACTAGCTAAGTCTTACTAAACTGAAACTCAGGGCAGACCAGATTATTCAACAAAAACGAGGTACATAATAGTAGAACGGATAATAATAAAATGTCTTATGAAAGTATCAGAATGCTCCAAAAAGGCTGAACAATATGTCGCCCAATTAAGAAAGAGTCCTACGCAGAGAACCATATTTCTCACATCGGTGGACAAAGGTAAAAGTTTGTTTAGACTTCAGAATTGAAGGTAGTTTGGCATTGACATGAATAGAGGTCAAAGCACCTCTGTCCACGATTATGGAGATAGAGACACTACTCTAGACTCTAGAGATGGCAGAGAGTGATTTGAGAGATCGGGAAAAGCTGCTCTACAGAAGTAACTTTCTACTATATGCGAGGTTTACTTGTAGGAATTACATCAAACGTACTTGATCACTTATTGCATCACTACGAATACGCTAGAAACCAAGTGTGTCATCCCCTGCTTCTCACAATATCCACAATTACAGTACACACTTAGGCCATATAAAAATGGAAATTACACAAGCACTCATATATATTTTCTTGGAACTAAGGGCGACCACCCCTGGTTCTAATCTCACACAAGCAAAAATAGTAAAGGTCGTCATACAAGACGTTCAAACTCAAGCACACTTAGCTTACAGTGGCCTCATACCTGGTGGGATCGAGTGAATGCGACAAGTTGCTCTGCAACTTCAGACATTGTCGGCCTTTGATCCACCTCAAGGGCAAGACATTTGATAGCAAGCTCTGTCAAGCTTTGAAGAAGGTCCTCAGACCCCTCTGCGATCTCCATGTCAAATAGCTCGGTTGATTTCTTTCCCTTCTTGTGATTCTCAAGGAACCTATTCACTAAGCTGCTATTGCCTGGATCAGTGGCCTTCTTCCTGCTGATGAGCTCTAGGATCACCACTCCAAAGCTGTATACATCGCTTTTTTCAGTCAACAAGCCTGATTGCATGTACACTGGATCCATATAAGTCATGTCACCGATGACTAAAGCAGCATGTTCGTTGTCTCTTGCAATCAACCTTGATATACCGAAGTCTGAGATTTTGGGCATAAAGTTATCATCTAGGAGAATATTTGCCGGCTTAACATCACCATGCAAGATGACAGTATTGGCTTGTGAATGCATATAAGCTAGACCGTGTGCTGATGCTGCTAAAATATTGATCCGCGCATCCAAGCCGAGAGGCTTCTTCTCCCCACCATGAAGAATGTCATCCATGCTTCCTTGTGATATGAACTCATACACTAACATGGGGGTGTCGACTTCTAGGCAGCAACCTATGAGTCTAACGATATTCTTGTGGATAACTTTAGACTGGATGATGACTTCATTTGCAAATTGGTTGGACTCCATCTGATTTCCACTAATCGGTTTCTTTACCGCGACCCATACGCCATCAATAAGGCCCTTGTAAACTTCACCAAAGCCACCTTTTCCAATTATATTGCTAGTTTTTAAAATTGGCGTGAGGTCCTCCTTTTTGAAAAGCTTTATAATACTGGCCTTTTCTAATATAGGACCGCCATTCCTTCTGTATAACTCATGCCTCATCCGCCTCTCTTTGCGGATGATAATAATGAATGATAGGAACGCCAAGAGAAGAATACCACCTATTACACCTACATGGACAAAGAAAAAAGTTTCACTAGTTAATTGATGGAACTCTCATATGTTAATTTATGAGGTAAATATTAGATCGTACATGATACTGTAGAGCCTCTCAGGAGAGGATTATCTAATCATGACTAAACAGACAATAGTTAAATTTCAGTCACTTTCAAACTTCTGACAAAAAAAATCGACCATTCATCATTCAACCCATCTCCTACATATAACCTACCGACTCGCCACCATAGCTCTCTACATTAAGGAATGGAACAAATGCTTACTTTATAGATAAATACCATCAATCAGTTTGTACACCTTATTTTGAAGTGCTAAGGGAGTGCATCGTTTTTGCAATATTCTAATTCCATACGTGGGTGTCCACAACATCTTGCACGGTACTTATGGGTGTAAAGTCAAGTCAACACAATGTAAGCGGATAGTTAAAAGTCAACAATAATGTTCAAAAAACGACATGTCCTCATATTGTTAGTGTGGATCGACATTCCAAATAGGACCCTTACGAGAACCAGTAACGTTGTACTTCAAAGCTAGTTAACCATGCATTCACACCTCATAATCAACTGAAGTTTTTGTGACCACAATATATATAAAGAGTTGTATTTGTATTGTGCAATCTAAAGAATGGGGAAATAATATATATATACCGGGAAACACAGAATTAACAAATCGAATATACTGAAACGAAGTAAGTTTTGTGATGGTATTGGTACCTATGGAAATCTGTGCTGGCAATGGGAACTTAGGAGTGCAAGTTTCAGTGTATGGGTCTTTGCTGTTATAACCTGGACGACAGTTGCATTTGTAATGCCCGTCGATGTTCTTGCATTTACCGTGGCAAGAATAGTCTGCTGGACGTGCACATTCGTCTATATCTTTATCATGCAAATTCATAGAAAATATTCATCAGGACATTACAAAAACCATAGCTGATACAAATAGTAGACCGTCCATTCCAAAGCAATGGTCTTGTAAACCTTAGCAACAAACTAAATAAAATGAGTGATATTGTACATGTTATGGGCGTAGTTTTAGAGGAAAGCAAGCAAGAAACAGTTACCGGAAACCTAGTAAACAATAAAGATAAAATTCGAAAATGATCCAAATATTTCTTGTGAGAAATCCAAGATTCGTAAATTTGAGAATAGTTATGGTAATTTATAACGTGTTTAGGCAAATTCATAATAGTTTCTATTCTTTTGTTTGTGTTTCTACTACAAAATAATTATTATCTTGTTTTGTACTTGTGTCTTCCATTTTCATTCATTTATATTTCTACCAGGATTAATTCACCTTATCTTACTTTTTTTTAGAAACTATTGCTGGCAAGGCTGGTAAGTACAAAACCGGTGCAATCTCACCTGTGACAGCGCTTAAATGGGGTAAATGTTTGAGAGACTTGTCCGGTTTAAAAGTTTGTATCCAGTAATAGAATTCGGAGTGAAAATAAGAACCATGAAATAAAATTGGCAGTGGTACTTACCGGTGCATCCGTTGTCAACGTAAGCGTTGCCTTCGTAGCCTCTCGTGCAGTTGCAGGTGTAGCCAGGCCCATTGTTGGTGTTGACGCACTCGCTGTGGACACTCTTGCAGGCGTACCCCGGCTGCGTCGCTGCGTCAGCGCATGTCTTGCCGTTGTCGCGGATGGCCCAGTCCAGTGACAGCGGCATGCTGGTCTGGCTCCCATTCATGTGGAGGTCGGCCTTGGAGAAGTTGTAGTGGCCTTTGTCGACGATGAAGGCATAGTCGCAGGGGCAGACGTCCAGCGTCCCGGAGCCGACGGGGGCCATCTTGATCAGGTTGTTGGTGAGCCCCATCGGGAGGTCGACGCTGCAGCAGCCGACGCCCCAGCATGCGCCTTCCTCCAGGGTGCTGAGGTCATTGGCGAAGGCCAGGCATGCCGTGTAGACCTGGCTGCCAGGCAGGCCGCTCGCGAGCAAGCCAAGGGTGTTGCAGCCAAGGACGACAAGCTTGTTGAGGTCTCTGGAGATGCGGTACACGCCTTCCGGATTCAAATTGATCATCTCTCCGTCGGAAGACCCCCTGGTGATGTTGCCGTCGGAGTTGTAGCACTGCCACACCACCGGTAGCATCACCCGGGCCACGGGGTGCGGTGATAAGGACAGGTTTAGCACCCGTATGTCCATGTCCTGGCCGGTGCCCACCAAGACCGGTACTGAGTCGCTGCCGCATGAGATCTCAAAGCCCTCGCGGAAGCAGTCCTTGCCGATGCCGAAGGGGTAGGGGATACTGACGTTGCCGCACTTGTCCACACATCCTGGCTTTAGGGTGAGGGTCTCCGCCGCCATTGCCACGACGAGCAGCGCAGGTAGCAGCAGTGTCATCCACATTGATGAACTTCCCATGGTTCCTGCACTCTTTGTGGACGAGCCAGCTGATATGTGTCGATAAGGTTTATGATCTACGTACCAGCAGCGTTCGCTTATAAATACACGAATGTGAGCTGATGATGATTAAGTCTCAAAAAAATGGGAGCTGATGCGTCCTACCTCAGACCTAACAACTACTATCCTTTTTTTTATATACGGGAATTATACTTATCAAAAGCAACAGAGCTTTCTCATAGAACAACTACTCCAAGACTTAGAGCATCTCCAAAACAACCTCCATCCACCCAGTTCATAAGGAAAAGTGCTCGGCATAACAAATGAACACGGCAAATACACACGAAGAAACACACAACAAAGGCATTAGTAACGACAAAGATTTGCGACACGTGGTCGTGGTGGCCACCCTTCATGGAGGCATTATAACTGCATGCCTTTGCCTAGTGTCCTGTATCGGACACTCGGCAAAGATTTATGGCCAGTCGGACACATTACTTCCCTTGCGCATCTTAGGTTCCCGCCATTTTTTCCCACGTGTGTCATTTCCTGCCAAAAATATTTGACATGTGCATGGAAGGAACCACTTGGCAAAGACACCACCCTTTGCCATGTGTTTTCTCTAAATACACGACAAAGAATCTTTTTCAGTTTATTTTTCCTTTTCACTTTTCTATGGTTCTTTATTAATGCTTGTATTATACAAATGTTGCTTTCTATTATTTTCACTTTCCATTATTTATTTATTAGGTTTGTCTGGCACTCCAAAGCGCGATCCGGACGGGTAGACCGCGTGTGGCCCACGCGGTAATGTTTCAACCTAGATCATGCTTCAAATTGTGTAACCCACCCAAAACCTGCACGTGGTCCTTAGTATGTGCATAGAAGTGTGTTGGGATGTTGAGGGACACAAGAGCGAGATTCCCGGTGCGACCTGCTTCACCGACGTGCATCGCCACCTAGGAAAGTCCAGGACATAAAGGGGGAAACCCATGTCAGGTCCACTGGAGTGAATCTTGAGAGAACTTAGGCTCAACCACCGGTTTCCATGTTCCTATGACCTAACTAAATGCAGGCCAAGAGAAAATACCATTGTTCAACTGTTGTTCGGAGAATTCCAGAGGGGTAGAACGCGTGGGAACCCTACGGCAAGGTTTTGCCCAAATCACGCTTTGGAGTGGTTGTAAACCACCTTAAACGTGGAGGTTGGCCTAGCTTGTTCATATAAGTGTGTTCGGATACAAATGAAGCCAAGAGTTACCTCCTCGGTGTGACCCACTTCCCCGGCGTGCACAGCCACACGCATTTATATTACTTCTTTCCTTGTTCCTATGACCTAAGTAAAAAAAACAAAGAGAAAAAAAATACCATTGGCTAGCTGTCATTTGGAAAACTCCAGAGGGGTAGACCGTATGCGGCCTATGTGGCAGGGTTTCGCCCCATACGCTTTGGAGTGCCGTAACCCACCCAAAACTAGTTGTTGGGGCTAGCATGTGCATAGAAGTGTATTGGGATGCTGAGGAACTAGGATACCTCCCGATAAGAACCGCGTCACTGGCACACACTGCCACACGTAGGAAGGCACACACTGCCACCGGAGTGAATCCTGAGAGAACTTTGGCTCAACCACTGCTTTCCATATTCCTGTGACTTAACTAAACACAAACCAAGATGAATCCCAATTGCCAGCTGTCCTTTGGAATTGTTACTTGAGTTAATATACTCCCTCCATTCCAATTAATAAGGGTTATATATTTTTTTAAGTCAAGCCTACTAATGTTTGACTAAACTTTCAGAAAAAACTATCAACAAATATGATATTCTACATATGTCATTTGAAAATATATTTCATGATGTATCTAATGATATTGATTTTCAATTTTACATGTCGATGTGTTTTTTATAAAATCTTGGTCAAATTGTAGATGATTTGATTTTTAAAAAATAATATAAAATTTATTCATTAAAATAAAGGTAGTAATAACTAATTAAGCCTTTCCGTGGGTCAAGTGGTAGCATGACGTTTAACACCCTACGTTGACATGGTAGTACTAATAATCATAGGGACCGATGCTAGTCTTCTAGACCACTTGTCGTTTACAAAAAAAACATCAGTACACATAACTTGTCAGTTCAAGCATTATTTTGTGACTTGGGATAAACTTAACTTCCATTTTCTCCACGGAAATAAGACTTCATCATGTCCAAGTCAATAAAAAACGGACACTCCTAGCCGCCGGAGCAGCACCAAGTTGTTGGTTCAAAATGTCAACTGTTACTAATTAGAGCATCTCCATTCGGGCCTTCATATAGCGTCCGGCGCAGCCATATTTTTGTCCGTATAGGGTCCGCTGGATTTAAAATGAAAATGGGGGAGGTTAACTACTAGTTGTGCCCCCTATAAAAAGAATTAAAATTTTGAATTTGATTTAAAAAACGAATTCATAGATAGGTTGGCGAAGTTTATACAAAATTTTAAAAACATAGAAATATAAAAAGCTAAACCTAATGGCAGCCACGGCCGAGGCCTAGGTGTTGGTACATCGCTGCTGCATAGTCATCCCCGTAGTCGTCATCATCATCGTCGGGCTCATGCTTCGGCGTCGCGTAGCTTCTGCCCTACCCTGCGCCTAGCGGCCTGTTCGACGAGCCGGTGTCGTCGCCGTCTTCTAGGTCGACGAAAAGATGAGGCGCCGGGCACGCCTAGCCTCCTGGCGGCAGTGCTTCACTACAGACTACTGCTCGAGGAACTCGTCCGTCTCCTAGGACGAGGCGCGCTTGGCGACCCACTTCACCGACGTGCATAGCCACCTAGGAAAGTCCAGGATGGAAAGGGGGAACCACCGTCAGGTCCACTGGAGTGAATCTTGAGAGAACTTGGGATCAACCACTTGTGTCCATGTTCTTATGACCTAACCGACCACAAACCAAGAGAAAATTCCATTGTCCCGCCATCGTTTGGAGAATTCCAGAGGGGTAGACCGAGAAGGAACCCTACGACAAGGTTTTGCCCCAGATTATGCTTTGGAGTGTTGGAACCCACCTTAAACTTGTTGGTGGGCCTAGCATGTTCATATAATGTGTTCGGATGCGGAGGAAACCAAGGCTACCTCCATGGTGTTACCCGTTTCCCCGGCGTGCGTGGCCAGACGGAGGAAGATTACTTCTTTCCATGTTCCTATGACCTAAGTAAACACAAACCAAGATAAAAAAAAACATTTGCTAGCCGTCATTTGAAGAACTGCAGAGGGGTAGACCGCGCGGGGCCCATGCGTTAGGGTTTCTCTTGAGACCGCGCTTTGGAGTGCCCTAACCCAGCCATAACCAGTTGTTGGGGCTAGCATGTGCATAGAAGTGTATTCAGATGTTGAGGAACCAGGAGTCCCAGTAAGAACCGCTTCACCGGCATGCACTGCCACACCTAGGAAAGTTTAGTTAGAAAAGGGGAAACCCCGCGTTGGATCAACCAGAGAGAATCTTGAGAGAATTTTGGCTCAACTACTGATTTCCATGTTCATATGATTGAACTAAACACAAACCAGGATAAAATCCCATTTACCAGCTGTCCTTTGGAATTGGTACTTGAGTTAATATACTCCCTCCATTCCAATAACTAAGACTTATATATGTTTTAATTCAAGCCTAGTAATATTTGACTGAACTTTTAGAGAAAACTATCAATAAATATGATATTCCACAGATATCATTTCGAAATATATTTTATGATGTATCTAATGATATTGATTTTCTATTTTGCATGTTGATGTTTTTTATAAGAACTTGGTCAAACTACATGATTTGATTTTTAAAAAATAATATAAAACTTACTCATTAAAATAAAGATAGTAATAACTAACTAAGTCTTTCCGTGCCCATATGGAACACTGCATCTCGGTCAAATGGTAGCATGACGTTTAACACCCTACCTTACATGGTAGTAGTGTACTAATAATCATAGGGACCGATGCCAGCCTTCTAGACCACTTGTTGTTTACAAAAAACATCAGTACACACAACTTGTCAGTTCAAGAGTTATTTTGCGACTAGGGACAAACATAACTTCCATTTTTCTCCACGGAAATAAGACTTCATCATGTCCAAGTCAAAAAAAAAAAAACAGACATTCCTAGCCGCGAGAGTACGTAGCACCAAGTTTGTTGGCTCAAAATGTCAACTGTTCCTAATTAGACCGTCTCCACTCTGGCCTTCATATGGTGTGTGGCGCAGCCGTATTTTGGCACGTACGGGAGGCGCCGGTTTTAAAATTAAAATGCAGGGCGGTTAACTACTAGCCGTGCCCCCTATAGAGAAATTGAAACTTTGAATTTGATTTTACAAAGATTTCATAGATAGTTCGGCGAAAGTTTGTACAAAATTTTAAAAAACATAGAAATATAAAAACCTAAACCTAATGGCGGCCACGGCCGAGGCCTAGGTGCCGGTACATCGCTGCCGCATAGTCATCCTCGTAGTCATCATCGTCATTGTCGTACTCCTGCTTCGAAGTCGCGCAGCTGCTGCTGCCCTGCCCTATGCCTACGCGGCTTGTTCGACGGGCCGGTGCCACCATCATCATCCAGGTCGACAAAAAGCCAAGGCGCCAGGAGCGCTCGGCCTCCTCACGATGGTACTCTGCTGCCGACCACTGCTCAAGAACTTGTATGTGTCTCCTTGAACGAGGTGTGCTCGGTGATGCGCGACACAATGTTACATTTGGAACACTTGTATCCATATATTGTTCGAGGTAATCATGGAGTAAGGGTCTTACATTTGGTATCAAAGCGACACAATGTTCACCGAGGGATACACACTGGACTGCTGTGAAGCGTATTCTGCGCTATGTACGCCATACAGTGTCCTATGGCTTGCGTCTCTCTTCTGCTTCTTCAGGCTTGCTTTCTGCGTACTCTGATCTGATTGGGCTGGCAATCCTGATGATCGGCGATCCAAGGGGGGATATGCAGTGTTCTTTGGCTCGAATCTGATTGCCTGGAGTGCTCGCAAGCAAGCTACAGTGTCCCGAAGCAGTACTGAAGCTGAATATAAAGCTGTTGGTGATGCTACAGCTGAGTTGATTTGGGTCCAGTCCCTACTGCGTGAACTGCGGGTTTCGCAGTCTCAGTCTCCTATTCTTTGGTGTGATAACATCGGTGCAACCTATCTGTCTTCTAATCCAGTATTTCATGCCCGAACGAAACACATCGAAGTTGACTATCACTTTGTGAGAGAACGTGTTGCACGGAAGCTACTGCGAGTCAGGTTTATCTCTTCTAAGGATCAACTTGCAGACATCTTCACAAAGCCGCAGTCCTTGCCGTTGTTTCAAGGCTGT
This sequence comes from Lolium multiflorum, assembly GCA_030979885.1. NCBI lineage: Eukaryota > Viridiplantae > Streptophyta > Magnoliopsida > Poales > Poaceae > Lolium > Lolium multiflorum. The sequence continues at coordinate 51,063,914 of CM061752.1, read as the reverse complement.
AGGCGCAATCTTAACCTGTTAGATGTTCGATGACATGGTTAAGATTGAGGGAGGGTGTTAGACTGTATATAATGGCTTCCGTATATGTACATGTATTGTAACTCTTGTACTCTTGTACACTATAAATATAAACCAACGCCAACCCTATTGAGTGTCGAGCGTTCCCCAAACTCATTGTTTTACAGAGCCTGTGGTGAAAATGGATCCCAGAAAAAATTCCCACAAAAGGAGAGAGAGGAGTCAGTGAGATCTCAACTAGTATGATAGGACAAGAGATGGGGAACATGTGCATTAGTTAGAATAACATGGTAGTATGGAACTGTATAGTGACCAAAAAATTTAGGTCCTACTATGGATTTTATCTTTTCGTTGTTGCCTCACTAGGGAAAACGAAAGCATGTGTTACAATCACAAAGTGACCAATAATAGTGATCTTATGAGGTAGTATATTTGATATTCAACATTATGTCATAGAATCCAAGGTAATATTCTGCTCATCTTATATTTAGCTGCAGAGGTATCCATGCTAGAGGAGTATTAGTGAGATGTGGCGTATCATCTCTACCATAGCGTGTGATGTCCATGTGAATATTTATCAAACACATAGTGAAGTTACAATTCTATACTTATGTTTGGAGCCATTTTTTCTCATGACTCCTTATATAAGGCTTTACAACTTACTAGACGAATAGGCGAGCTTCGCCTCGCCGCGTACATAGCGTTATTGCACTGTGTGGTTGTTACTATACACTTGTGAGTGCTTTGATTTGTGACATACTCCCTCTGTCCATAAATAAGTGTACACGCGGGTTTTTCAAGACACATTATCAAGTGGAGTAAAAATTGCATTGGGAATATGCAAATCAATACCTCTCTCATGTTTTATTGTTTCTCCTCCAATAAGCTAAGTGTATGTAGAGAATGATGATAATATGTGGTAAGTATTATTGGGTTTGATTTCCATACAATGAGAGAGAAGAAGTGTTTGCTACTTTAAAGTGCATTGGAAAGATAGATGTACACTCTTTCATGGACAAAGTTTAAGGCTATATGTCCACTTATTTGAGAACGGAGGGAGTAGTTTGGCGTAACCATCTGTATTTTTCGTTCCACTTTGTATGATGACACTTCATTCCTTCTCTAGCAGCTAACTGAGCCTTCTCGATCACCACATACTTTTCACAGAGGGTGGTCTGGATAGCCGGCCGGAGGAATAGCATTTTTAAATAAAAAATCTCTAAACTACTATCGCTGGCGGAAGGTGCAGGCTTTTGCGGAGAGTAACATTTGTTTTAGTCATCATGTTACTTCAGATTGATAAAAGACAGGCGTGCCAAACTCAGCTAAAAATATCTATTCTTCAAGATGTATATAAAATGTAAAACCTAGCTCTAGTGATTATGCTGGGTTTTTTTTTTTCCTTTTTGAGAAATGGTTCTTTCTTGTTGTTATGGTGAATTCCTATAGGCATCATGTATGGGCACGTTAAAGTTTTGTTAAGTCCATTTACATGATAATTCTTTTTAAAAAAATTGGAAGATCTTATTGCTGAACAGCATTTTACAGAGAGGAGTTTGAACTGCTTATTATCAGTCAGTTCAAAGAGTGGACACAGTCTAGACTGCTGAGAGTTGCACATACACCTGAATATTACATGAGTTGATAAGCCTAAGAGCTAATTTGGCCTCGTAGTGCCCTTTGAAGGTCTGATGCCTGCTGATGTGAAAGATTCTAGTGGCGTGCAAACAGGCTGCTGCATATTGCTGCTATCTGGGGAGCAATCTGCCAGTGTCCTGGAGCATCGACTAGGTTGCTAGTCGCCGATTGAAGCAATTGTCCTGTTATCTGTTAAAAAGAAAGATTGTTGAGAGCAGAGCAATTCAGCAATTCTGGTTGCAATCCAAATCTCAAGAGCTTCGGCTTGAAGATTAAATGAAGCAAGAGGTGGGGAGAGCTCGTTGCAGCAGCCGCTAGGCGAAGATCTGCACTCTAGACACTATCTCTTTGTCTTTCCAAGTATCAATTGGCAAATTTCTTACCATTTCTCAGACCTCCTTGGGCTGTTGGTTCCCAAGTAGCTCCAGATAGTTCTTGTAAGTGCTTTTCCAAGACCATTTTTCCTGCCAGAGTTAACTTCCAACAGAGATAAAATGATGGCCAAATTTGTATACTTCACTTGTAGGAAATGAAAGCTTTCAGTATGCATCTAAGAATACTTAAGAGGATTTATATTCGGTTTTTAGCTTTCAAATTAGCTCTATACATCAGGTTTAAAATATTTACCTCACTTTTTCAACAAAAACAAAATTGAACTCATTCTCACAAATGAACATGTACAAATATGTACTGTGTATTTCAATGGTTGACTCATAATCTGTACAAAAAAAAATGATCTAGAAGGACATAGTCAAAACCTGAAATACACATTGTCTGGGAAACAAAAGCTGCATGGCGCTCAATGGTTTGGTTGCCATAAACTAAGATACTATATATCATGACTTTTTAGAGGTAAGGCCCTTAGGCCCTGCTTTAACTTAATAAAGCCACACCGGCAGAATTCAAGATACAACCATCCAGCTTACAAGACACACACATAACGGAGAGCTCCCAGTTCATCCGAGCACACACGCACAGCCAACACAAGTCCAAACACAGATACATAAATATGAAGAGCAGACTCAGGCTTGGGCTTGCTCCCTTAGGCTGGAATGTAGACGCTTGATCTCCTCCATCGCCGCGTCCAGCAGGCACCTATCCATCGACTTCACCAGCATCCGCCATTGCTGCATATAGATGAGCATTTTGTAGAGAACGTCAGACGGGTTACTGAAAAGCGAGCCGTCAAAGATCATCTTATTCCTAACGTTCCAGAGGGCCCAACATTGCGCAGCGAAAGCAAACCAAACAAGTCTACGATAGCGGTCAGAAAGACCCTGAGCGATCGCTAGGAACTCGCCGGCCCCTGCCGGGTTCCAATCACAATGCAGGATCTCCCTGATCGCTGCCCACATAAATCTGGCAAGGGAGCACCCAAAGAAGATATGGCTGCAATCCTCAACCTTGCCTCACAGGCCACAATCCCCATTGCTTGGGCCATGCCGCTTAGCAATCTGCTCCGCACTAGGTAACCGACCTCTGATCAGCTGCCAGAGGAAGATCTTGATCCTCGGCGGCACTCGCAGACTCCAAACCTCCTTAAAGTGCGTCACCGCCGCCCCCTGCGATAGACGGACATAAAGGGAACGGGCCGAATACGCGCCAGAGGCCTCCAAACTCCAGGAGACCCCGTCCACCTCCTCAGAGGGCGCAAACCCCTCAATCTCTCTGGTCAGGTTATCCCATTCCACCAACTCGACCATGCTGAACTTCCTACGGAAATGGATACGCCAGCCCTCCCCATCTCGGGCCGAGTGCACCGTCAAGAAGGGGAGGGAGCAACAACCAAACAGGTTAGGGTATCTATCGCGCAGCGGTGATCGCCCAGACCACCAGTCCAGCCAGAAATAGGTGCGTCGCCCACTCCGCACCTGGTGTTTAGCTCCCAGCTTGAAGTACCATTTAAGTTTCCGCATAGCATTCCAGAATTGCGACCCTTTCTTGGGTATACCCGGCCCAAAGATGTCATTGTCTCCTAGGTATTTCGCTTTCTGGTAAAGCTTCCAGATCCATTTAAGCATTAAGGCAATATTCATAATGCGCGTATTAAGAATGCCGAGCCCTCCCAGCTCCTTAGGTTTACATACAGTCGCCCAATCGACCATATGATACTTCCTCTTCTGTCCCACCCCCTCCCAAAAGAAGCGGGACCTCACCTTGTCAAAGCTTGCATGAGTCGCATCAAACAACATGTACATACTCATAGCAAACATAGGGAGGCTCGACAAGCAAGAATTCGTAAGTTCCAGCCTGCCCGCCGAAGCGAGGAAAAGCCCTTGCCACGGATCCACCCTGTGACCCACTTTTCCGGTCAGAAAGTCCCAATCTGAGGTCCGGAGGGTCTTGTCACTAACAGGCAGCCCCAGGTAGGAAATAGGGAACTTTCCCAGCCTACAGTTGAGAAGATTGGCGTACCGAATCTGGTCCTGGTATGTAGTCCCTACTACAATGGCCTCACTCTTGTTGAAGTTAATCTTCAACCCCGACATATTCTCAAAGCTCAGAAGGAGGAGCTTCAAGTTCGCTATCCCAAGCTCAGTCGGTTCAATAAGGATCATCGTATCGTCAGCGTATTGGAGGTGAGTCACACCTCCCGGGATGAGGTGCGGAACCACACCCCTCACATGACCCGCAAGACCCGCCTTGGAGATCATGGCAGCCAACGCATCGACCATGAAGTCAAACAGAATCGGGGAGAGTGGGTCACCCTGCCGCACACCTCGCAAGTTCCGAAAGAAAGGTCCAATCTCACCATTAACATTGACCGCTGATGACCCACAAGTATAGGGGTGTATCGTAGTATCTTCGATAAGTAAGAATGTCGATCCCAACGAGGAGCAGAAGGTGTTGGCAGCATGAAGGATTCACTGTAAATGCTCACAAACAAGTATTCAAGGGGTTTCGATGTAACAGATGAATAAAGTACGAGTAAGTAAAATGCGAGAGAAATAATTGCAGCAGTGGCCCAATCCTTTTTAGCACAAAGGACAAGCCGGTTTGTTTACTTATAATGACCAAACGTTCCCGAGGACACACGGGGATCTAGTACTTTCGCTTCATGTGGTTTAATAATCTTCATTGTTTTGATAAGTGTTGTGTGGGTGAACCTATGCTAATGCACCGCCCTTCCTAGGACTAATACATACTTGTGATTATACCCCTTGCAAGCATCCGCAACTACAAGAAAGTAATTAAGATAAATCTAACCACAGCCTTAAACTCGAGATCCTGCGATCCCTCCTGCATCGATATACTAACGGGGGCTCCACTCCGGCAACCCCGCAATTAGCAACCGAATACAAGATGCACTCCCCTAGGCCCATAAATGGTGAAGTGTCGTGTAGTCGACGTTCACACGACACCACTAGAAGAATGACACCACAACTTAAATATCATAACATTGAATATTACTCAACCATAATTCACTACTAGCATTTAGACTTCACCCATGTCCTCAAGAACTAAACGAACTACTCACGAGACATCATATGGAATACAATCAGAGGTGATATGATGATGAATAACAATCTGAACATAAACCTTGGTTCAATGGTTTCACTCAATAGCATCTATAACAAGTATAGAAACACCGGGAGAGTTTCCCTTATCAAACAATCAAGATTTAACCCGAATTGCTACAGCGGTGACGAGGTGCAGCGGTGGTGATGGCGGTGTAGATGGTGGAGATGATGATGATGATGATGGAGATGATGTCCCGCTCGATGACGATGGCGATGGCGTCAATTTCCCCCTCCGGGAGGGACGGATTCCTGCCCGCCGGAGAGCTCTTTTCTCTGGTGTTCTCCGCCCCGCAGGCGGCGTAACCCTCGTGAGGTCCTCTCTGGCTTAGGTTTTCGGGACGAAGGAGCGAAGAAAAGGAGGCGAAAGGAGCTGTGGGGCCCCCCACCACGGGGTGGCGCGGGCCAGGCTGCGCCGCCCTAGGGTCTGGGCCCACATGGCTCCTCTCTCTCCCCTTCGGCTCCTCCGTCATCTGGAAAAATAGGAATTTACGTGAAATTCCCTTCCACGTTGATCTTCCGAAATATTGCGTTCGACGGTGCTTTTTCCAGCAGAATCCTGGCTCCGTGCTTGATCCTCCAATAATGATGAAACATGCAAAATAGATGAAATAACATAATTATTGTGTCCCAATATGAAATATATCAATGAATAACACAAATTATGATACAAAATAGTGATGCAAATTGGACGTATCAACTCCCCCAAGCTTAGACCTCGCTTGTCCCCAAGCGAAACTGAGCTCGATAAACAAGACCACATGTTTATGGAGTGAAGAGTCGATAAATAAAATACGGACAAGAAGCATCATATTCATTCACACAAGACATTCTAGTAAACAACTTCCTCATATAACTCATCTCGAAATAAGTAAAGAGAAATCACAAGTAAAGGTGCATAAGAAATCATAATTGGTGATGGCAAACTTTGTTCTTGGTCAGAGAACTACTAACGGATTGTACTTCTAAGCAAAGCTTTCATATTAGAATTTATAGCTGAGCCTTCCTATTTAAGCATGACAATCTCTTCATAATCATTGATAACTTCAAAGTCATATTCATTCAGGTAAAATTAGTACTAAACAAGAAAGTACAAAAGACATGATTAACTGAATCATAGCATAAATGATTGGTTCACAACAACTCAATTGCTTGCTTGAGATAGAGGGAAATAGGTTTACTGACTCAACATAAAAAGTAAAAGATAGGCCCTTCGCAGAGGGAAGCAGGGATTAAATCATGTGCTAGAGCTTTTCAAGTTTTGAAATCATATAAAGAGCATAAAAGTAAGATTTTGAGAGGTGTTTGTTGTTGTCAACGAATGGTAGCGGGCACTCTAACCCCTTGCCAAACGAACCTTCAAAGAGCGGCTCCCATGAGGGACGGCATCTCTACCAGCAAGGTAGATCACCCCCTTCTCTTTTGTTTACACATGTGTTTTAGTTTTATTAAGGATGACACTCCCCCAACCTTGGCTTTCTCAATCCATGGCTAACCGAATCCTCGGGTGCCTTCCAACATTCACATACCATGGAGGAGTGTCTATTGCAAAATTAAGTTGCTTACTGATAAGTCAGAAAACATGTGAAGAGAATTATTAATGAAAGTTATTAATTGGGGCTGGGAACCCTTGCCAGCTCTTATTGCAAAATTATTGGATAAGCGGATGTGCCGCTAGTCCATTGTAAAAGTCCAACAAGATTGAAAGATAAAACACCACATACTTCCTCATGAGCTATAGAACATTGACACAAGTAAGGAGTAGTAGTTTGAATAATTTAAAGGTAGCACATGAAGTATTTACTTGGAATGGCGAAATACCATGTAGTAGGTAGGTATGGTGGACACAAATGGCATAGGTTTGGTCTAAGGTTATGGATGTATGAGAAGCATTCCCTCTCGATACAGGTCTTTGGCTAGCAAGGTTTGATAGCAAGCATAAAGGTTGAGGGAAACAAACAAATATACATATGATAGAAACAATCATGCATCTTTCTCATAAGCACAAGCAATTTTAACTTAAGAATACTAAGCTCATAAGCATAGAGATAATAGAGTAATGTATCTAAGTGTATTTCTCTCTTTTATTAAACATCAAGATGTTGTTGCTATTGACCAATGCTAAGTTTGCCAAAACCAAATAGATTTACTTGATGCTCCCAAAGTGATATCAATACTCATGTCAAGAGTAATCATATAATGGAGATTGCAAACTAAAATAAGGTGTGCAAAAAGTAAATGATAAGACTTCTCATTAATATTCCATAACGATAACTCACACCAACGGATACATAGATAACTAACTAAGAGAGATACTTCCACATTGCATACTATTCCATATGATAACTTCCCTACTCATGATATGACACTACTTGATAGTAAAAGATAAAGGTGGTGATGATGTGATACCGCGGCACTCCCCCAAGCTTGGAACAAACCAAGGGGATGCCAATACCGATGATGAATTACTCCTTCGGTGATGGTGGTGAATCTTTGTCGTCATCAGACTTCCATGGAAGAGGCCCTCCATCAACAAAAGACATCTTGGTCTCCGGAAACCTGAAACTAGCAGCATGACTTATGCGCTTAAACCTGTTTTCATACTCACAGTTTTGATTATGAACATCATAGAGTTGAGCTTGGAATTTGTTGGTGGTGTCGTGAAGTGAGAAGATATCGTCCCACAGCTTTGCAGTCTCCTTCTTGTGCCCATCAATGAGTTCAGACACGATCTTGTGAAAGATATCCACTTCACGCTCAGCCATCTTCTTGTAGTTGAAAACCTCTTGTTCCAGTTTCTCCATCCTGTCTTCCAAACTCCCTTCTCCCTTAGGACCCTAGACATCTTTGATCTGCAACTCCCCACGAGCTGCAACTCTTTGGGGTGCATCTTCAGCTCGTTCATGTACGGGTTGACGACGTCCTCAAAGAAGCTGTCCTTCTGAGTTCCCAACGAAGACATGATGGATGTAGATCCGAAGTAGAGCCTGGCAGAAAACAGCTCGAAACAAAACACGACGAGAAAACGATATTACGGACCTCCAGGGGTCCGGGGGGTTATATAGCAAATATTTTTACGGCAAAAGGAAGGTTCCGGATCGAACCGAGTCGGAAAGGGCAACGAGGCGGCTGGACCATAGGTCGGCGCGGGCCTGGTCAGCCGCGCCGCCTATGGTGGCACGCCCGTGCGTCCTTTCCACTCCGTTTCGAACTCGTAATTTTTCATATTTTCTAAAAACAGCAGAAATAATGTTCGGAAAGGTAAACGCGGACTTTTTATTACCTGTATTACCTATTCAAAGTCCAGTTCTGCGGACTGTCAATTTGTCCTTTGATGAAAGCCTCCGGTGTTTCCACTTGAATAATATCAACATCAACATTATAAGAATCACCCGAGATATAATGCTTGAGTCTTTGTCCATTCACCACTTGTGTGGCATTGCCTTGGAGAGAGCTAATTTTAATTGCTCCTGAACGATACACCTCTTCAACAACATATGGTCCTTCCCACTTCGAGAGTAAAGAATCTGAGACGAGACCGATACAATAGAACTTGATCTCCAACATTAAATTCTCTTTTAATGATCCTTCTATCATGCCACTTCTTAACTTTTTCTTTAAAGAGTTTAGCATTTTCATAAGCTTCACTTCTCCATTCATCTAGAGAACTTAATTGCAACAACCTCTTATTACCGGCTAATTTAGGATCTTTATTTAGTTCTCTAACAGCCCAATAAGCTTTGTGCTCTAGTTCTAAAGGTAAATGACAAGCTTTTCCATAAACCATTTTATAAGGTGACATTCCCATAGGATTTTTATAAGCAGTTCTATAAGCCCATAGTGCTTCTTTCAATTTGCTAGCCCAATTCTTTCTAGATTTATTAACAGTCTTACCCAAGATAGCTTTAATCTCTCTATTTGATAATTCTACTTGACCACTAGTTTGAGGGTGATAAGCAGAAGCAATTCTATGATTAATACCATACTTAGCAAGAGTTTTTCTAAAACCTCCATGAATAAAATGAGAACCTCCATCAGTCATAATATATCTAGGTACTCCAAATCTAGGAAATATAACATCTACAAGCATTTTTATAGAGGTCTCACCATCAGCACTCCTTGTAGGTATAGCTTCTACCCATTTAGTAACATAATCAACAGCGACAAGTATATGAGTGTTACCGTCTGAAGAAGGGAAAGGACCCATGAAGTCGAATCCCCAACAATCGAATGGTTCAATAACAAGAGTATAATTCATAGGCATTTCATTGCGTCTGGAGATATTACCAACTCTTTGACATTCATCACAGGATAAAATAAATTTCCTTGCATCTTTGAAGAGTGTTGGCCAATAAAAACCTGATTGTAGAACCTTTTGCGCGGTTCTATCTCCAGCGTGATGTCCTCCATAAACACTACCATGACATTTACTCAATATCTCCTGTTGTTCATATTCAGGAACACATCTTCACATAATACCATCCGCTCCTTCTTTATATAAGTGTGGGTCATCCCAAAAATAATGCCTCAAGTCATAAAAGAATTTCCTCCTTTGCTGAGCTGAAAAGGTTGGAGGCAAATACTTCGAAACAATAAAGTTAGCATAATCTATACCAAGGGCTCTCTCGCGAGCTCACCTTTATTACAGCCAATTGTTCATTTGGAAAACTATCATTAACAGAACAGGATCATAAGCAATATTTTCCAATCTAGACAAATTATCAACAACAGGATTATCAGCACCTTTCCTATCTATAATATGTAAATCAAATTCTTGCAACAGTACCCATCTAATAAGCCTTGGCTTAGCATCTTTCTTTGTCATAAGGTATCTAATTGCAGCATGATCAGTATGAATCGTGACTTTTGAATCAACAATATAAGGTCTAAACTTGTCACAAGCAAAGACTACAGCTAACAATTCTTTTTCAGTTGTAGCATAATTTCTTTGAGAAGCATCAAGAGTCTTACTAGCATAATGAATAACATTTAATTTTTTATCTACCCGCTGTCCAAGAACAGCCTACAACAAAATCACTAGCATCACACATAATTTCAAAAGGCAAATTCCAATCGGAGGTTCGACTACAGGAGCAGTTGTTAAGGCTTTCTTTAGAGTTTCAAAAGCTTCCTTACAATCATCATCAAAAACAAAAGGTACATCTTTTTGAAGAAGATTAGTAAGAGGCTTTGAAATTTTAGAGAAATCTTTAATAAATCTCCTATAAAACCCAGCATGACCAAGAACACTACGAATACCTTTAACATCCCTCGGATAAGGCATCTTCTCAATTGCTTCAACTTTAGCTCTATCAACTTCAATACCTCTCTCGGAAATTTTATGTCCCAATACAATTCCTTCATTAACCATAAAGTGGCATTTCTCCCAATTAAGAACAAGGTTAGTTTCTTCACATCTCTGCAAAACTTTATCGAGGTTTCGCAAGCAATTATCAAAAGAATTCCCATAGACAGAAAAACCATCCATGAACACCTCTACAATACTTTCGCAAAAACCATGAAAAATAGCAGACATGCATCTTTGAAAAGTAGCAGGAGCATTACATAAACCAAAAGGCATACGCCTATAAGCATAAGTTCCATAAGGACAAGTAAACGTGGTTTTCTCTTGATCTTTAGCTTTAACAGCAATTTGTGAAAACCCAGAATAACCATCAAGAAAGCAAAAATGAGTATTTTTAGATAACCTTTCTAGCATTTGATCAATAAAGGGTAAAGGGTAATGATCTTTCTTAGTAACTTTATTAACTTTTCGAAATCAATGCACATTCTATAACCTACAACTATTCTTTGAGGAATAAGCTCATCATTATCATTAGGCACAATAGTCATTCCTCCTTTCTTAGGAACGCAATGCACAGGACTAACCCATCTACTATCAGCAATAGGATATATAATACCAGCTTCAAGAAGTTTTAATACCTCGTTCCTTACCACTTCTTTCATCTTCGGAATTAGACGACGTTGATGTTCAACAACAGGCTTTGCATCTTCTTCCATATTAATAGCATGTTGGCAAATAGAAGGAGAAATCCCTTTCAAATCATCAAGAGTATAGCCAATAGCTCCTCGGTGTTTCTTCAATATTTCCAATAACCTTTCTTCCTCAATCTCTGAAAGCTTAGAACTAATAATAACAGGATATATTTTCTTATCATCAATATGAGCATATTTAAGATTATCGTAAAGGCTTTAAATCAAAAACAGGATATTCCTTTGGTGGCGGTGTTGTACCCAAATCTTCCACCGGTAATCATGCTTGAGAATAGGTTGGCGAAGAAAAATTTCCTCAAGCTCATCTCTTTCTTTCTAAAAGCTTCACTTTCACTATTCTCCAAATGTTGCTTGCAAAGGATTATTAGGAACAAGAACAATAGATGCACATGCTCCATTTTAAAATCATTACTAGGCAAGTCAGCTTTATAAGGAGTTTTGGTAAATTTAGAAAAGTTAAATTCATAAGGTTCACCAGCAAATCTAGTCAAAATTTTCTCTTTCTTACAATCTATAATAGCTCCACAAGTATTTAGAAAAGGTCTACCAAAAATGATAGGACAATGATCACTAGCAGCAGAACCAAGTACCAAAAAGTCAGCAGGATATTTAATCTTACCACATAGAACTTCCACATCTCGAACAATACCAATTGGAGAAATAGTTTCTCTATTAGCCAGATGAATAACCACATCAATATCTTCAAGTTCACAAGAACCAATTTCGTGCATAATCTCCGTGTAAAGCTCATAAGGAATAGCACTAACACTTGCACCAATATCACATAAACCATAATAGCAATGATCACCAATTCTAACAGATAGCATAGGAACACTAACTTGTTTGGTTTTATTAGGATGTGAAACAATATTAGAAGCATCTTCACAGAAAATAATATGACCATCCTCCACATTTTCAGTCACAAGATCTTTAACTATAGCAACAGCAGGTTCAATTTTAATTTGTTCTTCAGGTTCTTTAGGTTTCTTTTCACTTTTATTAACCGCACTAGATATGACAGAGTACTCCTTCATTTTAACAGGGAAAGGAGTTTTTTCAATATAAGCTTCATGAATAACATTATCAGCAGTTTCAATCACTACACATTTGTTTACGATGAATCAACTTTATCTTTATACGGTTCATGATACTTATCAAAATTCTTCTTAGGAAGTTCATAATGAGAGGCAAAAGCTTTATAAAGATTTGCAACAACTTGGGAATCAAGACCATATGTAGCACTCATATTACAAAATTTATCAGTATCCATAAAAGCTTCAATGCATTTATAATCATAAATTATACCTGATTCTCTATCTTTGTCGTTCTCCCATCCTTCAGTATTTTCTTGGATCCGATCAAGAAGGTCTCTTTTAAACTCTTCATTCTTGCGTGTAAATGATCCAGAACAAGAAGTATCCAGCAAGGTCTTGTCTTGAAAAGAAAGTCTTGCATAGAAATTATCAATAATAACATTACCAGGAAGCTCATGAATGGGACATTTGAGCATTAAAGACTTCAATCTCCCCCAAGCTTGGGCAATACTCTCTCCATCATGAGGCCAGAAATTATATATGCGGTTCCGATCTTTGTGAATTTCACTTGGAGGATAAAATTTGGAATAAAATAAAGGTACAATGTCCTCCCAATCAATAGAATCACCATTCTTCAGCAATTTATACCAGTGCGCGCTTTACCAGACGCGATATAGTGAATAGTTTCTTCCTAACTTCATTCATAGAAATACCTGCACATTTGAATAACCCGCATAATTCATGCAAAAACAATAAATGATCACCAGGATGGACAGTTCCATCCCCTTCATAGCGGTTATCCATAACACGTTCAATAATTTTCATAGGTATCTTATATGGTACTACTTCCTCACCTGGCGCTTCATCCACTACCGTTGCAGTAGTAGTAGATTTCCCAAATAGAAATTGAAGAGAAGATCTCTCCATAATGATTTATAGCAGCAGAAATAAAATCAGCACAAACAGTAAATTTCCTTACCAATTCCACTTACCAATAGCGCTTCACTCCCCGGCACGGCGCCAGAAAATAGTCTTGATGACCCACAAGTATAGGGTGTATCGTAGTATCTTCGATAAGTAAGAATGTCGATCCCAACGAGGAGCAGAAGGTGTTGGCAGCAGTTTCGATGAAGGATTCACTGTAAATGCTCACAAACAAGTATTCAAGGGGTTTCGATGTACAGATGAATAAAGTACGAGTAAGTAAAATGCGAGAGAAATAATTGCAGCGAGTGGCCCAATCCTTTTAGCACAAAGGACAAGCCGGTTTGTTTACTTATAATGACCAAACGTTCCGAGGACACACGGGGATTTTAGTCTAGTACTTTCGCTTCATGTGGTTTAATAATCTTCATTGTTTTGATAAGTGTTGTGTGGGTGAACCTATGCTAATGCACCGCCCTTCCTAGGACTAATACATACTTGTGATTATACCCCTTGCAAGCATCCGCAACTACAAGAAAGTAATTAAGATAAATCTAACCACAGCCTTAAACTCTGAGATCCTGCGATCCCTCCTGCATCGATATACTAACGGGGGCTTACGTCACTCCGGCAACCCCGCAATTAGCACCGAATACAAGATGCACTCCCCTAGGCCCATAAATGGTGAAGTGTCGTGTAGTCGACGTTCACACGACACCACTAGAAGAATGACACCACAACTTAAATATCATAACATTGAATATTACTCAACCATAATTCACTACTAGCATTTAGACTTCACCCATGTCCTCAAGAACTAAACGAACTACTCACGAGACATCATATGGAATACAATCAGAGGTGATATGATGATGAATAACAATCTGAACATAAACCTTGGTTCAATGGTTTCACTCAATAGCATCTACAACAAGTATAGAATAACACCGGGAGAGTTTCCCCTATCAAACAATCAAGATTTAACCCGAATTGCTACAGCGGTGACGAGGTGCAGCGGTGGTGATGGCGGTGTAGATGGTGGAGATGATGATGATGATGATGATGGAGATGATGTCCCGCTCGATGACGATGGCGATGGCGTCGATTTCCCCCTCCGGGAGGGAATTTCCCCGGCGATTCCTGCCCGCCGGAGAGCTCTTTCTCTCGGTGTTCTCCGCCCCGGGCGGCTGTAACCCTCGTGAGGTCCTCTGTGGCTTAGGTTTTCGGGACGAAGGAGTACGCGAAGAAAAGGAGGCGAAAGGGGCTGTGGGGCCCGGACCACAGGTGGCGCGGCCAGGCCCTGGGCCGTGCCGCCCTAGGGTCTGGGCCCACGATGGCTCCTCTCTGCTCCCCTTCGGCTCCCTCCGTCATCGGAAAAATAGGAATTTACGTGAAATTCCCTTCCACAGCTTGATCTTCCGAAATATTGCGTTCGACGGTGCTTTTTCCAGCAGAATCCTGGCTCCGGTGCTTGATCCTCCAATAATGATGAAACATGCAAAATAGATGAAATAACATAAGTATTGTGTCCCAATATGAAATATATCAATGAATAACAGCAAATTATGATACAAAATAGTGATGCAAATTGGACGTATCAACCGCAGTCTGGCCACCCGAGACCAGCTGAAGTAGGCGTTGAACCATGGCTCCCGAGAACCCTTTCCGACATAACACCTCCCGCAAGAAGTCCCAGTTCACGCGATCATAGGCCTTCTCGAAATCCAGCTTTAGGAAGAGACCCCCTAGCCTCTTGACCCTCAACTCATGAGCAATCTCGTGCAAAGCAAGGACACCCTCGTGCAGCGCACGCCCTTTAATGAAAGCCGTCTGACTACGATCAATAGTCCTATGCGCAAGAGGAGCAAGTCTAATCGCATAGGCTTTAGCAATAAACTTGAAGATAACGTTGATAAGCGCAATAGGACGGAATTGTTTGATGGAGTCCGCACCCGCCACCTTAGGGATGAGTGAAAGGATGCCAAAATTAAGGCGGGAGACGTCTACCCTCCCAAGGGCAAAGTCGTTGAGCAGTTGGAGGATTGGCCCTTTCAAGTTGGGCCAGAATCTCTTGTAAAAGGCAACCGGGAGCCCATCCGGTCCCGGGGCCGTGTCCCCCCTCATGCTATGAAGCACTTCCTCCAGGTCCTCAGCCGAGAAGGCCCGCTCCAGCCCCTCGTTCTCCTCCCTAGAGACACGCTTAGCCGCCGGCCAAAGGTTGGAGCCGAGCCCCAGAAGACGGGTCTCGCCACTATCCCCATCAGGTGGCGGTAGAAGTCATAGTGTGAGGGTATATTGCCCCTATGTGTGGTTTTGGTAATTAATCACAACCCCTATGGACTAATGTTTTCATTGCGTTTATATGAAGGAATATTCCATAGGTACTACTTGTACTCCATATGTTGGATTCAAGTATGGATGCCATGAAGATAAAGATATACCTTGTGTATTGGCATCAAGATCATCGGTTAGAAGATACAATGTTGAGTCGTGCAAGTTCAAGATGAGCATCTTCCTCCAAAACCCACCGACGGGCGTTGGTTAAGCAACACGAAGAGCCGGGAAGCTCCCAGGGCCGCTTAGTGGATCCTGCACCTCGCGTCGTCCCGCAAATCTTCTGGCCAACGTCCCGGCGGTTGCTAGGGCGTGCCACCTGACCTAGACCCGGTCAGGAAGGTGTTAGTGCTTCGATTGTTCCTGCGCAGCGGACACGTAAACATTAAATACGAGCCCTATCGGCTCTCAGGTTTCCCTGTGGATCGGCTCAAGGAGCCGATCGCCCCATGTTTCACGTTGGATTTACAATGGCATGGGGATCCTGCTTGATCAAAAAGCTAAAACGATCCACGACGTTTAGGGTTTTCACCGCATAATCGGAACGTCCTACGTGCGATCGGGCCTAGCAGCTACGAGAGATGATGCAAACTACCCCTACGAGAGCCCTAAAAACCAACATAACGTTGATTCCCGGAACATCCCTCGCAGGGACGGTAAACAACGCCTTCCCGGATCGTCCGAGATAAGGCCTAACTATGCAGATATTAAACTAATCCTTGCGGAGCAAGGAGCAACTATGACGGATCGGATCTACTAAGTAATGAATAAGCAAGATGCTGCCCTTACGTCTGGATAGACGTAAGGGCAGCTAGGTGTCGAGGGACGGCATCGCCACGCAGATATGCACGTGAAAGCATCGATGCAAGCCCCTAAACACCTAAGGATAAATAGTACTGCTCGCCATCAACAAGGCTTCAGCACGAGCAGTACAAGGTTGACGAATAAACGTATATGCCTAGATCGCTAGATGCGATCTAGGCAGCATGACTTACCGGAGAAACCCTCGAAGAAAGGGGTGGCGATGCGCCTGATTTGTGTTGGTTGAACGATGATTGTCCTCCTTTTCCGATAACCCTAGATACATATTTATAGTCCAAGGGACTTTCTAATTGAGGCGTGCACCTAACCGTGCACGGGCCGGACTCTATCTCTTTAATCTAAATACAATGCGATCTAATATGTTACAGATACATGGGCAATTAAGCCCAAACTCCTTGCGCAAGGCCGCTTCAAATACGCTCCACGTGTAATCTTCAAAGCCCATCTTCGCTTACGGCCCATCTCCTGATTTGGCCAAAATCGGGTGGTAACACATGCCCCCCTGGTTTTGGTAATGATAATATCAAAACCATCTGTTTTTTCCTCGAGGGGTCGTGTCGTGGCAGAGCAGAACCGTCGCAGTATTCTTCATCATGACTTTTGCCTTCCCAACTTCTCTGCACGATTGGACGGCTTTGGCATCACATCTTCAAGAACTGCTTAGGCATTAAACCGCTATACCCCTTTTTATTTGGCCACTTCCTGTAGTTTCTTTCTTCATCCCCTTGCTCCACAGTAGCCATCGGCAAACCGAAAAACCCTCCTCAGTCCCCATGGATTCTTCCTCTTCCTCTGCTTCCTCTGGCCTGTCTCTCCAGTCCTCCTCCTCCAGCGAGCTCGAGCAGGAGGTCGATCTGATGGCCATCTACGAGGCCCGCGCCCCAGAGGGACGCGCGGGATTGGGACTTCTCCAACGAGTCGGAAGACGACGAACCCCTCACCGACGGGGAAGAAGACCTTCAGTTCCTCATTGACGGGGAGCTGGAAGCAACAAGCGATGACGACCTCTTCCCCTGGGAAGGGAGCTTTTCCTCCGACGAGGAGGAAGAAGAGGAGGAAGAAGACGACGACGACTCCCTCGAGGGTTACCCGCCGAAACGCCTCCGCATGTGGTGGGATGACGACGACAGCGATGACGAAGAGGAGGACGAAGCCTGCAGAGGGCTACGGGAGCAGCGACGAGCCCGTCGGCAGCAGCGCCGATGGGAGCTCGGAGGATGATGAAGGCGTGACGGCCCGTAGATTAGGATCTACTAGTGTAGGCCTAGCAGTAGTAGATTGGTCAACAGACCCTTCTTTTGTTCTTCCCTTCTTAAGCAATCGGCTCCTCCCTTGTAAGAAATCTGGTTTATCAATGGAGAATTTCCCCAACCTGATTTTACCGATTCTTTTTTATACTAATTTAGCCGATTGTCAACTCGATCGATTTGTAGTGAGCCGATCTCCACGCATCGATCCCCCCATGATCCGTTCCTCATCTTTTGACATCGGAGCGATCGCGAGCTTGGCCAGTGCTCCACAGGTCAATGTCCGCAGAACCAGCCGATGACTCTCCAATCGGCTTCTAAAAACAGAACATCCACGAGGCCAGCTGTTCCCCGAGCCTCAGTCGAGGTGAAAACAATGATGAGGACCCGTAATTCAGTCAAACAGTCCCAGGCATGAACAACAGGCTGTTTTGGGATGCCAACTCTCTCCTAACAGCCAAACTGGCAATGAGGCAACTTTGAGCACTTACTAGAGTCGATGGCCGTGCATCGGCTTTGCCCCATGAGACACCTCAAACAGGATCATGACTCTTACCAACCCAGGTGGCAATCTGGTTTTGGGCAGGTGTCTACAATAGAGCCCTGGGCTTGTCACTCAATTGACTTGTATGTGGAAACTGATATTTTTGGCGACATCAGCACCATTCCTCAGACAAGCTGTGATGCAGGGCCAGCCGATTCCAAAAAAATCGGCCTCCTATAGCGAAGGATCCTTCAGGGCAAACTGCCCCCCGAGCTTCTTCCGTTCAAGTCCTGCGCCTTGCTGATCATATTGGCTCATCATCTTTGGTAGGCTGATGCAGCTCCCGGTGAGGATGTTTCCTGATGCTCTCCCCCACTTTGGTCGCAACAACCTTTGACAGTAACGCCGACCAAGTCACCACCGTAGCCAAACCTTGATCAAAACATGCCATAGCCGATCGCTTCATCATCGACTGTCCTCCTGGTCTTAGAAGAGACATGCTCCTTCGTCGGGCTCACCCTTAACCTGAACTGCATGTTTGTGCTGCTCCTGTTGTTGATCAGGGTCGGGATCCCTTAAACTTGCCCTAACCGATATTGCCAACACATGTCTGCGCTTCTGCAGCAGGACTTGGAGGTTTGCTAACGGAGCCAACAACAATTCCACTGAGGAGAGCCACCGGTGTGTTTGTCCTTCAGCAGAGCCTCGCTACTTGATGACTGCTCCATCAGGCTTCCGCTTGTAACAGTTGCCCTTGAGTCGATGGCCGTGCATCGGCTTTGAATCCTTAAGTCGATGTCTACGCATCGGCTGTGCTCAAAATTTTTGGAGTTTCGATTTTTTGCGGCCGATTTGTTTACGTATCGGCCCCCATACTTGAGCTGCTCTGCTGGACATTTGACATCCGTTCCCAGCTCCGTATCCTCGTATCTCATCCATCTATGTGCCCCCGAGCCGATTCTGTCAAGTAATTGACGGCATCGGCTCTTCAGGCATCTGTTGGATCAATGCTGAACACAGACAAGATATGTTGAGGATAATTTTGGCCGATTGAATCGGCCTCCCTTTCCATTGCAATGTTTCGTGAAGGTTTAGCACTTCTTGGTTTCCCACCGTAGCTACGTGACATGTTGGAGATGAGATCCTTTGCTTTTCATTTTTTGAGGGCCGATCTCAGGGATCGGCCTGTGTCAATGTCTTGGACTTGCTACTCCGTCCGGGTCACGGATATCATGTTTGTATCAGCCGATATCTCGCATCGGCATCAGCCGATGCCTGTGCATCGGCTACGCTTTTTGGGCGCCATACTTTCTTTGGCGGCGCGCCTTCTCCACCGTTTGCTGAATTTTCACGGCAGATCGGGCCGTGCTCTTCTCAACGTGTACAGGTGCGTGCCTCGCTTCTTCGGTTTCGCAGCCGTTGCACCCTACGCTTCTGAGAATGGCTGAGTCCGTCAGGGCACCACCTTGGTCGGTGATACCTATCTTCTTCTCCATCTGACTCCTCGAAGTCTTCTTCTTGAGAGGATGATGGCGTGTAACTCACACGTTCGTTGGGAACCCCAAGAGGAAGGTATGATGCGCACAGTAGCAAGTTTTCCCTCAGAAAGAAACCAAGGTTTAATCGAACCAGTAGGAGCCAAGAAGCACGTTGAAGGTTGATGGTCGCGAAATGTGATGCGGCGCAACACCAGGGATTCCGGCGCCGCGGAACCTGCACAACACAACCCAAGTACTTTGTCCCAACGAAAGGTTGTCAATCTCACCGGCTTGCTGTAACAAAGGATTAAGCGTATCGAGTGGAAAATGTTTGCAAAGAAAACAAAAAACAAGTAGATTGTATGCTAAGTAAAGAATAGGACCGGGGTCCACAGTTCACTAGAGGTGTCTCTCCCATAAGATAAAGCATGTTGGGTGAACAAATTACAGTCGGGCAATTGACAAATAGAGAAAGGCATAACAATGCATATACATGATATGATAAATATAGTGAGATTTAATCGGGCATTACGACAAAGTACATAGACCGCCATCCATGCATCTATGCCTAAAAAGTCCACCTTCAGGTTATCATCCGAACCCCATTCAGTATTAAGTTGCTAAGCAACAGACAATTGCATTAAGTATGGTGCGTAATGTAATCAACAACTACATCCTTAGACATAGCATCAATGTTTTATCCCTAGTGGCAACAGCACATCACAACCTTAGAACCTACTGTCACGATCCCAGATTCAATGAAGGCATGAACCCACTATCGAGCATAAATACCCCCTCTTGGAGTTAAGAGCAAAAACTTGGCCAGAGCCTCTACTAATAACGGAGAGCATGCAAGATCATAAACAACACATGAACAATAGATTGATAATCACCATAATCATAGTACTCTCTATCCATCGGATCTCGACAAACACAACATATAGTATTACAGATAGATGATCTTGATCATGTTAGGCAGCTCACAAGATCCAACAATGAAGCACAACAAGGAGAAGACGACCATCTAGCTACTGCTATGGACCCATGGTCCAGGGGTGAACTACTCACTCATCACTCCGGAGGCGACCATGGCGGTGTAGAGTCCTCCGGGAGATGAATCCCTCTCCGGCAGGTGCCGGAGGCGATCTCCAATCCCCCGAGATGGGACGCGGCGGCGCGTCTCGGGGGTTTTCCGTATCGTGGCTCTCGGCGGGGTTTCGCGACGGAGGCTTTAAGTAGGCGGAGGGTCAACGCGAGGGGCCACACGAGGGGCCCAGGGGTGGGTCGGCGCGGCCAAGCCGGGCCGGCCTCCGGCGCCTCGTGGCCCCACTTCGTTATCTCTTCGGTCTTGGAAGCTTCGTGCAAAAATAGGACCCTGGCGAAAGTTTCGTCCAATTCCGAGAATATTTCTTTACTAGGATTTCTGAAACCAAAAACAGCAAAAACAGAACTGGCTCTTCGGCATCTTGTTAATAGGTTAGTTCCAAAATGCATAAATATGACATATAATGTGCATAAAACATGTAGGTATCATCAATAAAGTAGCATGGAACATAAGAAATTATCGATACGTTGGAGACGTATCAGCATCCTTACTGCTCGTCCCGAGCAGGTAAAACGATAACAAAGATAATTTCTGAAGTGACATGCCATCATAATCTTGATCATACTATTTGTAAACATATGTAATGAATGCAGCGATCAAAACAAAGGTAATGACATGAGTAAACAACTGAATCATATAACAAAGACTTTTCATGAATAGTACTTCAAGACAAGCATCAATAAGTCTTGCATAAGAGTTAACTCATAAAGCAATAAATCAAAGTAAAGGTGTTGAAGCAACACATAGGAAGATTAAGTTTCAGCGGTTGCTTTCAACTTATAACATGTATATCTCATGGATATTGTCAACATAAAGTAATATAACAAGTGCAATATGCAAGTATGTAGGAATCAATGCACAGTTCACACAAGTGTTTGCTTCTTAAGGTGGAAGGAGATAGGTAAACTGACTCAACAATAAGAGTAAAAGAATGGTCCTTCAAAAGGAAAGCATCGATTGCTGTATTTGTGCTAGAGCTTTTATTTTGAAAACATGAAACAATTTTGTCAACGGTAGTAATAAAGCATATGAGTTATGTAAATTATATCTTACAAGTTGCAAGCCTCATGCATAGTATACTAGTAGTGCCCGCACCTCGTCCTACTTAGCTTGGACTACCGGATCTTTGCATGCCATGTTTCAACCAAGTGTCACAAAGGGTACCTCCATGCCGCCTGTACAAAGGTCTAAGGAGAAAGCTCGCATTTTGGATTTCTCGCTTTTGATTATTCTCAACTTAGACATCCATACCGGGACAACATGGACAACAGATAATGGACTCCTCTTAAATGCATAAGCATGTAGCAACAATTATTATTCTCATATGAGATTGAGGATATATGTCCAAAACTGAAACTTCCACCATGATTCATGGCTTTAGTTAGCGGCCCAATGTTCTTCTCTAACAATTTTGCATGCTCCAACCACTAAAATGATAGATCCTTCAGACAAGACGGACATGCATAGCAACTCACATGATATTCAACAATAGTTGATGGCGTTCCCCAAAGCATGGTTATCGCACAACAAGCAACTTAATAAAAGATAAAGTGCATAAGTACATATTCAATACTACGATAGTTTTAAAGGCTATTTTGTCCCATGAGCTATATATTGCAAAGGTGAATGATGGAATTTTAAAGGTAGCACTCAAGCAATTTACTTTGGAATGGCGGAGAGATACCATGTAGTAGGTAGGTATGGTGGACACAAATGGCATAGTAGTTGGCTCAAGGATTTTGGATGCATGAGAAGTATTCCCTCTCGATACAAGGTTTAGGCTAGCAAGGTTATTTGAAGCAAACTCAAGGATGAACAAGTGCAGCAAAACTCACATAAAAGACATATTGTAAACATTATAAGACTCTACACTGTCTTCCTTGTTGTTCAAAACTCAATACTAGATATTATCTAGACCTTAGAGAGACCAAATATGCAAATCAAATTTTAGCAAGCTCTATGTATTTCTTCATTAATGGGTGCAAAGCATATGATGCAAGAGCTTAAACATGAGCACAACAATTGCCAAGTATCACATTATCCAAGATATTTTAGAATTACTACATGTAGCATTTTCCCAATTCCAACCATATAACAATTTAACGAAGAAGAAACTTCGCCTTGAACATTATGAGTAAAGCCTAAGGACACATGTGTCCATATGCAACAGCGGAGCGTGTCTCTCTCCCACAAAGTGAATGCTAGGATCCATTTTATTCAAACAAAAACAAAACAAAAAACAAACCGACGCTCCAAGTAAAGAACACAAGATGTGACTGAATAAAAATATAGTTTCAGGGGAGGAACCTGATGATGTTGTCGATGAAGAAGGGGATGCCTTGGGCATCCCCAAGCTTAGACGCTGAGTCTTCTTAAAATATGCAGGGGTGAACCACGGGGCATCCCCAAGCTTAGAGCTTTCACTCCTCTTGATCATAGTATATCATTCTCCTCTCTTGACCTTGAAAACTTCCTTCACACCAAACTTCAAGCAAACTCATTAGAGGGTTAGTGCATCATTAATAATTCACACATTCAGAGGTGACACAATCATTATTTTCACTTCTGGACATTGCATAAAGCTACTGGACATTAGTGGATCAAAGAAAAAAATCCAACATAGCAAAAGAGGCAATGCGAAATAAAAGGCAGAATCTGTCAAAAACAGAACAGTCCGTAAAGACGAATTTAAAGATGGCACCAGACTTGCTCAAATGGAAAAACTCAAAACTAATGAAAGTTGCGTACATATCTGAGGATCACGCTCGTAAATTGGCAGATTTTTTCGAATTTTCTACAGAGAACTGTGCCCAGATTCGTGACAGACAGCAATGCTGTTTCTGCGCAGCAATCCCAAATATAACATCAACTTTGACATAGAAACTTTACTTGGCACAAAAACATGATAAGGAGAGGTTGCTACAGTAGTAAACAACTTCCAAGACTCAACAAAACAAAAAAATTGCTGTAGGTAAAAACATGGGTTGTCTCCCATAAGCGCTTTTCTTTAACGCCTTTCAGCTAGGCGCAGAAAGTGCAAATTAAGTAACATCGAATGAAGAAGCATCGACATTATTATTTTTCATGCAAACACAACTTGTTGCAGAGGGTACTTTAGGTGCTCCATTATCTAAATTCTCTATGGTGGTGCTAGGGGTTTTAGAAATTTTAGGCCTATAATAATTCTTTTGTTTAGGCACTTTAGAGGCGTACATAAATTTTTGCTCTTTCCCCACATAAGCTTTCTCATTATACTTGAGAGAAGAAAAGGTTGAACCCAAGGTTCCCATAGCTTTTTCAAGTTCATCAATCCTATTGGTTTGATTATCATGGACAACACAAGTTCCTAGGACACTAATTCTTTCATCAATTCCTCCTAAGGATTTATCAAGTTCATAAGTTTTGTCAAATAACATTCCCAATTTAGTTTCAACACTTGGAAATTTTTTCTCTATGGTTTCCAATTTTTTCATAACATCTTCAAGAGAGATTTCAATTTTAACTTCATTAACAGGTGGTATTCCAACTAGACTCTCAATGATGCAACTAGCTTCTAAAGCGGGAGTACCTAGGAAATTACCTCCCGAAAGAGTATCAAGAACATATCTATTCCAACTAGATAAACCAACATAAAAGTTCCTAAGAAGGATAGTAGTGGAGTGTTTCTTAATGCACCTATGATGAGCATTACTAATTCTGTACCAAGCATCTTTAAAACTTTCTCCACCTTGTTGCTTAAAAGAACGAACTTCAACTTCAGGATTACTCATTTTAGTAGCAATAAAGTAACTAGGCAAATAAAGTAAAGACAAGTAGCTAATTTTTTTTTGTGCTTTTGATATAGAGAGCAAGACAATAAATAAAGTAAAACTAGCAACTAATTTTTTTGTGTTTTGATTTAGTGTAGCAAACAAAGTAGTAAATAAAATAAAGCAAGACAAAAACAAAGTAAAGAGATTGAGAAGTGGAGACTCCCCTTGCAGCGTGTCTTGATCTCCCCGGCAACGGCGCCAGAAAAAGAGCTTGATGGCGTGTAACTCACACGTTCGTTGGGAACCCCAAGAGGAAGGTATGATGCGCACGTAGCAAGTTTTCCCTGAAAGAAACCAAGGTTTAATCGAACCAGAGGGAGCCAAGAAGCACGTTGAAGGTTGATGGTCGCGAAATGTGATGCGGCGCAACACCAGGGATTCCGCGCCAACGCGGAACCTGCACAACACAACCAAGTACTTTGTCCCAACGAAACAGTGAGGTTGTCAATCTCACCGGCTTGCTGTAACAAAGGATTAAGCGTATCGAGTGGAAAATGTTTGCAAAGAAAACAGGAAAACAAGTAGATTGTATGCTAAGTAAAGAATAGGACCGGGGTCCACAGTTCACTAGAGGTGTCTCTCCCATAAGATAAAGCATGTTGGGTGAACAAATTACAGTCGGGCAATTGACAAATAGAGAAAGGCATAACAATGCATATACATGATATGATAAATATAGTGAGATTTAATCCGGGCATTACGACAAAGTACATAGACCGCCATCCAACGCATCTATGCCTAAAAAGTCCATCTTCAGGTTATCATCCGAACCCCATTCAGTATTAAGTTGCTAAGCAACAGACAATTGCATTAAGTATGGTGCGTAATGTAATCAACAACTACATCCTTAGACATAGCATCAATGTTTTATCCCTAGTGGCAACGACATCACAACCTTAGAACCTACTGTCACGATATTCAATGAAGGCATGAACCCACTATCGAGCATAAATACCCCCTCTTGGAGTTAAGAGCAAAAACTTGGAGCCTCTACTAATAACGGAGAGCATGCAAGATCATAAACAACACATAAACAATAGATTGATAATCACCATAATCATAGTACTCTCTATCCATCGGATCCCGACAAACACAACATATAGTATTACAGATAGATAGATGATCTTGATCATGTTAGGCAGCTCACAAGATCCAACAATGAAGCACAACAAGGAGAAGACGACCATCTAGCTACTGCTATGGACCCATGGTCCAGGTGAACTACTCACTCATCACTCCGGAGGCGACCATGGCGGTGTAGAGTCCTCCGGAGATGAATCCCCTCTCCGGCAGGTGCGGAGGCGATCTCCGAAATCCCCCGAGATGGGATTACGGCGGCGGCGTCTCGCAAGGTTTTCCGTATCGTGGCTCTCGTGCGGGGTTTCGCGACGGAGGCTTTAAGTAGGCGGAGGGTCAACGCGAGGGGCCACACGAGGGGCCCAGGGGGTAGGTCGGCGCGGCCAAGGCCTGGGCCGCGCCGGCCTCTGGCCCCACTTCGTTATCTCTTCGGTCTTCGGAAGCTTCGTGCAAAAATAGGACCCTGGGCGAAAGTTTCGTCCAATTCCGAGAATATTTCTTTACTAGGATTTCTGAAACCAGCAGAAAACAGAATGGCTCTTCGGCATCTTGTTAATAGGTTAGTTCCAGAAAATGCATAAATATGACATATAATGTGCATAAAACATGTAGGTATCATCAATAAAGTAGCATGGAACATAAGAAATTATCGATACGTTGGAGACGTATCAGAGGACTCAGCTCGTTTGTTATGATGTGGGAGAGGTCCTAGGCGCTCGAACACTGAAACTTCGTTTGTCCTTCTCCTTCGCTGCGTGCATTCTGGGCAGTTCTCGATTGTTGGCAATCGGCTCATCCCTGAGTCCCAGCAATGTTTGAAGAAGGGACAGTCCCAGTGCCTATCCGCGTTGTCTTGCTCCATTGACCTCCCTCTGGCGTGACGCTCGTACCCATCGTTGTTCCTGTCATGCTGACGATACCTCCTGTTTGCATCAGACCGACGATATCCTTCATCGTCGTTGCCGTAGCGGCGACGTCGGTCGTACTGCTGCTCATATTTGTTGAGGAGATGCACGGATAATGGACGTTGATACCGTATGCTTCTCACCTCCTCCTCGGTTAGGTACCGTCTATTATCATCTTGTGGCCGGTCGCGTGGAACGGCCTCCTCTTTATCTTTGCCACGAGAGTGGCTGCTCTCTGCTTTGTTCACGCCATGGCGGATCACAAACCCTGCCATATTGACATCGAAAGAGAACCCTGGCTCTCTTATGGAGTGGCTTAGGTCCACCATGTTGACGTCCGGAAACGGACGCATGTCTACCTTCATGGCAAACTGTCCGAAAGTTAATCGGCCTGATTCTATCGCCATCTGAATTTGTGCGCAATACTTTGCAGTCGTTGGCGTGCGTGAACGTATGATGCCATTTGCAGTATGGCCTTTTGTTCATCTCCTGCGTAGGGATCTTGTGGCCTTCGGGTAGCTTCAATGCCTCTTTCAGTAGCAGATCGAAGATCTGTTCGCTTTTGTCACGTCAAAGTCCAACCCTCTTGGAGGCCCTGGTGGATTCACCCATTTGCAGGACACAGTGCGCGTCCGAGTCCATTCGGCTGCCGCTACTTCCGATCTTCCGCAGAATCTTCATCTTCATCGGTATTGACCAGGCTGATCGCGCTTGAACTTGTCTTGGTATTTCTGGATGGCGCTGCTCATATAAGGTCAGTCTATTGACCAGGTGCGTCAACGAGTTGTACTCCACTTGGAACGTCAGTCTTTAAATGACGCTGCAAGGCCTGCCACGGCCAGCTACTGCCTCTTTCTCTTAAGTGAGCCGAATAGCATCGGTTCTTGATAGTTCTGAAACGCTGAATGTACTCAGCCACTGTCTCTCCTCGCTTTTGCCGAACCTGTGCTAGTTCGGCAATACCAGCTTCAGTGTCTTCTGAATGGTATTGGGTGTGGAACAGTTCCTCCAGCTGCTTCCATGATTGCACTGAATTTGGCTGCAACGAGGTGTACCATCCAAACGCTGGACCGGTGAGGGATTGCGAGATGAACCTCACCCGTAGCTGATCCGATGCTGAAACCATGCCCAGCTGGGCCAAGTATCGGCTCACGGAGCTTGATCCTTCTGACCCACTGAATTTGTTGAAGTCCGGAAGCCGGTACTTAGGTGGTAGCGGGATCAGGTCAAACTCATTGGGGTACGGCTTGGAATAGCCGATTATCTTCTTCTTCGGCAGGATGCCGAACTGATCTCTGACTGCGCTGATCTGATCTGCGGTGGAGGTGGTGGCAGCGAGCTTTCCTGGACTAGTGCGGTGGCATATTTGGCTAGCCACGCCTGTTTCTCAGCTTCGCTCCTAAACTCCCTGCAGTCGTTCTTCCTGCCGAACAATTGCTCCCGCTCGGCAATCCCTCTGCGGAGCCTGGATCGCTGCGTCCAGTTGTTGCAGTCCGGCACAAACGTGCATACGTATCCGTGCGGGATTTCCTTGGGCGGGTCATGCAAGAACTGATAGTCGCCCGGGTCACCCCCAACTTTGTAGACAACGTATGCCGGTGAACCTTGTTGCTGTGGAGCTGCCATAGCGTACGGCAATGGTGGCCTGATGTGGAGTTGCATCTCTCCCGGTGAGTCCCTAGAACAGGTCCTGAAGGGGAGTACCGACGCTCCATGATCTCTTGCACCACACGGAGCGCAACGCGCTCCAAAGTGTTCACCAGGCTCTGAGTGCCGATGCAGTGAATGGGCCACCACGTAGTTGATTTCCGTCGCAGGGCTCGTACGTTCATCTGAAGGAGAGACATCTACCTTCGAGGACGCCTTGTGGCGTGAATCCTTTGAACGATACCGTGCGAACGGGTCTTCTCAAAGGAGCCGATGAGTTCGGCTTCAACGATGGCCTTCAGCTCATCGTACTTCTTCTTATGATCAGGAGGAAGATCCTCATATGTGATCTGTTCCTCCGCCATCTCGGATGCCGATGTTGACGTGGATGTTGTAGAATGATGGTCCCACCGGGCGTGCCAGAATGTGTTACCCTCCAAAACCCACCGACGGGCGTTGGTTAAGCAACACGAAGAGCCGGGAAGCTCCCTGTGGCCGCTTAGTGGATCCTCGGCACCTCGCGTCGTCCCGCAAATCTTCGGCCAACGTCCTGGCGCGTTGCTAGGTGCCACCTGACCTAGACCCGTCAGGAAGGTGTTAGTGCTTCGATTGTTCCTGCATGGCAGACACGTAAACATTAAATACGAGCCCTATCGGCTCTCAGGTTTCCCTGTGGATCGGCTCAAGGAGCCGATCGCCCCATGTTTCACGTTGGATTTACAATGGCATGGGGATCCTGCTTGATCAGGACAAAGCTAAAACGATCCACGACAGTTTAGGGTTTTCACCGCATAATCGGAACGTCCTACGTGCGATCGGGCCTAGCAGCTACGAGAGATGATGCAAACTACCCCTACGAGAGGCCTAAAAACCAACATAACGTTGATTCCCGGAACATCCTCGCAGGACGGTAAACAACGCCCGACGCATCGTCGGATCGTCCGACCCCACATAAGGCCTAACTATGCAGATATTAAACTAATCCTTGCGGAGCAAGGAGCAACTATGACGGATCGGATCTACTAAGTAATGAATAAGCAAGATGCTGCCCTTACGTCGGATAGACGTAAGGGCAGCTAGGTGTCGAGGGACGGCATCGCCACGCAGATATGCACGTGAAAGCATCGATGCAAGCCCCTAAACACCTAAGGATAAATAGTACTGCTCGCCATCAACAAGGCTTCAACACGAGCAGTACAAGGTTGACGAATAAACGTATCTGCCTAGATCGCTAGATGCGATCTAGGCAGCATGGTGCTTACCCGGGAGAAACCCTCGAAGAAAGGGGTGGCGATGCGCCTGATTTGTGTTGGTTGAACGATGATTGTCCTCCTTTTCCGATAACCCTAGATACATATTTATAGTCCAAGGGACTTTCTAATTGAGGCGTGCACCTAACCGTGCACGGGCCAGACTCTATCTCTTTAATCTAAATACAATGCGATCTAATATATTCAGATACATGGGCAATTAAGCCCAAACTCCTTGCGCAAGGCCGCTTCAAATACGCTCCACGTGTAATCTTCAAAGCCCATCTTCGCTTACGGCCCATCTCCTGATTTGGCCAAAATCGGGTGGTAACAGCATCTCAAGTGGATCACATGCTTGAAGCTTGCCGTCCATTTGGTGACATTGGACATATGAAGATGTGCATCAATGGAGCTTTCCCATCATGGTGTATGGGGGAGCATTTGTGAGTCTTCACGAAGCAACGATGATCAAGTAAGGCATTCCGGCTTGTGTAGAGCTTGAAGAGTTATCATCAAGATCAAGCGGGATGCGCAAGGCACAGGTATGACCTTGATAGGTTTTCCTTTTACCGGTCTCAAGGTGGTTGATGGGAGACCGGATTATAGGATAGATAGCCGCACTATTAAGAGGGGCTTTCGGTTGGGTAACTTGATCACATCGTCTTAGGGAGCTCAACCCTTTGCATCCTTTGCATATCCTTATTGCTTCTTGGTGTTTCTCTGTGTGAGGTTCTTGAGCTTGTTGCTAGCTTTACAACAAGCCCAAGTTCATCGAAAACGGAATCCGCATGCATCTTCTATTGCGTTTTCGAGTTTGGACGTCTTCACCGTTTCTTGACGGTGGGAGACTCCCTCTCTAAAAACATCTAAAAATATCCTGTGAGGAGTCTCCATATTTCCAGTATTTGTTGGGGTTCTATTCGTTGTTATCTTTCCAACAAAATTGGTTTCATGTCATTCGGGGTTCGGGAGCAAAAGTTATTAAAGAAAAAGATAAAAGGAAAAAGGAGAAAAGAATAAAAGAAAAAAAGGGGAATGGGGCAGGCCGGACCGGCCACCCGCCGGCCCACCCGGTCGAAGACTGCGCACTGCCATCCGGCCGGATCCGGGGGCCTTTTGAAGTCCAGAGGTCCATGACCGGCTTGGCCCGAGCTGATACGTCCAATTTGCATCACTATTTTGTATCATAATTTGCTGTTATTCATTGATATATTTCATATTGGGACACAATACTTATGTTATTTCATCTATTTTGCATGTTTCATCATTATTGGAGGATCAAGCACCGGAGCCAGGATTCTGCTGGAAAAAGCACCGTCAGAACGCAATATTTTGGAAGATCAACTGTGGAAGGAAATTTCACGTAAATTCCTATTTTTCCAGATGACGGAGGGAGCCAGAAGGGGAGAAGAGGGGAGCCAAGGTGGGCCCACCACAGGGCGGCGCGGCCCATGGCTGGCCGCGCCACCCTGTGGTGTGGGGCCCCACAGCCCCTTTCGCCTCCTTTTCTTCGCGTACTCCTTCGTCCCGAAAACCTAAGCCGGAGGGAGGACCTCACGAAGAGTTACAGCCTCTGCGGGCGGAGAACACCAGAGAGAAAAGAGCTCTCCGGCGGGCAGGAATCCGCCGGGAAATTCCCTCCCGGAGGGGGAAATCGACGCCATCGCCATCGTCATCGAGCTGGACATCATCTCCATCATCATCATCATCATCTCCACCATCTACACCGCCATCACCACCGCAACTCGTCACCGCTGTAACAATTTGGGTTAAATCTTGATTGTATGATAGGGGAAACTCTCCCGGCATTATTCTCTACTTGTTATAGATGCTATTGAGTGAAACCATTGAACCAAGGTTTATGTTCAGATTGTTATTCATCATCATATCACCTCTGATCGTATTCCATATGATGTCTCGTGAGTAGTTCGTTTAGTTCTTGAGGACATGGGTGAAGTCTAAATGCTAGTAGTGAATTATGGTTGAGTAATATTCAATGTTATGATATTTAAGTTGTGGTGTCATTCTTCTAGTGGTGTCGTGTGAACGTCGACTACACGACACTTCACCATTTATGGGCCTAGGGGAGTGCATCTTGTATTCGGTTGCTAATTGCGGGGTTGCCGGAGTGACAGAAACCTGAGCCCCCGTTAGTATATCGATGCAGGAGGGATCGCAGGATCTCAGAGTTTAAGGCTGTGGTTAGATTTATCTTAATTACTTTCTTGTAGTTGCGGATGCTTGCAAGGGGTATAATCACAAGTATGTATTAGTCCTAGGAAGGGCGGTGCATTAGCATAGGTTCACCCACACAACACTTATCAAAACAATGAAGATTATTAAGCCACATGAAGCGAAAGTACTAGACTAAAATCCCCGTGTGTCCTCAAGAACGTTTGGTCATTATAAGTAAACAAACCGGCTTGTCCTTTGTGCTAAAAAGGATTGGGCCACTCGCTGCAATTATTTCTCTCGCATTTTACTTACTCGTACTTTATTCATCTATTACATCAAAACCCCTTGAATACTTGTTTGTGAGCATTTACAGTGAATCCTTCATCAACAACACCTTCTGCTCCTCGTTGGGATCGACATTCTTACTTATCGAAGATACTAAGATACACCCCCTATACTTGTGGGTCATCAAGACTATTTTCTGCGCCGTTGCCGGGAGTGAAGCGCTATTGGTAAGCGGAATTGGTAAGGAAAACCTTTACTGTTTGTGCTGATTTTATTTCTGCCTGCTGCTATAAATCATTATGGAGAGATCTTCTCTTCAATTTCTATTTGGGAAATCTACTACTACTGCAACGGTAGTGGATGAAGCGCCAGGTGAGGAAGTAGTACCATATAAAATACCTATGAAAATTATTGAACGTGTTATGGATAACCGCTATGAAGGGGATGGAACTGTCCATCCTGGTGATCATTTATTGTTTTTGCATGAATTATGCGGGTTATTCAAATGTGCAGGTATTTCTATGAATGAAGTTAGAAAGAAACTATTCACTATATCGCTGTCTGGTAAAGCGGCGCATTGGTATAAATTGCTGAAGAATGGTGATTCTATTGATTGGGAGGACATTGTGCCTTTATTTTATTCCAAATTTTATCCTCCAAGTGAAATTCACAAAGATCGGAACCGCATATATAATTTCTGGCCTCATGATGGAGAGAGTATTGCCCAAGCTTGGGGGAGATTGAAGTCTTTAATGCTCAAATGCCCCATTCATGAGCTTCCTGGTAATGTTATTATTGATAATTTCTATGCAAGACTTTCTTTTCAAGACAAGACCTTGCTGGATACTTCTTGTTCTGGATCATTTACACGCAACAAAGAAGAGTTTAAAAGGGACCTTCTTGATCGGATCCAAGAAAATACTGAAGGATGGGAGAACGACAAAGATAGAGAATCAGGTATAATTTATGATTATAAATGCATTGAAGCTTTTATGGATACTGATAAATTTCGTAATATGAGTGCTACATATGGTCTTGATTCCCAAGTTGTTGCAAATCTTTATAAAGCTTTTGCCTCTCATTATGAATTGCCTAAGAAGAATTTTGATAAGTATCATGAACCGTATAAAGATAAAGTTGATTCATCTGTAAACAAATGTGTAGTGGTTGAAACTGTTGATAATGTTATTCCTGAAGCTTATATTGAAAAAACTCCTTTCCCTGCTAAAATGAAGGAGTACTCTGTCGTATCTAGTGCGGTTAATAAAAGTGAAAAGAAACCTAAAGAACCTGAAGAACAAATTAAAATTGAACCTGCTGTTGCAATAGTTAAAGATCTTGTGACTGAAAATGTGGAGGATGGTCATATTATTTTCTGTGAAGATGCTTCTAATATTGTTTCACATCCTAATAAACCCAAACAAGTTAGTGTTCCTATGCTATCTGTTAGAATTGGTGATCATTGCTATTATGGTTTATGTGATATTGGTGCAAGTGTTAGTGCTATTCCTTATGAGCTTTACACGGAGATTATGCACGAAATTGGTTCTTGTGAACTTGAAGATATTGATGTGGTTATTCATCTGGCTAATAGAGAAACTATTTCTCCAATTGGTATTGTTCGAGATGTGGAAGTTCTATGTGGTAAGATTAAATACCCTGCTTTTTTGGTACTTGGTTCTGCTGCTAGTGATCATTGTCCTATCATTTTTGGTAGACCTTTTCTAAATACTTGTGGAGCTATTATAGATTGTAAGAAAGAGAAAATTTTGACTAGATTTGCTGGTGAACCTTATGAATTTAACTTTTCTAAATTTACCAAAACTCCTTATAAAGCTGACTTGCCTAGTAATGATTTTAAAATGGAGCAGTGTGCATCTATTGTTCTTGTTCCTAATAATCCTTTGCAGCAACATTTGGAGAATAGTGAAAGTGAAGCTTTTAGGAAAGAAAGAGATGAGCTTGAGGAAATTTTTCTTCGCCAACCTATTCTCAAGCATGATTTACCGGTGGAAGATTTGGGTACAACACCGCCACCAAAGGAAGATCCTGTTTTCGATTTAAAGCCTTTACCTGATAATCTTAAATATGCTCATATTGATGATAAGAAAATATATCCTATTATTATTAGTTCTAAGCTTTCAGAGATTGAGGAAGAAAGATTATTGGAAATATTGAAGAAACACCGAGGAGCTATTGGCTATTCTCTTGATGATTTGAAAGGGATTTCTCCTTCTATTTGCCAACATGCTATCAATATGGAAGATGATGCAAAGCCTGTTGTTGAACATCAACGTCGTCTAATTCCAAAGATGAAAGAGGTGGTAAGGAACGAGGTATTAAAACTTCTTGAAGCTGGTATTATATATCCTATTGCTGATAGTAGATGGGTTAGTCCTGTGCATTGTGTTCCTAAGAAAGGAGGAATGACTGTTGTGCCTCATGATAATGATGAGCTTATTCCTCAAAGAATAGTTGTAGGGTATAGAATGTGCATTGATTTTCGAAAAGTTAATAAAGTTACTAAGAAAGATCATTACCCTTTACCCTTTATTGATCAAATGCTAGAAAGGTTATCTAAAAATACTCATTTTTGCTTTCTTGATGGTTATTCTGGGTTTTCACAAATTGCTGTTAAAGCTAAAGATCAAGAGAAAACCACGTTTACTTGTCCTTATGGAACTTATGCTTATAGGCGTATGCCTTTTGGTTTATGTAATGCTCCTGCTACTTTTCAAAGATGCATGTCTGCTATTTTTCATGGTTTTTGCGAAAGTATTGTAGAGGTGTTCATGGATGATTTTTCTGTCTATGGGAATTCTTTTGATAATTGCTTGCGAAACCTCGATAAAGTTTTGCAGAGATGTGAAGAAACTAACCTTGTTCTTAATTGGGAGAAATGCCACTTTATGGTTAATGAAGGAATTGTATTGGGACATAAAATTTCGAGAGAGGTATTGAAGTTGATAGAGCTAAAGTTGAAGCAATTGAGAAGATGCCCTATCCGAGGGATGTTAAAGGTATTCGTAGTGTTCTTGGTCATGCTGGGTTTTATAGGAGATTTATTAAAGATTTCTCTAAAATTTCAAAGCCTCTTACTAATCTCCTTCAAAAAGATGTACCTTTTGTTTTTGATGATGATTGTAAGGAAGCTTTTGAAACTCTAAAGAAAGCCTTAACAACTGCTCCTGTAGTCGAACCTCCTGATTGGAATTTGCCTTTTGAAATTATGTGTGATGCTAGTGATTTTGCTGTAGGCGCTGTTCTTGGACAGCGAGTAGATAAAAAATTAAATGTTATTCATTATGCTAGTAAGACTCTTGATGCTGCTCAAAGAAATTATGCTACAACTGAAAAGGAATTGTTAGCTGTAGTCTTTGCTTGTGACAAGTTTAGACCCTATATTGTTGATTCAAAAGTCACGATTCATACTGATCATGCTGCAATTAGATACCTTATGACAAAGAAAGATGCTAAGCCAAGGCTTATTAGATGGGTACTTCTTTTGCAAGAATTTGATTTACATATTATAGATAGGAAAGGTGCTGATAATCCTGTTGCTGATAATTTGTCTAGATTGGAAAATATTGCTTATGATCCTGTTCCTGTTAATGATAGTTTTCCAAATGAACAATTGGCTGTAATAAAGGTGAGCTCGCGAGAGAGCCCTTGGTATGCAGATTATGCTAACTTTATTGTTTCGAAGTATTTGCCTCCAACCTTTTCAGCTCAGCAAAGGAGGAAATTCTTTTATGACTTGAGGCATTATTTTTGGGATGACCCACACTTATATAAAGAAGGAGTGGATGGTATTATGCGAAGATGTGTTCCTGAATATGAACAACAGGAGATATTGAGTAAATGTCATGGTAGTGTTTATGGAGGACATCACGCTGGAGATAGAACCGCGCAAAAGGTTCTACAATCAGGTTTTTATTGGCCAACACTCTTCAAAGATGCAAGGAAATTTATTTTATCTTGTGATGAATGTCAAATAGTTGGTAATATATCTAGACGCAATGAAATGCCTATGAATTATACTCTTGTTATTGAACCATTCGATTGTTGGGGATTCGACTTCATGGGTCCTTTCCCTTCTTCAGATGGAAACACTCATATACTTGTCGCTGTTGATTATGTCACTAAATGGGTAGAAGCTATACCTACAAAAAGTGCTGATGGTGAGATCTCTATAAAAATGCTTGTAGATGTTATATTTCCTAGATTTGGAGTACCTAGATATATTATGACTGATGGAGGTTCTCATTTTATTCATGGAGGTTTTAGAAAAACTCTTGCTAAGTATGGTATTAATCATAGAATTGCTTCTGCTTATCACCCTCAAACTAGTGGTCAAGTAGAATTATCAAATAGAGAGATTAAAGCTATCTTAGGAAAGACTGTTAATAAATCTAGAAAGAATTGGGCTAGTAAATTGAAAGAAGCACTATGGGCTTATAGAACTGCTTATAAAAATCCTATGGGAA
Organism: Lolium multiflorum; assembly: GCA_030979885.1. Taxonomy (NCBI): domain Eukaryota; kingdom Viridiplantae; phylum Streptophyta; class Magnoliopsida; order Poales; family Poaceae; genus Lolium; species Lolium multiflorum. The sequence goes on along the minus strand of CM061752.1, from coordinate 51,027,659 downwards.
TGTCACCTTATAAAATGGTTTATGGAAAAGCTTGTCATTTACCTTTAGAACTAGAGCACAAAGCTTATTGGGCTGTTAGAGAACTAAATAAAGATCCGAAATTAGCCGGTAATAAGAGGTTGCTGCAATTAAGTTCTCTAGATGAATGGAGAAGTGAAGCTTATGAAAATGCTAAACTCTTTAAAGAAAAAGTTAAGAAATGGCATGATAGAAGGATTATCAAAAGAGAGTTTAATATTGGGGATAAAGTCCTATTGTATCGGTCTCGTCTCAGATTCTTTGCAGGGAAATTACTCTCGAAGTGGGAAGGACCATATGTTGTTGAGGAGGTGTATCGTTCAGGAGCAATTAAAATTAGCTCTCTCCAAGGCAATGCTACGCAAGTGGTGAATGGACAAAGACTCAAGCATTATATCTCGGGTGATTCTTATAATGTTGATGTTGATATTATTCAAGTGGAAACACCGGAGGCTTTCATCAAAGGACAAATTGACAGTCCGCCAGAACTGGACTTTGAATAGGTAACAGTACAGGTAATAAAAAGTCCGCGTTTACCTTTCCGAACATTATTTCTGCTGTTTTTGGAAATATGAAAAATTACGAGTTCGAAACGGAGTGGAAAGGACGCACGAGGCGTGCCACCATAGGCCGGCGCGGCCTGACTGGGCCCGCGCCGACCTGGTCTGGCCGCCTCGTTGCCCCTTTTCGACTCGGTTCGATCTGGTACTTTCCTTATGTCGCGAAATTTTTTGCTATATAATCCCCCGGCCCCTGGAGGTCCGTATATCGTTTTCTCGTCGTGTTTTGTTTCGAGCTGTTTTCTGCCAGATTTGTTTTGATCTAGAAGCACCATGGTCTCCAACAACAAAGACAAGGGGCCTTGGAGGGAAGAGATGGATGAAAGGATCAATAAGGAGAAGGAGAAGATAGCATCAGCAAAAGGAGAGTGGGAAACTACGAGGAGTAAGCCAATTTTGGTGGGATCGGTTAACACTGGACGTTCTTTTTCTCATAACTTGCAGGGAGCTCTTCCGCCTGCTCTGGACCTCGACTCTTTCCCTTGTGTGGAGGAAGCAATACGGGTTGCTGATGAGTTTTGTGATCAATATCGTGCTCTTAAAAGGGAAGTGGAGATACTTCAAGAGGAGAACCAGCGACTTCGCAGAATGCTGGAATATTACTCAATTCCCAGCACAAGGCCGTCACCGCCACCCTCGGATAACAATAAGTCTCTTCAAATTTTGGTGCAGAATTGCAAAATTGAGAAGCTGAAGGAGATCCTTATGAAGCGCGAGAAGAATCCATCGCCATCATCACCGAAGGAGTAATTCATCATCGGTATTGGCATCCCCTTGGTTTGTTCCAAGCTTGGGGGAGTGCCGCGGTATCACATCATCATTACCTTTATCTTTTACTATCAAGTAGTGTCATATCATGAGTAGGGAAGTTATCTTATGGAATAGTATGCAATGTGGAAGTATCTCTCTTAGTTAGTTATCTATGTATCCGTTGGTGTGAGTTATCGTTATGGAATATTAATGAGAAGTCTTATCATTTACTTTTTGCACACCTTATTTTAGTTTGCAATCTCCATTATATGATTACTCTTGACATGAGTATTGATATCACTTTGGGAGCATCAAGTAAATCTATTTGGTTTTGGCAAACTTAGCATTGGTCAATAGCAACAACACCCTGATGTTTAAATAGAAGAGAGAAATACACTTAGATACATTACTCTATTATCTCTATGCTAATGAGTTTAGTATTCTGAAGTTAAAATTGCTTGTGCTTATGGGAAAGATGCATGATTGTTCTATCATATGTATATTTGTTTGTTTCCCTCAACCTTTATGCTTGCTATCAAACCTTGCTAGCCAAAGACCTGTATCGAGAGGAGATGCTTCTCATACATCCATAACCTTAGACCAAACCTATGCCATTTGTGTCCACCATACCTACCTACTACATGGTATTTTCTGCCATTCCAAGTAAATACTTCATGTGCTACCTTTAAATTATTCAAACTACTACTCCTTATTTGTGTCAATGTTCTATAGCTCATGAGGAAGTATGTGGTGTTTTATCTTTCAATCTTGTTGGGCGGACTTTCACCAATGGACTAGCGGCACATCCGCTTATCCAATAATTTTGCAATAAGAGCTGGCAATTCCCAGCCCCAATTAATAACTTTCATTAATAATTCTCTTCACATGTTTTGCTCTGATTTATCAGTAAGCAACTTAATTTTGCAATAGACACTCCTCCATGGTATGTGAATGTTGGAAGGCACCCGAGGATTCGGTTAGCCATGGATTGAGAAAGCCAAGGTTGGGGGGAGTGTCATCCTTAATAAAACTAAAATACATGTGTAAACAAAAGAGAAGGGGGATGATCTACCTTGCTGGTAGAGATGCCGTCCCTCATGGGAACCGCTCTTGGAAGGTTCGTTTGGCAAGGGGTTAGAGTGCCCGCTACCATTCGTTGACAACAACAAACACCGCTCAAAACCTTACTTTTATGCTCTTTATATGATTTCAAAACTTGAAAAGCTCTAGCACATGATTTAATCCCTGCTTCCCTCTGCGAAGGGCCTATCTTTTACTTTTATGTTGAGTCGGTAAACCTATTTCTCTCTATCTCAAGCAAGCAATTGAGTTGTTGTGAACCAATCATTTATGCTATGATTCAGTTGATCATGTCTTTTATACTTTCTTGTTTAGTACCAATTTTATCTGAATGAATATGACTTCGAAGTTATCAATGATTATGAGGAGATTGTTATGCTTGAATATGAAGGCTCGGTTATAAAATCTAATATGAAAGCTTTGCTTAGAAGTACAATCCGTTAGTAGTTCTCGACCAAGAACAAAGTTTGCCATCACCAATTATGATTTCTTATGCACCTTTACTTGTGATTTCTCTTTACTTATTTCGAGATGAGTTGTATGAGGAAGTTGTTTACTAGAATGTCTTGTGTGAATGAATATGATGCTTCTTGTCCGTATTTTATTTATCGACTCTTCACTCCATAAACATGTGGTCTTGTTTATCGAGCTCAGTTTCGCTTGGGGACAAGCGAGGTCTAAGCTTGGGGGGAGTTGATACGTCCAATTTGCATCACTATTTTGTATCATAATTTGCTGTTATTCATTGATATATTTCATATTGGGACACAATACTTATGTTATTTCATCTATTTTGCATGTTTCATCATTATTGGAGGATCAAGCACCGGAGCCAGGATTCTGGAAAAAGCACCGTCGAACGCAATATTTCGGAAGATCAACTGTGGAAGGAAATTTCACGTAAATTCCTATTTTTCCAGATGACGGAGGGAGCCGAAGGGGAAGAAGAGGGGAGCCAAGGTGGGCCCAGACCATAGGCCGGCGCGGCCCATGGCCTGGCCGCCACCGTGGTGTGGGGCCCCCACAGCCCCTTTCGCCTCCTTTTCTTCGCGTACTCCTCGTCCCGAAACCTAAGCCAGAGGAGGACCTCACGAAGAGTTACAGCCGCCTCTGCGGGGCGGAGAACACCAGAGAAAAGAGCTCTCCGGCGGGCAGGAATCCGGGGGAAATTCCCTCCCGGAGGGGGAAATCGACGCCATCGCCATCGTCATCGAGCTGGACATCATCTCCATCATCATCATCATCATCACCACCATCTACACCGCCATCACCACCGCTGCAACTCGTCACCGCTGTAACAATTTGGGTTAAATCTTGATTGTATGATAGGGGAAACTCTCCCGGCATTATTCTCTACTTGTTATAGATGCTATTGAGTGAAACCATTGAACCAAGGTTTATGTTCAGATTGTTATTCATCATCATATCACCTCTGATCGTATTCCATATGATGTCTCGTGAGTAGTTCGTTTAGTTCTTGAGGACATGGGTGAAGTCTAAATGCTAGTAGTGAATTATGGTTGAGTAATATTCAATGTTATGATATTTAAGTTGTGGTGTCATTCTTCTAGTGGTGTCGTGTGAACGTCGACTACGACACTTCACCATTTATGGGCCTAGGGGAGTGCATCTTGTATTCGGTTGCTAATTGCGGGGTTGCCGGAGTGACAGAAACCTGAGCCCCCGTTAGTATATCGATGCAGAGGGATCGCAGGATCTCGAGTTTAAGGTGTGGTTAGATTTATCTTAATTACTTTCTTGTAGTTGCGGATGCTTGCAAGGGGTATAATCACAAGTATGTATTAGTCCTAGGAAGGGCGGTGCATTAGCATAGGTTCACCCACACAACACTTATCAAAACAATGAAGATTATTAAGCCACATGAAGCGAAAGTACTAGACTAAAATCCCCGTGTGTCCTCAAGAACGTTTGGTCATTATAAGTAAACAAACCGGCTTGTCCTTTGTGCTAAAAAGATTGGGCCACTCGCTGCAATTATTTCTCTCGCATTTTACTTACTCGTACTTTATTCATCTATTACATCAAAACCCCTTGAATACTTGTTTGTGAGCATTTACAGTGAATCCTTCATCAAAACCCTCTGCTCCTCGTTGGGATCGACATTCTTACTTATCGAAGATACTACGATACACCCCCTATACTTGTGGGTCATCATGCCCCGTCCGGCCGGAACGCCAACCGGCCGCCTCACCGCCCGCGCACTCTTGGGCCGCCGCCGCCGCGCGGCTGCCCTCTGCCGCTCGCGCTCGGGCCGCCGCCGCCCGCGCTCGCCCGCGCGCCTTGCTCGCCCGCCGCCCGAGCGCTATCTTGCCCGCCGGCTGGTGGGCCGCCGACCGGGCTGCTGACCGGCCTGGCCGGCTGCTTCCTCCGTCGGCCGGGCAGGATGGGCGTTTTTCACTGTGCGTTTTCTGTCTTTTCCCCAACGGTTATTTTGCCCCCTTTGCTATAAATAGCTCTTCTTCCACCTTGAGCAAGTTAGTTCTTCCCATTCTCTCACCTCCATTGTTCCATTTTGAAGAACTTGCTCTCCCCTTTGATTCCTCCAACCATTCTTGCTCATTCTTGAGGATTTGAGAGAGGAGATCTAGATCTACACTTCCACCAAACCGTTTCTTCTCTAAGTGAGGGAATCTCTTGGGATCTAGATCTTGGAGTCTTTGGTTGACTTTCCCCCTTGTTCTTCCTCTCCAATCTCATCCTAGCATTCGTTGCTTTGGTGGGATTTGAGTGTGAAGGACTTGAACACCTCCGGTGTTCTTGCTTTGCATCATTGCATAGTGTTGAGCTCTCCACCACGATTTGTTCGAGTGAGAGACCGTGAGCTTGTTACTCTTGGAGGGTGACCTCCTAGTTGGCTTGGTTGGTGTCCCGGTGATCTCTTTGTGGAAGATTGTGAAGGGGCCCGGGCTTCTCCTTCGTGGAGCTTGTGAAGTGGTTGTGGAGCTTGCCATCTCCGGAGCGGAGGAAAAGCTAACCATAAGGAAATGGCCATTATCCTTCGTGGGTGTGGTTCGGAGAATAGGGTGAGCCTTCGTGGCGCGGGGAATCCTTCGTGGGACCTCCACTCCTCCAAACGTGACGTACCTTGTTGCAAAGCAAGGGAACACGGGAATACATCCTCGTCTCCGTGCCTCGGTTATTTTGAAGTACATATATCTTGCTATCACTTGTGCTACATATATCTTGTGCCTATCTTGCTTAGCTCTAGTTGCTATTGTTACACTTAGTTGAGCTTAGCATATTTAGGGTTTGTGCTTGTAAACTAAACGATAGTTTAATTCCGCATTCTTACAAGACAAATCCGCAAGAGTTTGTAATTGCCTATTCACCCCCCCCCCCACCTCTAGGCGACATCTCGATCTTTCACATAGACATGGGCCACAAGGTCCTTTTGTTCCGAGATTTCGCCCCCATCCGAAACAAGCCGTGGAATACCGCACTTCCGCCGCCTACCATTGGCAATGGCATGGAAGTAAGCCGTGCATGCGTCCCCCTGGAGCATCCACTGCGTGCGACTCCTCTGACGCCATTATTCCTCGTCCATCTTATCAGCGAGGATGAGTTGGTCTTCCAGATGATATCTCAGGGCCCACCCGTCCTCATCCAAACCAACAGAATCAGCCAACCGATCGAGTTCAGCAACCTGGGCCATCAGGGCACCTCTGAACTCACGTTTTGCCTTACCCAAATTGGCCCCCCAGCCCCGGAGAAACTGTCTGAGACTCCTTGCCACCGACAGCCAGGCATCGACACTACCTCGCTGCGGTCCCAGGTTAGCAAGGAACCCCTCGAGCTTACCCCGAACTGTTCCCACAAAGTCAGGAACCTCAAACCACCACGTTTGAAACATAAACCTGGAAGGTCTACTAACAGTGTCATCCCCGCTACATAGAAGCAGCGGGGTGTGATCGGACCCAATCCGAGTGATGGCCGTGAGGGTGCAGAGCGGTAAGTTGGCCTCCCAGGCCGGCGACACAAAGACTCTGTCCAGCACACAACGAACCGGGTTGAGTTGCTTGTTGGCCAAGTATACCGTGCCCCGACACGCGTCACCTCGCGAAGGGACATGGCCGCAATCGCATCATTGAAACTATGGATCCTTGGCCAGTCCAGATTCGCGTTATTCTTATCTCTAGCATCTCGTATGAGGTTGAAGTCCCCCGCCACAACCACCGGGAACCTGCAGGCCAGGACCTCCCGCTCGAGCTCTCCCAGGAACTCGGCCGTCCTACTATGGTCTGCCGGGCCGTACACTAGAATGCACCACCATTTCAGGTTACGTTGGCGGTGCAGAACCAGCGCACTCAAGAAGAAGGAACCCTTCCTCCATTCTCCGACTTCGAAGCACTCATCTCGGAACCCCAGCAATAGGCCCCCCGAGCGCCCATTGGCCGGAAGCCAATTCCAATTAAATTGCCCACCGAACTCCAAACTCCGAAGCTCAGGAGCAGAAAAAACTGCCTTGATAGTCTCTTGGAGACCCAGGAAGTCCACACGGTCCCGTCTAGCGTAATCTTTCAGCTGGGAGCGCCGGCCGCTAGCCCCGAAGCCCCGGATATTGTAGATGAGGCCTTTCATTTGGCCCCCACACGCTTAGTTTGCCCCTTCCGGGCCGACAGCATAGGCCGAGCAGCCCGCTTGGGCTTCGGCTTACTTCGAGATTTGGAGGCCCCCGCCTCCATGGTAGCTGGACGCTGCCCGGAAGGAGACCCCTCTCCCCCGGCATGACCACACACCTCCACCGCATCAGGGTTCCCAGGCCCCACTGGCGGTGACACCGCGGCAGCTTCCCTAGCTATCGCGCAACGCTCCTCCTGCTCAAGACGAGCCGCCTTGGTCGCGAGCTTTGCTTGGGCCGCTTCCTTGGCCCGAAGAAGAGAAAGCGCCTCGCTCGGCGTCCCACAGCTTGGCATGAATACCACACAACTATCCTCAAGCACACCCGACATATGCGCGTCCGACAAAGAACCAAAAGCCGAAAACGTACCTTCATCCTACGCGACGTCGGCCTCCTCCAGGTTCTTCTCCTTGGCGAGGCGCTGGGCCTTCTCCAAAGCCGTCCCTCCCACGCCTGCGCCCTTGTTCTGTGCGCTCTTCCGGACCGTGGTCGGCCCCTTCCTGAGCTTCCCCTTGGCCCTGGAGTACGTCGCCGTCTTCATGAGGCATAAGGAACTAAGTGTCTTTACAGAGGTAGGTGTACAAATTAATATCAACCACAAGCACTCTCGGTAGATCTGGCTAGTGCCTTATCGGCTTGCATAACAAAGTCACACTGAAGGGGCTGATGATGAGCTTGGACATGATCTTCGCTGTAAGTATCCAAGATTGATATGGAGAAGCAATCAGTTCACAGGAAGGTGAAATTGTTAATGTTCAACACGTTTATATGCAGGGAAGCAGCAAACTACGTGGTTTTCATACATCCTTAGCAAGATCCATATATGTGTATGTAATGAAAAGAGACCTGCGAACATGTAGAGTCCCTACATGAGTTGAGGTGGTTTGTTACTATGTACAGAGATGCATCGATGTATTGAGGTGTTCTAAGTAATCTCTAAGCATTATTAATAGAGCTCAATTTTGAAAGCTGATGTAGAACCAGCGATCTGAAAACATGTTAGTATGTCAGTAGGCAGGAGATGCATCAGGATATTGCACTTCTCCAGAGATTGTCGAGGGGAAAATATATGGATAACTAAGTTTATCGTACAGCGCCGCTCGTGTTGGGAAATTTAAAGGACAGGTCGTTCGTATGTCTCAAAAAATATTTTAGTAAGTTTTTTGTGATTATTCCATATGAATGGACGAAGGTCAAAGTTGGTTAGTGAGTACCAAAATATTAGGGTACTCCAATAAAAACAATTTGGCGTGTCCATTATCTATATAAGAAATTGCAATGGAAACAATGTCCAAACTGAAGCCCCACCTATGGAAATAGCAGCACATAATCTACTGGAAGATTGCCAATGCGACTAAATCTATCAGCAATGTTAAAATGGATTGTAACATAAATAATGGAATGATCACAGAAAGATTTGTACAGAAAAGCACACAGGGGATCTAAAACGGTTCTGATATTCTAACCATAATGAAGAAATGGAGTGGCTAACCAAAAAAGCATGGGAGTACGTGATATTATGTTGTTAACCAAAAAAAGAGGACCTAGCATTTAACAACTAACTAACTTTGCTAAGAGCTTGAGACATCAGTAATAGTACCATCATTAGATACGCTTGTTTCATTTATTGGACAACATCTGAGAGCAACGGGAGTTCCATTAAATTGTTCAACTCATTGTGGTATCTTAGCGCAAAAATCTCCAAATGCTCGGTCCACTACAAAATAGAAAATTATGAAACAACTTATGCACAGTGATATTTTGGGAAGTTATAAAATGAAGCAAAATAACAATAGTAGCTCTATAAGTAGAAGTGATTAATCAAATCAGGAGTTGCAATAGAAAGACTACACAAATGACAACGAACATGAATCAGGAGTTTTTCCAAACTGCTAACATGCTTTTATGTGGCATATTGAACTTCTAGATGACATAAGACAAATATTCCATTAGGGCCTTCAGAGGGGTGAAAATAAAATTTGTCGGCCTAAGGGCTGAAAAAAGAAGGAAACTTTAAATGTTATAAAAGATGAGTAAAAACACTAACCTATTCACTACAGGAATGGACGCATACGCCGACGGCCAGCTGCCCTCGGCGTAGCCACGTTTGGCCCTCGGCGTAGGCTACGCCGACGGCAGCCCTCGGCGTATGGCGTCGGCGTTTAGGTCCCTCGGCATAGACAACATTGCCGTCGGTGTAGCCCGGCCCTCGGCGTAGCAAGCTACGCCGACGGCAAAACCGTCGGCATACAAATTTGAAAAATTTGAATTTTCTTTTTCCAAAAAAAAATCAAAAAAAATTCGAAAAAATAATTTTTTTATATGCCGAGGGCTTTGCCGTCGGCATAGAGTTTTAAAATTTTTCAACTTTTAATTTTTTTTCACTATTTTTTTCTTTTTTTACTTGTTAATCTTTCACCCATACACTTTTAACTCTAACTACACTTAATCCTAGGTCAAATTACAATCATGGTTAAACTTCCCAGCCGGTCACCCATCCTCACACTACTCCAACCTCAGCACGCTTAACTTTTGGTTCCATTCGGATGAGCTTCCCTTAAAAAATTGACACCTTACTGATAATAATAGCCTATCAACCCTATTAACCCTTGGATCGTGATGTCACAACTCTTTATTTTTGAATTCCAAAAAATTACATAAGTAAACAACAATGAATATATAAGTAACATTAAATAATAATATTGAATTCAAATAACAATAAAATGATTTTATTTTTTGGTTTTTTCTATTTAATATGGAATAATTGATATCTTTAAATCGAAAAATCGAAATTCCACAAAGAGATGCGGTATGGCCGTACTGGCCGCGCTGCTGCACCCGTTCACCATCGCGCTAAACAAAAAAAATTTAGCACATAAAGTGATGTGTTGTAGACCTAAAAACATTTTTCCCGGAATTTATTGAGCGACGGAAAGTGTACCCCTAGTTCAAATCCGGTCACTTTCCAAGGATTCGGGGGACACAGCGAAGCCGCATGATTCCCAGATAGCTAGCACGCACATATGGCATGTGATATGTGGTGCGGAGGCGGTGTCCTACTAGTACGCGGAGGTCTCGCGCAATACAAAAATACGCCCCATGTAGCTACTTCACAAAAAAAAAACCGTTTTGGCACCCCAAAATGAAAAACCATCGCCCATGGGTCGGATTGGAAATCCGCTCCCGGGCCTTGCTTCCCATCCCGGGTACCACAAATGTGCCAAATATGGCCTCGGCCCGTCAAACTATGCGGTGTCACAGGCCGTTTCCTACTCATTTGCCCTAAAACCATAGAACTCCGGACGTGATAGCTCTGTTTGTCAAGGGTTTTCCAAAATAATTGTTGTATCCTAATTCCAATTTTTGGAGTGGTTACTAGGACACATAAAATGACGCCATGCGGCTCCAAGGGATTTTCTAACTTAGTTTAAATTGCCATCAGGCCAAAACGGACCCCCACAGAGATGCGGTATGGCCGTACCGGGCGCGCTGGTGCACCCGTTCACCATCGCGCTAAACGGAAAAAATTTAGCACATAAAGTGATGAGTTGTAGACCTAAAAACATTTTTCCCGAATTTATTGAGCGACAGAAAGTGAACCCCTAGTTCAAATCCGGTCACTTTCCAGCGGATTCAAAGTGACACAGCAGGAAGCCGCTGGGATTTCCAGATAGCTAGCACGCACATATGGCATGTGATATGTGGTGCGGAGGCGGTGTGCTACTACTACGCAGAGGTCTCGTGCAATACAAAAATACGCCACATGTAGCTGCTTCACAAAAAAACCCGTTCGGCACCCTGAAAATGAAAAAACCATCGGCCATGGGTCGGATTGGAAATCCGCTTCCGGGGCATTGCTTCTCATCCCAGGGACCACGCACGTGCCAAATATGGCCTCGTTCCGACAAACTATGCGGTGTCATGGACCGTTTCCTACTCATTTCCCCTAAAAGTCATAGAACTCCGGACTTGATAGCCCTGTTTGTGAAGGGTGTTCCAAAATAAGTGCCGTATCCCAATTCCGTCTTTTGGAGTGGTTACTTGGACACATAAAATAACGCCATGCGGCTCCGCGGGATTTTCTGACTTCGTTTAAATCGCCATCTGGCCAAAATGGGAACCCGATGACATATAAGAAAGTGTTTTAATTGTTACTATATTAACCTGATATACATGATTCAAATATGCATAATTTTGACATAAACGGATAGAGGATGTTTTTCTGAACATTTTGATACCTTATACGCATTTTTCTGACATCATATGAATTAGTTATGATTTTACAAAATTAGACAAATTTGACAAATAGTCTACGCCGAGGGTGGCCGTCGGCGTAGCCCTGTCTACGCCTAGGGCCAAACATATGCCGAGGGCTGCCCTCGGCGTAGACTTCGCTACGCCGACGGCAACGATACGCCGAGGGTGAGACTCGCTGGCTGCCGTGCCGGGCCATACGCCGACGGCCCCGACATTTGGCCGTCGGCGTATGCCACGGCCCTCGGCGTACGTCACCATTCCTGTAGTGATTGGCATTAGCGGGTAGTATGTAGTGGAAGAACTGACTATTACGAATAGGCATTGACGATATATGTAACAAAATCTAAATCAGTTTTTCAAAGATATGAACTATACATAAAACATAATCCTCGATCTCACAAAGTGGTTGAGTAGCATAATTCTCAGTTTTTTTCTGTATCCAATGGATCCTTGTATTATGGATTTTGTTCTTGTTTGTAATATATAATGTATATATCCAGTAGAAGTCCAGCCTTATAATTGTAGCAAAAGCCTTGAGCTATAAAGTGACCCACATAGCCAAAATCCTTTGGAAATAGGTATGCGTATGCTCCTAGGTGAATCTTTGTACGGTCACATTACTTCAGGCCACAAAGCTACTTAGTATGTATGATACAACTAACTCAAGAAACAGTGGCCTTATTTTGAAAGAAGTATCAGCTGCATTTACTTTTTTATGTCAAGATTAAATTTACGCATTAAGGAAGAACAAAGATGAAATTATCAATAAAACAAGAAATTTAAGAAAAAATATACTGTCTAACCTGAATGGGGTACAGTTTTGAAGATTGGTTTTATATGTCTATGCTAAAAGTACATTTCTATCGAGAACACATGACCTAGGAGCATAGGCATACCTATTTGTATGCAGTAATACAGGTAGAAGCAGCATACATGAATGACCTGATGCCACACCATGAAATTGATAGATGTATGTTTTGTGCACATCATGATTTTCTTACCAGTTGACTAAACATGAAATTTCAATGCATCAGAATGTTTCTACGCAAGCATCAGTATACTCAGATGTATTCATGTGTGTACTAAAACTACTCTATGGAAGATAACTTGAATCTACAAACAAAAAGCACTTAAGAAAATCCCCGCCAAAAAAGCACTTAAGACAATTTTACCAATGGCCGACCCCTCTGGTGCTGGCTCCGAAGCGGCCCGCCTTTTCTGCCAGCTTTGCTTCTCCTCAACCCACTCCCGCTCCTCTTGCCGCTTGGTGACGCCCGCTACCCTGGACGCGGCTGCCGTTGATATGTCCGATGGGGAGGAAGAAGATCCGGAGGAGCTCATCTTTGAGGAGGACGTCGACGCTCCTCAGGGCCAGGGTGCTGCCGGCCAGCTCCTCCAAGCTGCTGCGCCGGAGATCGGTGGCGCATTCCCCCCTGTGGCTGCTGCCGGCCCTCTTGAAGAAGAGGAAGAGGAAGACCCTGAAGAACTCGTCTTTGAAGACGGTTCGAGCGACGGCAACGCCTCCCCTTCCGCTGTGGCCTCCGAGGGTGGCCCGTTTCTTCCTATCTCTGATGCGGCTGACTTCCTCCCAGTGCCCGACCTCTCCTCTGTCTCTCTGGACAGCGAGGATCTTGCCCAGCCTGAGAGGCCGGACCATGTTGATGTTTTCATGCCTCGGGTTAACATGCGCCACTTTGACAACCTTGCCTACGCTTTTGCTCACTCTTCCGTCCATAATCTTGACCAGCTCATCTTCCAGGCCGCTGATCTGGGTTGTGGTCCAGACAGGGTCTCCATTTTCCCTTCTTCCATCGGCACCCGTCTCGCTGTCTTCTCCACCCCACAAGATCGCGAGGACGCCGTTTCCAATGGCCCCTTCATTGGCGGGGAATCCTCTGTCTTCTTTCGCCGCCACGACGAGACTGATAACCGCTTCCTTTTTGAGCATGAATCCCTCGCGGCCCTCTCTCTTGGCCGCTACCCTGTTGAGCAGTGGCAACGCCACCTTATTTCCCACTCCTCTGGCCCCTTTGCAAACCCTCATGCCATAGACCCTGTGTGCCTCACAGGCGTCGATTTCTCGGCAGTCCTGGTTACTGTCAAAGCTGAAACCCTCACTGATATCCCCTTGAGTCTCTGTGTCAAAAACCACTGCAGCTCCGGCTCTTTCAGCGACATCACCATCTTTGACTTTGAGGATATTGCACCTGACTCCAGCCCTTCCTCTGGCCCAGATTCTGACCCTATTCCGGAGGCCTACTCCTCTGGTGATGAACAGGAAGGCATTGAGCTTGAAGGCGGTGCAGGTTACGCTGAGGTTATGCAGGTTCTGGGAGTCCCTCCACCTCTTGTGCCTCATGGCGAGCCTCACAGTACCGCTCCGGCAGCCTCAATCGCTTCCAGGGCCATTGCCTGTGCTCCTCCTTTGCCCTTGGTCGTCGGCAAGCCGATCCTCTCCAAGCCAAAATCTGTCGAGGTCAAGCTCCGCTTCGGTTTTTTTGATGTTGTCGTCTCTGACGATAACGGTCAAACTCTTTCGTTCCGTCTTCCCCTTCGTCAGGCCTCTTCGGACCCCGGCTGCAAAGGCCTGCTGGTGGCGAACTTTGCTACTGCCTCGGCGGGTCTAGTGGACTCCATCGCCACTGTTGGTGCGCTTCGCTGCCCGATGCTCTCTGTCAAGGTTCTGGCACGCGGCGAGCAGCCCTGCGACAACCTCGCTGCTCCCGTAGACGTGCTAGACTCCTTGGTCATGGGGCGCAACGTCGAACCTGCCTCCTCTCCCGTCACCGCCACGCCACCTGTGTCCGTGACGCCGCCTCTTCTCTCCTGCGCTGAGGATGCCACTGCTGCTTCTGCTACCTTGGCCGCGGCGGCACCGTCGGCCCTCACCTCCTTCCAGCCCAGGCGCTGTGCGCGCTTCGCCAAGGACGGCATGTTCCTGTCCATTGTGGACAGGGCGGTGCTGCGCAAGAAGGCGCTCCATGAGGGTACTGCTGAACCTCCGCGCCGCCGGGGCGAGCTCTCTGCTGATGACCTGCTCGCTGTGGCGATCGATGAAGGTGTGCCCCTGGTTCCGGAGGATGTGCAGGCGCTGGCGACTGCCTGTGACATCCCTGCCTCGGAGCTGGGCTCTGACTCCGTCTCCGCCCCGTCGACCGCTGGGTCTCCATGATCGGTCTGCTTTGCTGCCGGGCGAGACCCGCCCTGTTCGTCGCTTGCCCCTGCTATCGTTTCCCTGAGTTGGGCTGTTGTTGGTCGAGGCTTATCAATCTGGGCCTTTCCTTACCTTGGGCTCCCTTCTGGCCCAATGGTGGGATCTGGGATGCTGGCCACGCCTCTGTTACTTTATCCGTTTAGCTTTCTGTTCTACTGTCTTTTCCTGCCTTTGGCTTTACGTTGTAACCCTGTTTGTAACCCTCTATGTAACCAGTTCAACTGGATCACTAGTTCGTTTTTCATCTATCTGTCGCATCCTTTTTTCCTATGTTAGTTAAGCTTATGCTCGGCTGTTGGAACATTCGCGGTCTCGGTAGACCTCAAAAACGTATTGACGTTCTTGCCGCTGTCGAATCTTTCCTCCCCTCGATTCTTTGCCTTCAGGAGACCAAGCTTCCAGATATCTCATCCTTTCTCGCCTCCTCCTTCCTCCCTCACTCCCTTCGGTCCTTCGTCTTCAAACCCTCTGACGGTTCCTCTGGGGGCATCATTACAGCTTGGGATGACAACCTTCTGGAGCTTGTCCACCATTCTATTGATGACTTTTCAATCACCTCAACTTTTTCTCTCAGAACTGAGGACCTGACCTTCTCCTTAATCAATGTCTATGGCCCCTGTGTCCATGCCCTCAAAGAGGATTTCCTCTCCTCCCTCGAACATATCTTCGCTTCCCTTTCCGGCCCTATCGCTATTATGGGAGATTTCAATCTCATTCGAGCCCCGAGAGATAAGTCTAATAACAATTTCAATGCCTCGGAAGCGGGCCTTTTCAATGATTTTATCAACAATCTTGGTCTCTTGGAGATTCCTCTCCTCGATCGTCAATTCACGTGGTCTAACCTGCAAGACCCTCCCATCTTAGCTCGCCTAGATCGTGTCCTCGTCAACCCTGAATGGAGTCTCTCCCTGCCTGATTCAACTCTTACCTCTTCCTCCCGTCCCACCTCCGATCATGTCCCCCTGCACCTTGAGGCCTCTTCTAAGGCCCCTCGTAGCACTGTTTTTCGTTTCGAAAACTCTTGGCTCTCCCATTCTAGTTTTCCTCCGCTGGTTCTGGCTAATTGGAATAGCGTTGGCAGCTCTCATGACCACTTACCCTGTGTTGGTAAACTTTGCCTTAAGCTTAAACGGATTCGGTCTGCTGCCAGAGCCTGGGCTAAAGAGCGTCGTCTGCCCTCCCTTTGCCTGGTCAACTGCCGTTCTGTTATCTCCTTTCTCGATCGTCTGGAGGAGGTTCGCAATCTGTCCCCTCTCGAGGGGCGCCTTCGATCGGTCGCTAAGCTTCACCTCAGTCAAAAAAACTTTGACCGTGCCACCTATTGGTGCCAGCGTGCGAAAATCAAGCATTGCACTCTGGGAGATGAAAACTCCCGCTACTTTCATCTTCGCGCCTCTGGCCGGCTTCGGAAAAATCAGATTAAATCCTTGGAGGCTGATGATGGTAACCCTGTCTTCTCCCACCCTGCCAAAGCCTCCATCCTCCAAAGGTTTTTCAAAGATCTTCTGGGGACTCCAGTTCTTGTCGATGACTCCCTTGACCTAACATCCTTAGTCAGATCCACCTCCCTCACCCCCTCCCAAGCGGCCACCTTGGTCTCTCCTTTCACTTTGGATGAGATAAAAAATGCCCTCTTCTCCATGAATGACAACTCCAGCCCTGGGCCGGATGGTTTTGGACCTTCCTTCTACAAAAAAAACTGGGATCTTGTCAAGAACTTGCTGCTTCGCTGCCTAACAGACTTTCACTCCCTTATGAGTGATCTTCGCCCTATAAACAAGTCTTACATTGTGCTTCTCCCAAAAAAACAAGGGGCTAATAAACCTGACAATTTCCGTCCTATTTCTCTTCAGAACTGCTGCCTCAAAGTCCACTCCAAGTGCCTCATGATTCGACTCCGCAACCTCATTCCCTTCATTGTTCACCCTGATCAAACGGGTTTCATCTCTGAGCGCTCCATTGCCGAGAATTTCGTTTATGCTGCTGACATCGTCCAAGCATGTCACCGCAGAGGAGCGCCTGCCGCAGTTTTTAAACTGGACTTCCGCAAAGCCTTTGACTCCATCGGCTGGGAAGCTCTTGATCGGATTCTTGAAGCAAAAGGGTTTCCTAGCCTTTGGCGCGAGTGGATCAAGATCCTCAACCAAACCAGCCAAACGGCTGTCCTTCTCAACGGGGTCCCGGGGGGCTGGATCCAATGTCGACGAGGCCTTAGACAAGGAGATCCTCTATCCCCCTTCCTCTTCAACATCATCGCCGATGTCCTTCAACAAATGCTGCTTCTTGCTTCTCGTCAGGGGCTCCTCCTCCACCCCCTTGTGGACGACCTCGCTTGCCCTATCCTTCAATACGCTGATGATACGCTTATTATCATCCGGGCCATCCCTCAGCATGTGACCAACTTGAAAAATGTCCTGGATTGCTTCTCTGAGGCCACCGGCCTCACCATTAACTTTCATAAAAGTACTTTTGTCCCCATTAAAACCGATCCAGCTTCCGCTCTCTCTATGGCCACCGCCTTTGGGTGTGCAGTCTCGTCCTTCCCCCAGACCTACCTCGGTCTCCCCCTCTCCACCCACAAGCTTCGCTCTGCTGATTTCACCCCCATCATCTCCAAGAGCGATATGCGCCTGTCTGGATGGCGTGGACGGTCCCTTCCCATTGGTGGGTGTCTGCTCCTTGTTAACTCCGTCCTCACAGCCATGCTCTCAAATGCCATGAGCGCTGGCATCCTTCCTGCTGGAGTTGTCGAGGCAATCGATAAGCGACGTCGTGCTTTTCTTTGGACTGGGGAAGAAACTTGCCACGGTGGTCAATGCAAGGTGGCCTGGCCTATTGTTTGCACCCCTAAGCACCTGGGAGGGCTGGGCGTCCTCTCTCTCCCTGCACAAAACTCCGCGCTCCTTGCTAAATTTCTTTCCAAACTACACTCTGACTCCTCCGCCCCATGGGCCTGCTGGTTCCGACGTTTCTATGGTTGGAGTCAGACTAAGGACCTTGGGGACCGCCATTATCTTGACACCCCAGTCTGGAAAGATATCATTGTTGGGCTTGATGCTTTCCGCCTTGCCTCCAAAGTGGCTGTCGGTAATGGAGCCTCCACTTCCTTCTGGTTCGACCTGTGGCTCGGGGACGCCACTCTTCACACTCACTTCCCCTGCTTGTTCTCTCATTCCTCTAGACCTCATGTCAACGTATCCTTCATCGTGCAGCATGGCCTTCCGGCCGCCCTCGGACCTCGTCTTTCAGTTGCTGCTACGGCTGAGCTTCGAACCCTCACCTCCGAGCTAAGTGCCGTAGACCTTAACGATGCCACGGACTTTAGAAACAGCCGCCTCACTAACAAAAAGCTTTCAAACAAAAGTTTCTATGTCAACTCTTTCAGGCATCTGCAGACTGACGATCTTGCTTCGGGGATTTGGAGGAATGCTGCCCCCTTAAAGTGTAAAGTTTTCTGCTGGCTTGCTCGAAGATGGCGTCTTCCAACCAATGAGCGGCGTTTTAGGCACAACCTGGCATCCTCGGCCACCTGCCTCTCCTGTCCTGAAGATGAAGACCTCGATCACATGCTCCTCATTTGTCCCCGTGCGCAGGAGGTCTGGAATTTCTTCCACAGAGACTTTGGCTCCCGCAGTCTTAGATGTTTTGCTGATATCTGACTCACACATGATCACACCTACGCGGAAGCTACAATCAACACTGCCATCACTTGGACTATCTGGAAAAGAAGGAATGCTCTTACCTTCAATGGAATTGTTGAGGATCTCCCCTCTGCCATCAGGCGATGTATTGAAGATGTTAGACTCTGGGCTTTTCGCTGTTCTACCCCCGCCTATTCCTCTACTCTTAATTTTTGGTGTAATAACTATGACCCGCCCTGAACTCCTTCTTTTTCCTTTTTTCTCTCCCTCCCTCTAAATTTTTTGTAACGCTCCTGTCATCCCCTTTGGGGACAGCTTAATATATGGTTCAGGCTGGCGTAAGCCCGCCGTAGTCCAGGTAAAAAAAAACAATTTTACCAAAAACAATTAGAGCAACTTATATGTGCATATAAATTCTAGGACGCACCAGGTCATACAAAGAAAGAGCAGACTTTGGCTTTTTTAACGTCAAAGTAATAAAGTGCTTTGTAGGGGAAGAGGCCATGGGCAGGCTGTCAGTGACAACACCCTACCCACCTCGGCCTCCTCTCTCTGCTATCGAGCGGCCCTCTTCTCAAGCCAACATCAACGCTATCACACCTATTTTACCCTGTTATGCACCAATGTTGGCAGGCCCAAGTTGGCAGTGACTCGCCAGGCAACAGGGAAATAGCTGAGAGCGTGGGTGCAGCCTCGCAATAATTAACCAAACAAGCAATTGCAACACACATACAATCCAAAGGAATCACATGAACATATCAGTTGAGCACGATCTCACCTTCCTTGGGTCCATCTACATCAGCACCCAGGAGTGAGAACACGCACGCGGTAGCCTTGGGCGAAGTGATTTTGTCCTGCTGTTGCTCTAGTGGGTGGTAGGTCGCAGGCCACCGGGCCACTGGCCGCAAGCTCAGGCCTCCTCCTTAGGGTTCCATTATTTTTTGGATCTAGGGAACCCGTTGGGTACGAATTTCGGATGGGGAATCAGTAAACAAATTGGATAATAGAAAATGTTTTAGATTGATTTGGATTCACCATCTGTTGGATTCCCCATCTTCTGTAAGGATTGCAACATCCCATACGGCGGCAGTCCTTTCCCACGGGGCCAATGAGCTTGGCCTTCACTGGTTTGAAGCGGATGGGACGGCAATAGATTGCGTTGCTGCCAGTCTTGCGGGATTCTACGGGGCAAGTCCACGGGCTCCACGGACCAGGAGAGGAGATGCTCGTAGAGGGGAGAGAAAGATCGACACAGGAAAGACGTCGAGGGTGAGGCCCGGGAGAGGATGGAGGCAGTCAGGTCCGCTGTAATTTTTTCCGCTCTCGTCTGCGCTGCTACTCGCCATAGGGGACATGACCATCACCGGTCTCCACTTCGTAGGAGGAAAGGATAGGGCGAGTTGGTGGTTGTCGCCGGAAGGGAGCGTTGGGGAGCGGCCGTCGGCAAGAAAACCTAGTACGAAAGGAAGGAGGCGGGGGAGGAGAATGACGGGAGCAGGTTTTTTTTGCTCTTCTGACGTGGGGCCGTGTCGTTTGAGTTGAACGAAGCCTATATCTGTGATCCATACTAGCATACCTGGCCAACAGGCCGTGCCGTCGCGTGCTGATGTCTACGTTCCCCCTCCTTTCCTGTAGACAGTGTTGGGCCTCCAAGTGCAGAGGTTTGTAGAACAGCAGCAAGTTTCCCTTAAGTGGATCACCCAAGGTTTATCGAACTCAGGGAGGAAGAGGTCAAAGATATCCCTCTCATGCAACCACAAAGCAAGAAGTCTCTTGTGTCCCCAACACACCTAATAGGTGCACTAGTTCGGCGAAGAGATAGTGAAATACAGGTGGTATAAATATATATGAGCAATAGCAACGGTGCCAGAAAATAGCTTGCTGGCGTGTAGTTGATGGTGGTAGTATTGCAGCAGTAGTAACACAGTAAAACAGTAAACAAGCAGTAGTAACTCAGCGTATTTAGGAACAAGGCCTAGGGATTACACTTTCACTAGTGGACACTCTCAACATTGATCACATAACAGAATAGATAAATGCATACTCTACACTTTTGTTGGATGATGAACACATTGCGTAGGATTACACGAACCCTCAATGCCGGAGTTAACAAGCTCCACAATAATGCTCATGTTTAAGTAACCTTAAGTGTAAGATAGATCAAAAGACTAAACCAAGTACTAGCATAGCATGCACACTGTCACCTTCATGCATATGTAGGAGGAATAGATCACATCAATATTATCATAGCAATAGTTAACTTCGCAATCTACAAGAGATCATGATCATAGCATAAACCAAGTACTAACACGGTGCACGCACTGTCACCTTTGCACACATGCAGGAGGAATAAAACTACTTTAATAACTTTGCTAGAGTAGCACATAGATAGTAGTGATACAAAACTCATATGAATCTCAATCATGTAAAGCAGCTCATGAGATCATTGTATTGAGGTACATAGGAGAGAGATTAACCACATAGCTGGTACAGCCCCGAGCCTCGATGGAGAACTACTCCTCTTCATGGGAGCAGCAGCGGTGATGAAGATGGCGGTGGAGATGGCGGTGTCGATGGAGAAGCCTTCCGGGGCACTTCCCCGGCAGGGTGCCGAACAGAGACTCCTGTCCCCCGGATCTTGGCGTCGCGATGACGGCGGCTCGGAACTTTTCTCGTATCGTGGCTTCCTCCGTAAGGGTTTCGATGCAGGGCTTTATATAGGCGAAGAGGCGGCGCAGGAGGGGCAGGGGGGCGGGGGTAAGGCGGCGCGGGCCAACCCTAGGCCGCGCGGCCACCCTCTGGTGGGCCCGTGGCCCCCTCTGGTCCTTCCCGGTGTTGGAAGCTTCGTGGAAAAATAGGAACCTGGCGTTGATTTCGTCCGATTCCGAGAATATTTCGTTACTAGGATTTCTGAAACCAAAAACAGCAAAACAGGAACCACTTCGGCATCTTGTTAATAGGTTAGTTCCAGCATAAATACGACATATAATGTATATAAAACATGTAGGTATCATCAATAAAGTGGCATGGAACATAAGAAA
The DNA here is from genome assembly GCA_030979885.1 of Lolium multiflorum. Lineage (NCBI taxonomy): Eukaryota > Viridiplantae > Streptophyta > Magnoliopsida > Poales > Poaceae > Lolium > Lolium multiflorum. The sequence goes on along the minus strand of CM061752.1, from coordinate 51,006,459 downwards.
TTATCGATACGTTGGAGACGTATCAGCATCCCCAAGCTTAGTTCTGCTCGTCCCGAGCAGGTAAACGATAACAAAGATAATTTCTTAAGTGACATGCCATCATAACCTTGATCATACTATTGTAAGCATATGAGATGAATGCAGCGATCAAAACAATGGTAATGACATGAGTAAACAACTGAATCATAAAGCAAAGACTTTTCATGAATAGTACTTCAAGACAAGCATCAATAAGTCTTGCATAAAAGTTAACTCATAAAGCAATAATTTAAAGTATAGGTATTGAAGCAACACAAAGGAAGATTAAGTTTCAGCGGTTGCTTTCAACTTATAACATGTATATCTCATGGATAATTGTCAACATAGAGTAATATAACAAGTGCAATATGCAAGTATGTAGGAATCAATGCACAGTTCACACAAGTGTTTTGCTTCTTAAGGTGGAAGGAGATAGGTAAACTGACTCAACAATAAAAGTAAAAGAATGGTCCTTCAAAGAGGAAAGCATCGATTGCTGTATTTGTGCTAGAGCTTTTATTTTGAAAACATAAAGAGAGCATAAAAGTAAAGTTTTGAGAGGTGTTTGTTGTTGTCAACGAATGGTAGCGGGTACTCTAACTACCTCATCAACCAGACTTTCAAGAGCGGCTCCCATGAAGGACGTTATCTCTACCAGCAAGGTAGATCATCCCTCTTCTCTTTTGTTTACACATGTACTTTAGTTTAGTTTTTCTTTATTTATGGATGACACTCCCCCAACCTTTTGCTTACACAAGCCATGGCTAACCGAATCCTCGGGTGCCTTCCAACATTCACATACCATGGAGGAGTGTCTATTTGCAAAATTAAGTTGCTTGATAAATCAGCAAAACATGTGAAGAGAATTATTAATGCAAGTTAATTAATTGAGGCTGGGAACCCATTGCCAGCTCTTTTTGCAAAATTATTGGATAAGCGGATGAAGCCACTAGTCCATTATGAAAGTCTGTCAAAAGTAAATGACAAGATCGAAAGATGAAACACCACATACTTCCTCATGAGCTATAAAACATTGACACAAATAAGAGGTAATAACTTTTGAATTGTTTAAAGGTAGCACTCAAGCAATTTACTTTGGAATGGCGGAGAAATACCATGTAGTAGGTAGGTATGGTGGACACAAATGGCATGAATATTGGCTCAAGGATTTGGATGCATGAGAAGTATTCCCTCTCGATACAAGGTTTAGGCTAGCAAGGTTATTTGAAACAAACACAAGGATGAACCGGTGCAGCAAAACTCACATAAAAGACATATTGTAAACATTATAAGACTCTACACCGTCTTCCTTGTTGTTCAAAACTCAATACTAGAAATGATCTAGACCTTAGAGAGACCAATTATGCAAACCAAATTTTAGCAAGCTCTATGTATTTCTTCATTAATGGGTGCAAAGTATATGATGCAAGAGCTTAAACATGAGCGCAACAATTGCCAAGTATCACATTATCCAAGACATTTTAGAATTACTACATGTAGCATTTTCCAATTCCAACCATATAACAAATTAACGAAGAAGAAACTTCGCCTTGAACATTATGAGTAAAGCCTAAGGACACATGTGTCCATATGCAACAGCGGAGCGTGTCTCTCTCCACAAAGTGAATGCTAGGATCCATCTTATTCAAACAAAAACAAAAACGAAAACAAACCGACGCTCCAAGTAAAGAACACCGATGTGACTGAATAAAAATATAGTTTCGGGGGGAACCCGATGATGTTGTCGATGAAGAAGGGGATGCCTTGGGCATCCCAAGCTTAGACGCTTGAGTCTTCTTAAAATATGCAGGGATGAACCACGGGGCATCCCCAAGCTTAGACCTTTCACTCTTCTCGATCACATTATATCACCCTCTTCTATTGACCCTTGAAAACTTCTGACACACCAAACTTCAAGCAAACTCATTAGAGGGTTAGTGCATAATCAAAATTCACATGTTCAGAGGTGACACAATCATTCTTAACACTTCTGGACATTGCACAAAACTTCTGAAAGTTAATGGAACAAAGAAACTCATTCAACTTAACAAAAGCGGCAATGCGAAATAAAAGGCAGAATCTGTCAAAAACAGAACAGTCCGTAAAGACGAATTTAAAAATGGCACCAGACTTGCTCAAATGGAAAAACTCAAAACTAATGAAAGTTGCGTACATATCTGAGGATCACGCTCGTAAATTGGCAGATTTTTTCGAATTTTCTACAGAGAACTGTGCCCAGATTCGTGACAGACAGCAATGCTGTTTCTGCGCAGCGATCCCAAATATAACATCAACTTTGACATAGAAACTTTACTTGGCACAACCAAACACAAAACTAAGATAAGGAGAGGTTGCTACAGTAGTAAACAACTTCCAAGACACAAATATAAAACAAAGTACTGTAGCAAAATAACACATGGGTTATCTCCCAAGAAGTTCTTTCTTTATAGCCATCAAGATGGGCTCAGCAGTTTTAAATGATGCACTCGCAAGAAATAGTATTTGAAGCAAAAGAGAGCATCAAAAAGCAAATTCAAAACACATTTAAGTCTAACATGCTTCCTATGCATAGGAATCTTGTAAATAAACAAGTTCATGAAGAGCAAAGTAACAAGCATAGGAAGATAAAACAGGTGTAGCTTCAAAAATTTCAGCACATAGAGAGGTGTTTTAGTAACATGAAAATTTTTACAACCATATTTTCCTCTCTCATAATAACTTTCAGTAGCATCATGAGCAAACTCAACAATATAACCATCACATAAAGCATTCTTATCATGAGTCTCATGCATAAAATAATTACTACTCCCAACATAAGCATAATCATTCTTATTAATTGTAGTGGGAGCAAATTCAACAAAGTAGCTATCAAATATAGGAGGTATATTGTAATCATAATCAAATTTATCCTCCATAACAGGTGGTAACAAAAGACTACTATCATTATAATCATCATAAATGGGAGGCAAAGTATCATCAAAGTAAATTTTCTCCTCAATGCTTGGGGACTAAAAATATCATGCTCATCAAAGCCAGCTTCCCCAAGCTTAGAATTTTCCATAGCATTAGCAACAATGGTGTTCAAAGCATTCATACTAATAACATTCCCATTATCATGCATATAAAGTTCCATGGGTTTCTTAATTCTTTCTTCAAACACATCATGTCCTAATTCAAGATAAAGTTCATAAAGATCTCTCATATTTTTGTTGTTTTCCATTATGCCTAACTAGTGTAAACAAGAAACCAAATGTCGCAATTGCGGAGTCTAAAGGAAATAGCTTCGAGTACTTACAATGGCGCCGGGAAAATAGCTTAGTAGCCGAGATCCGGAGTGTGAGTACCTTTTACCTTTCCTCCCCGCAACGGCGCCAGAAAAGTGCTTGATGTCTACGTTCCCCCTCCTTTCCGTAGACAGTGTTGGGCCTCCAAGTGCGAGGTTTGTAGAACAGCAACAAGTTTCCCTTAAGTGGATCACCCAAGGTTTATCGAACTCGGGAGGAAGAGGTCAAAGATATCCCTCTCATGCAACCCTGCAACCACAAAGCAAGAAGTCTCTTGTGTCCCCAACACACCTAATAGGTGCACTAGTTCGCGAAGAGATAGTGAAATACAGGTGGTATAAATATATATGAGCAATAGCAACGGTGCCAGAAAATAGCTTGCTGGCGTGTAGTTGATGGTGGTAGTATTGCAGCAAGTAACACAGAAAACATAAACAAGCGGTAGTAACTCAGCGGTATTTAGGAACAAGGCCTAGGGATTACACTTTCACTAGTGGACACTCTCAACATTGATCACATATAGAATAGATAAATGCATACTCTACACTTTTGTTGGATGATGAACACATTGCGTAGGATTACACGAACCCTCAATGCCGGAGTTAACAAGCTCCACAATAATGCTCATGTTTAAGTAACCTTAAGTGTAAGATAGATCAAAAGACTAAACCAAGTACTAGCATAGCATGCACACTGTCACCTTCATGCATATGTAGGAGGAATAGATCACATCAATATTATCATAGCAATAGTTAACTTCGCAATCTACAAGAGATCATGATCATAGCATAAACCAAGTACTAACACGGTGCACGCACTGTCACCTTTGCACACATGCAGGAGGAATAAAACTACTTTAATAACTTTGCTAGAGTAGCACATAGATAGTAGTGATACAAAACTCATATGAATCTCAATCATGTAAAGCAGCTCATGAGATCATTGTATTGAGGTACATAGGAGAGATTAACCACATAGCTACCGGTACAGCCCCGAGCCTCGATGGAGAACTACTCCCTCTTCATGGGAGCAGCAGCGGTGATGAAGATGGCGGTGGAGATGGCAGCGGTGTCGATGGAGAAGCCTTCGGGGGCACTTCCCCGCTCCGTGCCGGAGCAAAGACTCTGTCCCCGAGATCTTGGCGTCGCGATGACGGCGGCTGGAACTTTCTCGTATCGTGGCTTCCTCCGTAAGGGTTTTCGATGCGGGCTTTATATAGGCGAAGAGGCGGCGCAGGAGGGTCGAAGGGCGGCCAGGGGGTGGGCGGCGCGGGCCAACCCTAGCGCCGGCCACCCTCTGGTGGCCTGTGGCCCCCTCTGGTCCTTCCCGGGTGTTCCGGAAGCTTCGTGGAAAATAGGAACAGGCGTTGATTTCGTCCGATTCCGAGAATATTTCGTTACTAGGATTTCTGAAACCAAAAACAGCGAAAACAGGAACTGGCACTTGGCATCTTGTTAATAGGTTAGTTCCAGAAACATAAATACGACATATAATGTATATAAAACATGTAGGTATCATCAATAAAGTGGCATGGAACATAAGAAATTATCGATACGTTGGAGACGTATCACGTGCCGGCCCGCAAGCACGCGGAACAAGTCCGTGACGGGCCCAGCCTGGCCCATGACGTGTCGAGCCCATGCCGAAACTGAGGTGCCGCGGCATGGAGCATGCGTGCCAGCCCAGCACGGCCTGTTAAGAGGAGACCCGCGAGGCCCCGCGTGCCAGCCCGTAAAACCCGCCTATCAATGAATAGTATCCTCAAAAATTGTCGCCGCGGGGTCCCTCGCAACCTCCAGCTCCCCCCGTGCAACGTTAACTAGTACACTGTCGAAACGTTACTGATATTGTAGGAACTCTGCCCCTCTTAAGGTGTTTTTATCATGGGCCTTGGTAATGCCACTCAGTCCCGCGTGCCTAACGGGCCGACGGGCCGGTCCGGATACCTTCCGTGTTGTGCTCGGGCCTAAGGGCGGGGCACGTGGTCCGGCACAGTACGACCCGTCAGTTAACGGGCCTTTGTGTGTCGGGCCGTGCCAGGCACATGAAGCACTGTGCCGGGCCCGTGCGGGGCCGGGCCGGCCCGTTGGCCAGGTATGCATACTAGCCACAGGCCACCAGTCTATCTGTCGTTGCCTAATCGACGGTACTCCGGAGGAGGTATCCTCACGAAGGGGGGAAGAAGTAGGGGCCATAGGATGGAGAGCCATTGGGAAGGTGGTACGCGGTTTACCCAGCTTCGGAACACGCTGCTCGGAGGCAGGGCCTACTTCTGCTTGTCTGGAATTATCTGGGCGCTTTCGCGTTGTTATAATGTTTGTGGTTGTGCCACTAGGGCTCCCGGGATCCGTCTTATAAAGGCGCTAGGATCTTGGATTTCTACGGAGAGTCCTGGACGGAATACAAACTTGCATAACTACGAAACATTACATTGTTGTGCACATCAAGGATCCGCCTACTACCTAAATCGTCGTACTTGATCCGGCTACCTTAATTGGCCTTACCGAATCCGACCCCTGGCGTAGGTCGGGCTAGATCCGGCTCCTTGTTCCTGGGCTGGACTTCTTCCATCTTGATCCACAACAATTGGGCCGCCCGATGGGTCCTAAGCCACCACCACCATCCGTGGGTCACCCGGGCTTGCCGGATCTAGGCACTGTCGATGGTACACCCATAAAGTATACCCACAACAGTATCCTCCAGAGTTCTCCGAGGTTCACCATATCTTCCGTCTTGCTCATGCCTCTGAAATCTCCGGCTAGCTTCAGGAAGTCTTGGAAATCTTGAAGAATTCCGACTTCAAAAAGTATCTTTCCAGCTTCTTTGCCAGAAAGTCTTCTCTCCACGGGACTTCATCCATCGACCAAATTTTCAAAAATGTTCTCCGGATAACTATCTCGTAGATGTCAAACTAAGTACCTTGGAGTTTCCCGGATCCTCTAAGGAGATCAAATGGTTCCGCCAACTCAGGCTCCAGTTTCGGGTAATTCCAATGGTAACTTAATCCTTTTGCCGATTTTACCGCTAGGGTTTAGGATATGTGTCCTTCATCCAACGGCGCGACGCTTGCGTTCCGACCATAGGATGCGGAGCACGAATCTCATTATCATGCTATAAATATCACCTACGCAGGGTTTAACCCTTTAATCCATTCATTTCTCCCCTCACATCGCTCTCAGTTCAGCGCCGCATCCAAGCTCTCATCGCCGCCACGCTAGAACCTCGCCAGAGTCTCGCCGGAATCACTCCTCAGCGTCGTGTTCATCGGCTGTTCTTAAGTCCGACGAGCCACCGCGCCGAAAACTCACCGCCGGCAACTCCGACCACCGTGTCTGCCATTGCCGGTAAGATCTCCGGCTCCAAGCTTTGATCGGGGCTCGTAGCGATGAATGAAAAAACCAAATGGTTTCCGGCTAGCTTTATTTATGCCAGTTCTTTGTGCAGATGTCTTCTTCTCCTCTGCCTCAACCGGAACCTATTATGGCAACACCACTTGCCTCTGCCCGATCCTTCTCAGGGATCCGGCAAGACCATTGAGGGCGCACCCATCGATCCGGCCGAGCTTGCCGGAAGGGAGAAGATGGATCAGAAGGTCGATGAGGCCGCTACCAAAAAATCTAAGGCTCGGACCCATGAAGGCGAGGTGAAGACACAATGGTGGCCCTGCACTGCCACCGAAGAGGAACTACGGAGCATGGAGGCGAAAGGCTTCCTGCAACCCGGATCCTAGGGGGTGGTTAGCTCCATGTCCTGCACCCGAAGCCGGAGAGTGGGTGCTGACGAAGGAGTTAGTGGAGCGAGGCTTTTCGCTTCCGCTGAGCGATTTCTTCGCGGAAATCCTCAAGACCTACAACCTCCAACCTCACAACATTTCACCCAACAACATCCTCGCCATCTCCAACCAATTCACCTTGTGCAAGGGTCACCTCTGGGTAAAGCCGGGTCTGACTCTTTTCCAATTCTACTTTTCCGTCAAGAAGGAGACGGTCCCCAGGTCCTCGGCTCTTGCAACTGTGGCAACGTCACCTTCAAGCTCCGCCAAGGTCGGATCTACCCTCACACGGGTCGCCATGAATCTATGAGGTACTGGTCCGGTGGGTTCTTCCTGGTGCCGTTGCTGTCTCGTGCCCAATTGAAATCGAAATCCAAATCCAGTAGACGGCAACCGGTTGCCCAATCTACACCGCAGGCGGGGGGATGCTGTAACATCCCAAAAATTTCAAAACAAACAAAATGAATTTCCTAGTTCCAAATTTTGGAACCAACAAAAACTTTTATTAAATCAAGTTGATACATAGAGATCTTGTTTAATCCTTGTGCTATTGCCATGATTGCTTGTTTATTTAGTTATTGGAATACTCTTAAACCCTAAACCTCACATCCCTTTTTACCATCCAAGTTAAAATAAAATAAAAAGAATTTAAACAAGAGCAAGGCATATGTGCCTATGGCTATTTTTGTAAAACTTTACCCTAGGCCTTTCCACCTTATTTAGAGGATTGGAAAAAAAACTTCATAAACCTTACCTAGTGCTTATCAAACCAAATCCAAGTTGAAACCAAAGAAATTAAAAAGAAGGTAATAATGCCATAGAGGCATATGAGAGTAAAATGCAAAATTGTGAAATTGAGGATCTTGACCCTAGGACTTGTGGTGAATGGTTGGATCACTCCTATATACCATTTCAACACTCAACAACATCAATTGGGTCAAGCCAAGTCAAACTAAAAAAAATCAAATGCAACATATGCATAGAGGCATATGTGACATATAACCATTTTCACCAATTCTTGTCCTATGCTTCTACCTTGACCAAATGGTGTGAAACCATCTCTAAACCTAATCTAACACTAAATTGACCCTCAACCTTGCTCAAGTAAAGCAAGGGGAGCAAGTTAAAAGAATAAGAAAATTTGACATGTCACCTCTTATGTGTTATGGCCACTTTTGCAAATCTTTGAGCTAGACCTTTTGGAATGGTTTCAATGGTTTGGAAATGTTCCTAAACTAATAAGAATCATTTTGGAGTCAAGAAAAACCAAATCAAAAAGCGAGAAATCAAATAGGGAGAAATTCCCATTTTCACTCACATACACATTTGGCCAATTTTGCAAATATTCAACCAAGGCCACTTTGGCTTGTGCCATTGTTTGTAAAACACTTATATATGAATAACAAAAACAAATGCATCAAAGAAACCCAATTAAAATCAAAGGAAAAATCAAATTCAACATACATGTGATAATGGTCATGTGACCCTTTTATAAAATGTTACCCACTTTACACCCCTGGTTTTGACTTTTCCTAAACCAACCTTGACCAACTCTTGCCATGTCATCCAAGACCATGTCAAGGTGAACCTTTTTGATGTTGACCACCAAAGCTGACTTGGACTAGGTTGACCAGAATAGAAGAGACAAGAAGAGACTTTGAACTAAAGAGAAGATTCACCCACTTTTTGAAACTTTGCAAAACAACACCAAATTGACCACCACCACCACCTTTCCATCTCTCTGAATATACGAATGAGATCCACCAAAGGATTTTCCAAAATTTGACAAAAACTTTCTTTCGGCCATATCATCAAACACCTGGTGGGCAGAATCAAACTTGGTGCCCATGCTGAGTTTTTGGACCAAGTCCAACCCTGGCCCCTCTCTGCTGACCTGAAGCCTCCCCTCACCTCTCAGCATCAATCCAAGCCACTTGCCAGCCTTGCCTTGGACCACCTTGACAAGAACACCACCATACCGGCCACCATGTCCACCACCATGCTCACCTCCTCTCCTCTCCCATCCAAGTCACTCCCCCATGTCCTTGAGCTTGCCCTGACCCTGCTGATCACGATCGTGCATGCTCTGACCACAGGAGACGTCGACATTGCCCTGAACACGGACGCCCAGTGACGCACAGAACGTGCCAGCACGCACCAGGACGCGCACTGGACACTCCCTGGCACGCAAGTGGGCGTGACCTCCCTCGACGCTACTGACGACCCCCTGCTCCCTCCTTTCTCTCACGGACTCGCCGCAGCACCAGCAACCTCCAGGACATCCTCCCTGGCCCGCGCAAGCACTATAGCAGACGCCCTCGACGACGACCGCCGCCACTATCCGCCGGTACACGATGACCTCCCGCCTGCTCTCGTCCACCCCTGACCTTGCCAGGATGCGCGTCGTGACCGCCTCGACGTCACCAACACTGCAGCATCCTCTCCCGTGACGCTAGACGCCTGTAGCTCCATCCCAACCATCACCCGGCCATGACCTCCGCCCTGCACGATGAACCTATAAAAGGAGGCCGCCCCGGGACGAATTCTTCACACTCCTCACCTCTCCTCTCACCTCTAGTCCTCCTCGACCCCTTCCCATCTTCGATTAAGCCCTCAGTCGCCGGAATTGCACCGGAGTAGCCCGCCAACACCCTGCAAGCTCGCCGTCGATCCCGAGCACCCTGGGAGCCGCCATGACCCTCGCTGAGCTCGCCGTCGTCTTCCACTTCGATCGCCCGCCTCGCCGACCTCGATGGACGCCGGTAAGACCCCTCCCTGGACCCCCATGGCCGCCGATAGGGTTTGGACCCCGCCGGAGCTCGTCGCCGACGAGGACGAACCATAGCCGTCCGATCTCCTTAAATCCCACGGCCCCTAATTAACGCATACCGGTACATCGCTTTAAAACGGCTGACAGCTGGGTCCCACCCTGTCAGTCAGCCCACTGCGCACCAGCGCGTAGCTGGGCCGGCCCAGTTCTTTTCCCTCTCTGTGGCCCATTTCGTTTTCCCGCCTAGCCCACCATTTTGAATTCTGTTTAATTAATTTATTTCAAATTCAATACTGGTGCTTGATTCAAAATTAAATAAGACAAATTCTATTGAACCAAATTCGATGAATTTTATATTTTTAGAAAGCTTATGAAAGGCCCCATCCAACCACACTGATCCAAATCAAAATCTTTTGTAGAATTTGAATAGTAAAAATAACAAGGCAGTAACTTTTCAAACTTCAAACAATTATTAAAAATCAACCATAAACTATTTTGAGGTAATTCAAATTCTACATAATTCATTCAAATACTCCAATTGTTTATATAAAAAAATATGATAGGGTTGCTTCATATGATCATGATGGGCTAGAATCAAGAATTGGCTATGTAGTCAATACAAGCCATTTAAATTATTTCAAATTTAAGATTTTAAATCTATGAGGTGTAGCACCTCATTTAAA